>VZRL01004605.1:2484669-2549617 GCA_013397895.1 Origma solitaria | reverse complement strand
AGGGGTTTTTCCGGCGGTGATGGCGCAGTGAGTTTTAACTGTCCGGCGCAGTGCGCATGCGCGGCGGGTGCAGCCCATCCAATTCCATCCTACTCCCGTTCCATCCCATCAGCGGTCACGGAGGGGCTGCGGCTAAAGGCCTCGCAGTTTTTGGGAGAAGTCCCCGGACGCAGGTGCGTGTGGCGCGGTGCCGGAAAGCCCGGGGTGGCCGTTCGCCTTCGGGAAAGGCTGTGGGATGCCGATCCCGCCGCGCCTGGGAGTCTGGTCAGTGCTGCATCGCTCCCTTCCCTCTCCCCCACTCAGGCACACTTCCCATCCGCCCGCCGCTCCCTCCCGGCCAGGGCAGGGAAGGAGCTGCAGGACAAAAGAACTCCTTGGTTTCCAAACGAGTGTTTTGGGGGTGCCCTGCTTGCACGAATTGAGCCAGACGTCATACAAAGACATGTAAGGGGTTACGGAGCTTGACTATTTAGCCCTAGTTGCAGCCTTAGAAACGGGTCATTCATCTGCATTTGTGGAAGGTTTTGGATCTGCTTGAAAAAATAGTATTATGTAGCAGGACTTAAGGAACGTGTCTGGTGCTGTACTCGTGGATTCTCAAGTAATGCTCTCCAGATTGCTTCTGAGAGGCGCTGAAGGGCTGCCAGGGGTAGTATTTTGACAAGGCACCTACACAGAGCCCTTTAGCGTAGTCTTAATTGGCGTGGTCACTCTATTATTGTATTACTTTCACCTCTTACTGGGTAGAAATGCCTTAATATTTCCTGTTCATCAGAAAAGTGATTTTTTTTTCAGAATTAAAAGATTACTTTGATTGAGACCACCTATTGTGTGGACTTGCTGTATATTCTGATCTCCACCCATGATGTAGGGATGGGTAGGGATGGCATCACAAATCTCTCAGGTTCCCATGCTCCACAGCTTACTGTTTAGACAGACTTCTCTCATTTGCTTTCACAATCTTCCTGTATAAATATTGGTACAGATCATCTGTGCTGTAAAGCAACTGCCTTCACTTTCATTTGATTCTGTAAGTGTACCGCGAGCACTGTCCAGTGGCCAGGAACAGCTCTGCCAGCATCTCTGACCATGTAACAGAGGGAGTTGCCTTCATACTCTTTTGTGTTAGGTTTATGGCAGAGACTACCAGTAGAAGCAGCAAGCTCATTGAAGAGCAGCCAGCCTCTGGAATGTCAGCATAGGTAGAGTAAGAGCAGTTTCCAAAGGCAGAATAATTTTTCTTCTCATGGTGTTATACTGGCATTCACACTGTGAAATGTGACAGGCTACAGGTGTGGCCTGGATTGTGACACTGCATTTTGATCCTTGTGCATGAGTAATGTGCAGTTCCAGGAGTTTGGTGTGTATTAGGTGTTCACAACCAGCAGCTGAGATAACAGGGAACGAGTCTCACGAGCAACATCTGCATCAGCAGATGTTAAGATCTGATAATATCTATCAGTAACTGGAAAAAAATAGAGTTCCTTAAGCCTTTTATAAGAACTACTGTTTGAACTAATGAAGAGCATCAGTCAGTTGACTGCTAATTGCTACTCCTACATTTGTTTCTTCCCCTTGTTTCCAGCAGCCCCTCCCTTTTACATCTAGCACAGCTGCAAGATGCTTTTGTAGCTGCACAGTGTGGTGTGCATAGTACTTTGCTTGATCTGCCCTGCCCAGGGGAACATCCTGTTTCCAGCCCTGTGAACTACTGGTCTTAAGACAAACAGACCCAGCATCTAGTTGAACTGTGTCATTGCTGAATTCAGTCTAGTAACTGAAGGATTGAAAATTTCAGACTGCAGTACTGACAGACTGCAGTAAATCTGACATTAAGAATTTGCAGGATGTCATGCCGGTGAAAGCGTGTGCACTAGCCTCGAGGAGGTAACTGGCAGGTCAGCCCATGGGGCCAGCAAACATCCTGCACAGGTGGAATAGGATTTCACTGCTTCTTCCTGTTTAATGACAGAACACTGTTCCAGATAACATTCTTCTTCTAGCAGTGTGTGGTGGTCATGGAAATCTGTTACCCAACATCAAACACATCATTGGGTATCTAGAATTTCCTATTACTCCACACTTCCTTCTACATTCAAAGGAAAGAACCATCACCTCCGACTCTTGCAGTCCAGGGGAGTCTTTGGGTGTTTCCTGCTTCTGTGTCCTAAATCACATTTCCTTTCTCAAGACTACCTATTTAAAATCTTTTCAAGGTAGTCTTTGTCTTCCTCCCCAGTTTCTTGAACTTCTTTTTCCTCCACCTTTAGAAAATATAGTATGTGAGTTCTTTAATTTTTCCCTCATTCAAGGAGAGGCAAACACGACCACTGAAAATACCGAATCAGTTCCGTTGTTGCTGCAGTACCAGTTTCAGGAATGTGTTGACTGTTGCTGTAGTTGATTCATTTTTTGCTTAACTCATCACCCAGTACTCTTACAATCCAGGATATTAACTGGTACGTTGAAACTGCAAAATTACAAGTGTGTAAGTATTTGACAGGTTAGCCTAGAATTAATATTAGTAACCCTCTGCTATTGAGGATAATGAAAATTACATCCTGGTAATATTTGTTACCTAAAATGTTCTACTACTACTAAAATACACTTCTTTTTTTTCTACTAGTAAAAGCAAGCACAAGAGATAATCTGCAGCGATGCAAAAACAGAAAAGACAACTTGGATATATCCATTCTTGCACTATTCTGGAACTCTTCCATAATGATCACCTTGTTAATTTTCATCACAATCCTGCATAAGTTACCACTGTGAAAATAATTTACTGTATATAGTGAACAGCTGTATCTAACAAATGATGCAGAATATGTATTTCTAGTTGAGATGTTTGAAATGTTCAATTTCAACACCACCTGAAAGAACACACGATATGGGTTTTTTTAACCATTTATCTTCATACAAAATTGCCCAAACTTTTTTGAGGAGAAACCAGGATCATAAAGCCTCATATAACTGATGAAGGAAGTAGGTAAGATGAGAAAGAAGAGTAATGGTTATTTTCTTATTTCTCTTCTATTATTTCACAGTCCTATAGCTGCCTTACAGTACTCAATTTAAAGAGTGATGTATCAGATTTATGCCATGCAGTAGGGATAATACAAATTATCCTATTCTAGTCAAGTAATTGGCAGACTCTTACATGTTGCATCAAAATGACAACTTGTCTGTGGAACATCACTAACAATTTCCAATAAATGGGCAACTGTTGAGGTTCGTGTTCTGCTCATAAGACAGACATCAAAATTGTCATGTGCAGATGGAATAAACTGGGGAGAAGAGTGGGATAAGGCCACAAATTCTGCCTGGCTTTGCAAATGGGTGGAGTCTGGAATTCTCGAGCTTTGTTTTTGTACACTTGGAAGTTTCAGGCTTGGCAGGTCCAAAACTATGTTTCCCTCCAACACCATTACACAATCCCAAGGGATTTCACTGTTACATACAAAACCATGAATAACTGTAGCACCAGACAGTTCCACAATGCATGCAACATCATTGCTTGTATTCAACATACACATCATAAACAGTTGCCTTCTTTACCACCAGGTTAGAATAACGTAAGGATGCAAGAACTAGAACACAGCTTTGTTATAATTGAACAACAGTTTAGTCAGACTGGGATACTAAAATGAATGTGTCTTTGCATCAAGATGTTTACAATGCTGTCTGCCTTATTTTATGTCTCTAGAGAAAAGTGCCACATAGTGCCAGATGCCTGGCCTGCTACAAGGCCTGTGGCTATTACAGACATGGAGTGACCTTTCAGAAGAGCATTCGGGAACTTTAAATGACAGATAAGATTTCAATCCATGTACTATTTTCTCCTATGCACTATGTTCTATACTACTCCTACACAAGATTTTGTTTCATGCTTGTTTGGAAACTGCTTCACTCATGAGTTGCATGTATTTATTGAATTTACTTTTCCATTTATATGCAATTCAGTTATTTCATATTATAAATATAGTAATATGGAAGAGATAGCAAGTTTTTCATACAAATGATTACAGATATATTTCGTTCTCAGAACTATCAACAGTAATGGTGCTTTTTTAACAGTGTATGAAGGAACTTCACAGAGCCTATTGAAATAAAGGTGGTGCATGAACAGACTACATGAGATAGCCATTATGCAGGTTATCTGTAAAAACAAAATTTAACTCAGAAGGGGGAGAATAGTTTGGTGAAGTACGATTAATCAGACTATCAAAACAAAATAAATATAATATAGAATAAAATGACAAATAATACAATTAAACTCCATCTATCTCATCGATTGTAGTAAGAATGTAAGTTCCACGGCAGATTTTAGAAGAGACAGACACAATATGGTCCTGGGAAACTGATGTGTCCACATTTCTAATGTACATGAAAATCTGTGTCTGTATAGCTAAGACATTTGCCCAATTTTATAAGCATAGGTATTAAGTGTCAATATGCCATCAGTTTTTTTTTAAAATATCTTCAATTTTTTTATACTGAAAGAAGTTTCTCAGTTTCACACAGATTATTTCTTGAAAGTAGCTGGTACACAGTAATAAGGTCAAAGAAGGATCTGGGAATCAAAGATCCAGTATCAGATATTATCACCCTTAGGCACATGTTGAACTGTTGTGGTATATTCTGTCTTCCCCCAACTCCATACCTTATCTGTACTAAATAGACTTGCACTGGAAGTTAGGTTTTGTTGCTATTCATTCCTCTTAGTAGAGTACTACTGCTGTTTGGAGCTTGGTATTTTTCCTGATCACTGCATAATTAGAAGAATTAAGCGTAAGAAGAACCACTTCTTACAGAACCTAAGAGATTTTTTTACACAACACAGCTCAGATAACCTTTCCTGGTTTTGTGTGTTTAAAAATAAATTGCAAATAAAAGAAACATGATGAAGTTTTGTCAGATAATCTCCTTACAGTTTGGTTCTTTGTGCATTTGCCAGATTTGTAACTTAGTGAGTTTTGTTGCTTCTACAAAGAGCTTCAGAAAAAGCTGAAAGAACTTTCAATCACAGATCAATTTTCACCTCCCATTGATTGTTAAGTGCACTCTTTCAGTGAGTCACTTTACACAGTCTACAGAACGACTTTGCTTATAGTCTGAAAATTATGATTAAGCTGTGCTGTAGTTAAAACCATATTAAGTTAGGTAGTCTAATTGCTGAGTTTTTTTTAAAACCAAAACATTAGAATGTACATAATTTTACTGAGATTGAAGATACTTTATTCTTTTCAGACAGTTCATCTTATATTACAAAAATCCTTAGAGGTCATCTCGAACTCCAAAACCTGGTCCTTTGGGTGGTTCAGTCAGGGAAGTAAGGCCACCAGCTGGCTCACAAGAAAAACGTCCACTCCTGAAAAATGAAAGTGGTTTTATTCATTGCTGGTATTAATAAAAACTGAGATTCTGTTTAATTGCTGGATAGAAGACAGTCACAAGTCTGACTTAAGGCTGAAACCACTATTTTTTTTTGTTCTTCCCATTCAACCTTCAGAAAAAGTGTGATGTAGCTGTTAAAGTGAAAGGATTCCAAGTTCAAGTAGTGACAAATAATTTCATAACGGAAATGCATGCTAGGACCACTTATTTTCTTTTATACTCACTTAGAGGTTGGCCAGGCAGCATCAGATTTTGTCATAGTTTTGTTACAGATACTTCCCTGTGTTTTTTTGAAATTATAAGTTTTAAGATTATTGTTCTTCTATTCAAAACATTTTTATAGAAACCATAGGAATAGCTAACACCCAAGTCAAATTAATTTCCCCACTGACACAAACATAGGCGTGCTAACAAAGAACAGTGGGAAATAACAGATAAGAAAAGTTCAGCAATAATAACAACCCTCTCACAAACTTAGAATCTTTGGTTTTTGTCCGAAATCAGAAAAAAGAATACAACTAACCAACCAACCAACCAACAGGCATTTGTTGGTCTAAATGATCTAGACAAAAATTCCAACAGATGACACCATTCACCTGTTAAGTACTAAGACAAATCAGAATTCATGTTTCTGCTCCTCTGGTCAGTCATCAAGAACATGCAAATTCTCAGTTCTTTCCAGTTTGGTTTGGCTTTGAATGTATGCACTTCTGTTCAGTGAATTAATTAGTGCTTTTTAGATGTAGGCTGTGAACTCAAATCACGGGAAAAGTAACTTAGTTTCTCTGAAGTATCATTCTTCATGTAGGTGACAAATGTAAGAAATAGAATTTATTATAGCTTACTGTAAATATAGCATACCTTGGGCCTGGTTTAGGAACTTTGCCAGCCTTTAACTCATCGATTATGTCTTCAATATCTTTTGGTGTCAAATCTTCCTGTAAAAAAATTAAATCGTTGACAAAGCTGATAGTGTCATCAGTTACGCTAACTGCAGCACTTCAGATTCATCAGATCAGTGACACTTCTGTGTGACCCTGGTGCAGGTAATTTTTGATTCTATCCATTAACACACATACTGGCTTAAAAAATGAGGAAAACTGAAAAGTCTACTGTAATTTTAACACTGAGGTTTCTGTTTCATGTGTAGTTGCAGAAATTATGTTAAAACAAACAATGTGGATGCAGGCCATGTACAAAGTTGGTGTTTTCAGCTTCCTGGTATTAGGGAGCTGGATCTCTGCCTACCTTCTACACACATGCCGTGACACATACTGCAGAATGGTGTCGGCTGCAATTAAAAAATTTTGGGTACAGTTCAAGACAACACTTCAACTAGTCCATACTTTCCAACAGACTGCTTTAAAGTGCTTTCAAAAGCTTATCAAATACCTATTTAAAAACTGCAGATTCGTGGGCAGACCACAATCACACAAATGCACCACTCCTCTTGTACAATCAAGACAGTAAATCAAATGAAAAATACACTGATACAGATGAAGTGTTGTAGGAAGAGGCCAAGAAACTAAAAGATGCTGTAGGTAGTAAGTTGTCCCTGCCAACACAGGGACAACTGCCAACAAAAGTGTCCTTTACAACAAATTCAGAATCTGGAACTGGAAAACACAGGTAAGCCAGCAAAAAAACTTAATCTTTTAAAAAGGAATGTAGTACTTACATAGTAATTGTCATTTATTTGTACCATTGGTGCGTTTACACAAGCACCTAAACATTCCACTTCTATCAGTGTGAAGAGCTTATCAGGTGTTGTTTCCCCAACTTTAATACCTAAACCAATAAATAATTAGGTTCAGCAATGGTTATGAACAAGAGTAATGAAACATGAATCTAAGTACTCCATGGACATAGCATTACTTGTATTTTGGCTTTAAAAATTTGGCTTAAAAAATTTGCAAAGTTAAACCCCCTTAAATGAGTCCAAAATGTTTCCATTAAACAGAAGTTTCTAATAAACCATTAAGTCAATTTCCAGATATATTTTTGAGACCTTGTTTACAGGTATAATTCACTGAAAAATAACCATGAAGTGACAATGCTGAGAAACACAACAGATCTCAACATTTTTAGTAACCAATATCATAAAATGGAAAAATAGGGAAACAGCTTTTATGTGCTGATAGGAAATGCATTAATATACAATGCTGAATATTCTCAAACTAACCAAGATCCAAGCATTGTTAGCTACAAATTCATAAACAACTTCCAAGTTTATACACAAAGAATGATTTTCTGAAGTGTACACATACTCAGAATCCATGGCATGTTACTGTTCTACTGCTAGAGATATAGACATTCCCCAGAGGCAAGTTAGTCCAAGTAACATCTCAAGAGTCTGATCTCCACAAAATACTCCATGGAAGGAAGAATGCTGAAAAGCCGTTTTCCTCCATTTATTAGTGGGAATGGGTGGGAAATAGTAAAAGTTGTAAGTAAGGCCTGTCTTGGTAAAAACTACAGACTCATTGTTACTTTAATTCCTCAAGCTGAGAATTTCAGTTGAAATTAAGCTATCTTTATAGTAACAAGACATTTCATCTAAATATGCCTTTTTCAGACAACAGAGAATATGAAATGACAGGTAATAGGCAGCTGTTCCACTGGTTCTTAGAAAAAGTTAACAGCTTTTCATAGAAGGGGAAGAGTTGTTAGTTGCTTATCCTACCCTCTCTTCTCATAACCACCCAAAAAAAAGGAAAAAAACCACAACCCATACACAAGTACTCCTTACATCCCATATGATGCATTCTTCTCAACTGACTTTTTCCATGGAGAGTTTATAAATTACATTAACATCATCCAGAGGGACCTCGACAGGCTAAAGAGGTGAGCCCATGTGAACCTTATGAAGTCGAACAAGGCCAGTTTTTTCTTCCACTATATGAAGAATTTTACTTCAGTATCATTAAACAAAAGTAAAAAAAAATACAAAAAGTGTATTACAAATTTGTGTCATACCAAGTTTCTTCTTAATGGCTTCTAGAATGCTGTCAGAGTCTCGCAGCATGCACGGCGTGGTGGTGCAGACCTGAATGTGGTATTTCCCAACAGGTTTGCGATTGTACATGGTGTAGAAGGTTGCTACTTCATAGACTCTCATGGGAGGCATGTCTAAAACTTCAGCAACCTGTGACAAGGGGAAACATGCTATATTGAATTCTCAGAGGGCAGCAGTAAAAGCATTTAGCAAACCATTTCAGTAAAGTTGCCTGTCCTCTTTGAAGTAACACATAAATAAGAGGGTGGGGGTGGGTATTAAAGCACAAACATATTCCAATGCCAAGACCAGACTGAAGACCTGAGTTACTCTGGCGTCAGTCACCCTGCTTGAGCACAAACTCCACTAAGCCTTGCATCAGCACAGTAAGGAGTTCAAGTCAGCTCCCCTCCAGCATCTACTGTCAGAAAGGGGATGTGAGGAGTCAGCTGGCTTTGGGCCTTCCTTGTCAACTCCATCTCACATGGCACTTGTGCTGTGTGAATGAACAAACCTGTATGAGCGCACCCACACTAATCCATGTAAGCCTTTTGGTAAGGAGTACTTGTAAGCTGGTACTATGGTCACCTAATTGGTGTAGAGCAGGTCTCAGGTTCTGTGACACACCAGGGCTACATCTGCAGATTCTTGTCACAGCTAGTAAGCAGGGAGTGAAGCATGATCTCCATGGAGACAATTCTGGTGCAAGTATCCCTGACCTCATTAACCTGGAACCCTGGCAAACTGCTCAAGTTGAGAACTGGCTCTGGTTTCAATCGTGTAACTGTTTTATGTTCCAGTTTCTATAGCAGGCAAATAACAAATCATGGACAATATTTGTTCACTTAAAAGCCTAAAGATCATTTTAAACATAATATCAACCTGAAACTTAAATAAATAAAAACATACTGACAGCATTAATGGAGATTTGAGGCTTTTATGTTATGCTGTAGAAACTGTAGCAGATGTAAGTTGCTTTTCTTTAACCGCTCATTTAACTCCTTCAGTAATTTCTCTAGTGCTCACAATCCTCACCTTAAACTGAATTAAAAACGTTACACTTTAAAACTGATGATATGCCAGTCTGTAATACAAAGTACAATAGATTTATTCATATGAATATAAATCAGAGTTTTTTATTTCTTGGTATTTGGTTATTGTCATGCAGCCTCTCACTTTGGAGCAGTGTAGTTGCTTGCCTACTTATTTTGAAACAATTTTAATAATTAACCTGACAAGTCTTCTAGGCACTTGCTGTGAGGTGTTACCCAACACTCCTGACATCGACTACACTAACACTACTCTGCAGAGTCTTTACAAGCCTGGAGATTAAGTATAATCCAGGCAATGTGTGAAGTGCGATTAATCTGGGAGGAAGAAAACTCTACTGACATTACCATTTTTTTCTTTTCCCAAATTCAGCAGTGAAAAAAATCAAGTTTCTGTTCTTAATTCTAGGATCATTCTGGAAGAGCCTATCTGAATAGGTTTTATCTAATTTTTGTTCTG
Source organism: Origma solitaria (assembly GCA_013397895.1). NCBI lineage: Eukaryota > Metazoa > Chordata > Aves > Passeriformes > Acanthizidae > Origma > Origma solitaria. The sequence continues at coordinate 2,539,719 of VZRL01004605.1, read as the reverse complement.
TTCTGTCTGTAGTTTCTAGCAATGGGCTAATATTATGTAAACAAAGTCCTGAGTTTTCCCTTTTATTTTTAAAAATGTAGTCTCACAGGGAAATCTCACAATTCTATGCTACATGTAAATTCCCACGTTATGAAGCTTTGACTAGTTAATCTTAATAGTCTAGTAAGATATTGAAAGAAAACAGTAAAATTATGCTTGAAAGGTAATTAAGCACTAAATACCTTGTTCATGGCTGATATGGGCAGCCATCCATGCTGTCTTTGGGCCAAATCCAGTACTGCCATGACAGCTGCAGACTTGTGTCCCTCTGGGTAGTTGTTTATGATCGCTTCTATTCGCTTTTTAAAGGGAAAGACGGAAAACAAATCAGTACTCATCTAAAGACAAAGTCTGTGTATTGAAATTTTTTTTTTGTCTGCATACCTTTAGGTTTTCCGGTGTGAACTCAAATGGAGTATCTGGATTGTTTTCAGGACTATCTCTATGCTTCAGGAAAAGAAGAAGGAAAACTTGTAAAAATGTGTTGTTAGGAAATTATTCAGGACATATTTACTGTTGCTACAGTTACAGTTCAGCTGCTTGCATAAAAACTATATATTCCAGATAAAAATTTCATAGTACTAAAGTGATTAAATATATTTGGGAAAGCTATCAAAAATATTGATAATTATTTAATCACTCTTAAAAATCATTACATATTCCTGTTACTTCCTATTAAAAATGATTGTTAAAAATATGTATTTTGATAACACCATACATTTTCTCAAGATATTATTTCACGTATTTCTCACTGTTAATACAGTTTGACAATTATGTTCAAATTTTAAATAGGTTGAGTAAGAACACTCTGGTTAATACCTTAATAAACAAGAGACTAAAACAACAGTCCACTTTTCCTTTTACCATGAAACATTAATTTTTAAAAACTTCAAAATTCATCAAGAAGCTTGATGTAGAATTGAAACATTTGCACATTCAAACACATTATTAATCCATTTTAACATATTATTTTGATTTGTAATGGATTTTAATGTATTCATTTTATATACAATTATGAATCAAAGTGGAAGAAGCAGAGTTTTGAATTAATATTTCCAAAATAAAGTATTCTATCAAGGTATTTTTAAGGTAGTCTTCTAGGGAAACACCAAATTTAAATTAGTTCTTCTGTTTTCAGAAAATACAAATTTGGAGGTCTTGAAAAAAGTAACATTTTCCTATAATAAAATCTTAGTTCTGATGAGAATACTTTTCCACCAGAAAACGTTCCTGCACAAGATTTTTAGTTATCTCTAAGCAGCTGATTATGGTTTCCTTTACATACCTATAGTTAATTCCAAACTTTACACAGTTTTCAAACTGAGAAAGTTTCAAATTAAATGGCAAGTTTGCAGGAAAATACATGCTATACTTGAGGCTTGATGTTAAAAGTAATCCACAACTAGCTAATAATAAAAGCTTTAAAAGTGTATTTAGAACAAAAAAGCCCCCTCCACTGACTTCCACTTTGATCATTTCCTCCAATAACCGAGGGTGACATCGTAGTTGCCACACTACATTCTTCTTATTAAGCAGCAAAGGATTTACTGAAAAACCATAGCATTGCAAGACACTTGCATACTGAAGTATATATCTTCAATGAAGGACTTAGAACATGTGTGGTCCACAGCTATTCGTGGATTTAGAAATTTTAATATGGAAATATTGCAAGGGCAAATACTTCCATTATGTCTGTTGGTTTGTCCAGGGATTACCTTTGCTTATCCTGTCTATATCCCAAAGCAGACAATACGACTGCCACCATCAATTTGAAAGCATGTGCCCTCACCACAGTTTCAAGTCCAATATAAAACTACAGTCGATAAATATTTCTCCACCAAGGATGACTTTCCTATAAGAACAGGAATTACAGAACAATGACTATTGATCACGCTAATATTTTATTAAGCATTAATTTCTTGCTTATTGTGTGATTTACAAAATAACATAAAAGAGCTTTTAGGAGCATGATTCCCATTATTTCAGACTGACGCTTCCAGATAAAGGATTTGATGACTCCCATGTAGTGCTGGTGAGGGTTTTTTACCAATTTTAATGGAAGCTCTCAAAAAGAGCCTGGTGGAGGAAAGCCTGATTGGAAATACTGTACAACTTTTATTATTTTTTCCCTTACAGACCTTTCCATGTCTTAGCTGCACAGATCAATTCCACAATTCGTAAGTATTTCCGTAACTCAGCTTTTCCCTCTCAAATCTGCAAGCCTGTTTTGCTATTACTTTGCCTTTTGTAGCTATTTGACAGCTAACAACTGTACTTCATCTCAATTTCGTTTGCAAATAAATGTATTTGATTTATTAAAGTCTCCCTCTTTGTCTGGGGCAGCTGTTCTTTTCAGTGTATCATCTCTAAACTGATACCCTTAAATGCTCTACATGTGAAGAGGAACAATAAAGACTTTATACAGGAAGCTACAGATGCAGCTGTAGCAACGTTTCACGATATATTGTAAAGGCTGTAGCAGAGGTGAGCACTAAATAAGATCATGCCACCTTTTATGTTTTCAATTTTCCTGAAAGGGCTTCATCTAATTCTGCGCCATGGAGAATTTAACAGTTTTCATCAAGAGATTACACAGTTTTAGGACTCCTGAGCAGTTAGGAATTTATCACATGTTCGCTAGCATTACATTTGTCTGACAATGTGCCATTTATCTGAGACTTGCAAGCACTGAAGTGCTCCTAAATGACACAGGTGCATTTCCATGTTTTTTTAGGATACAGATTCTGGAGTGCAAAATCAGAAATAAGGACACTGTATTGTAAAGAGTAGTACTATGTTAAATCACAGGTAGAATTTGGAAGTGACCTCTGGAAGTCATCTGGGTCACACTCCCCTGTTCAAGCAGGGACACCCAGAGCTGCTTGCCCAGGACTGAGTCCAGATGGCTTCTTCTGAATATATCCGATAATGGGACTTCAAAACCTCTTTGGGCAATCTGTGCCAGTGCTCTGTCACCCTCACAGTGAAAAGGTGTTGCCTGATGTTCCCTAAGGCCTCTGGTTCCATCAGTGGGCACTACTGAAATGCGCCAGGCACTGTTCTCTTTGAACCCTCCCTTCAGGTACTTGTAGACATTGACAAGATCCCTCCCCAAGCCTTCTCTTCTCTAACAGTCCCATTCTTTTCTCGAATGCTCATGAAAAGAAACCACTGTATTAAGGCTTTGTCCATACACAAACTAAGTACAAACAATTAAGTCTTTACCAACTACAGTAATTTGCTGAAAAGGAAGGTCAAACACTATCCATGCATTTTTCCAAGTCTCTTCTCATGCTCCCCAATTTCCCAGTCTTTTCATTCCATTCCTGCGTTGACAGTATCACACCTCTATTGCAGAACAGAGCCTATTAAAACGGGAACACCTTCACTGCAAAGGCTACCCAAGCCACAGATGCCAGTGCACTCCTATGGAAGGCACCAAAGCTGCTGAATGGTCTCCTCACATTCTTTTTGCTACACCAACCTGGGCTGTTTTATCATTAGTCTTTCTTTTTTCCCAGTGATCTAATAATCTGTCTTGACAGAGAAAATTATTAAAGAGAACTTAAGAATTACAACAGAATTAATTTGAATAATTTAGTTTCCATGTATACTGCAAAACGGTTGGCCTGAAACTTGACCTATGCCCTATGGTAAATACCAGTCCAAAGCACTGTAAACCAAAATGAGAGAATTGTGTGATCTGCAGGGTAGATGTTTAGGGCAACAGCTTGTTTAGAATTCATATCAAATCAGTGCTGAAAAAAAAAGTACTACTCCTCCTCTAAAGGTAGAGTACCCTACATTCACTACTCCAACAGAACTCAAGATATAAACCCCCTTACTTTAAGAATGGTGGAAGTACTCTCAAACCCAATTATTTCACTGACCATCTTCAGAAGTAACTAAAACTTGAATACAGCAGTTTTTTAACCTTTTGTGCTGAAACCCCCATGCAGTCCTATGACAAAGCCCACACCAGGGCTGTTGATGTGTTAAGGAAATTCAGTCCCTGTATTGAAAACAGCGAAGTAGAAGAGCTAAGTTTGAGGCTAAGACCAGGTAAAAGTCAAGTATAGAGAATGAAGGTTTCAATGAAGAAAGGTAGTCATAGTAAATGTCTCTGGAATCAGGCCTTCCCTAGTCATCAGAAATTACAGATTTGGAGCATTGCTCTTACATTCCTATGGGCAAACAATCGATCTAATTTTGTACTTTCCATCCTCTCACTGGAAGCGTGATGTAGCTGCCTGTGATGGCACCTGGTTGAATTTAATGGTTGAGAGAAAGGCTCTGTCTGGGTATTTTATATACAAAGGCATTTCAGCAGAAGCTCTCTTATTTCTGTGTGTTTCTGCTAACGTGTAACATGTTTGCAAAGGGAAGCATAGCATGCAAATCAGAAATGCCTTTTAATACAAGCTTTTATGACAACTAGGTCCCTTGCTAGCCTGCTGTTACAAAACAAATACACTGCATGCACTTTCCTTCCTCACATACAGATTTTATACATGAAAAGTGCAAGAAGCAGCAGCAATAACCTTTGTAAAACAAACCCACAAAACTAACATAGTAAGAGGACCACCACCACAAGTTTGAGTTACTCCCAGGTAAGTCCATTATTCCTCCACAAGTAGTTTTTAAACAAACTTTTGACACTTCTTCTGTTTGTAATATTAAAAAAAAACTCCACCAAAACCCAAAAAACTTTAATTTTTTTTTTCCTCTAGAGAAATCCAGGAAGAGTCACACTTTTTTACTGTATATAAACACTTGGTGTTGATTAAAATAATTCCTTCATCTCAAACCAGCAGGATAAGTTTCCCTTGAAATTTGCCATGCTAAGTAACATCTGAAATTTAGTTAGGGCAAACAATTACACACACATACAGTAACATCCAACTGTCTTCTTCCCATTACCTTTTACTTCACAGAAGACCAAATATTACCCTATTAAAAAATGAGGGGAAAAAAACCAAATAAAAGAACCCAACCAAAACCATACAAAAAAACCAAAACCACCCCCCCAATCAAAACAAAACAAAAACAAAGCAACCCAAGAAGAAAACAACCCCCCACAGAACCAAGTTCCTATGCTCCTCTAGCAAGAATTCTGCTGTGGAATAATAGTAATCAATGATGCTATTAAATACACATCTGCAAAACACTCAGCTTTTCTACTTCCCTTTCTCTGTTATCAGGCTCCTCCCTGCAGCAAATAATTTAAACAATTACATAAATCTTGAAAAATGCCTGTAGAATTTACAAAGCTATCTAGCTTCATATGTCAGGCATCAACAGCCATTACACTGCCAAAGACACCTTTCACCTGTCCTCTCAACAACCTCCAGCTACACTTGAAGTTTCCTAAATTGCCAGACTACACCATTTCCTCTTTTCCTTGAATACCAGCTCTCACTCTGTAAATCACCAATTCCTGCTCAGATTTCAGGAAAAGTATACCAAGCATAGACTGTGATCCCATGGAATTAATTTTATGATTAAAGCTGTAGAGACAGCTGCAGAAAAGCAAGGACAACATAATCGTGTCCAAAAATCCTGAACACTTGTTTTCAACAGTGGTCCACTCTCTTGTAAAGGGCTGATTTTTATCAAGTGTTGGGAAAATGCCAAATTATTCAGCTGTTAAACTGCAGACCAGCTGAAGTTCTGAATGGAGCAGAATGGGACAAAATACACCTCTCTTGATATGCTTCAGGTTCTCTTCTGAGGTAGACAGACAACACAGCTGCTTTACACACTTAAATTCAAGGGCTTTCTATTTTTTGCAATCACTACTACTGTTTATGCCTATCATGACAATGCCTAATGGCCTCAATTACAAGTCATTGTGCAACATGCTGTATCAACCAGAACATGAACAAGAACTGTACTTTTCAACTCCTGTAAACACAACTAGGACCTGAGCCCGTGAGTAATTCTGCAGCAAAATTCAGAAATCAAGAAACTGCACCTGCAAAAAGTGTAATGAGCTGCAATTACAAACTCAACTAAAGTAAATAAAGGAAACAAGAGCTGGTTTATAATGAAATAAAATTTATCAAAGTCTTATCCACAATCACATACAAATTACTGAAAATTTTCACTACATAAGGCAATAAACAAAAGGGCCAAAAACTAAAATAAAACCTTTTGATACTCCACTAACATTCTAGTAAAAGGTTCTACTGAAAAAAAACCTCTTCTTGGTAAATGCCTGTGGGCTTCTACAGCAAAGTTCTGTCCATCAGAAGCTTTTAGGCAGATTTGAAAAAGCACATGCAAACTCTTCTGACTCACCCCCCTTACAGTAAAGCAGATTACTTACCACAAATAAGGCTCCAGTGGCATTGCGTTCTGCCGTTCTATGCAAGTATCGGATCTGTCTTACCTATAAACAAAATACAATGTTAATAATTCACATTCTGCCAGTGGCTGTTTTCAGAACCAGTCTGACTTCCATTCTAACTGTAAACCATTAATGCTACTGCCATCACTAATAATTTAAAATAAGTCAAGAAGAGACTGTTAAGGACCCTCTACTATTAGGAGAGAAATCTCTTGATTCCCACCTTGACCAATTCAAACAATGTAGAAATTAAAGGACTTAACTCTGCTACTACTTAATTTAAGCGCCTTGAACATAAAATTTTCATCCAACATTTCATGAAGAATTTCCCAATTTGTGCCTTTGTGACACCTATTTCCCAATAGGTGACTACATGCTTTAAACTTTGCAGAAACCGCCATTATTAAGTTCTTCTCCAGTAAGCATTTACATGCTTCTGCAGCTTTTATTGAAACAAACACTGAGAACTGCCATAAGAGGACAAATGTACACACAAACCTGAAGAAGTATCAACAGAACACAGACCCATATGCAAGTTCTGTTCAACTATTCTCTGTACTCTCTGCCATGCCAGAACAGATCAAGATTACTAGATTCTGACCGGTATTACAAAGATTTTATAATTTTACCGTATTAATACTATTAAAATTAATTTTATATTAAATTACGTTTATTTTTATACTTTTTTCTTGAACAATTTTTAGACTTCTTTAAGGAGAATCACAGAATAGTTTGGGTTAGAAGGGACCTTGAAGATCATGTCGTTCCACGCCCCCCCGCCATGGGCGGGGCCACCTTCCACTGAACCAGGCTGCTCAGAATCCCATCCAACCTGGCCTTGAACACTGCCAGGGATAGCACAGCTCATATGACACGGAGAGGCTGCAGCCATCCTGTAACACTACACTGCAGGGGCAACTGTGTGATCTGCTGATAGAAAGAGTGAGCTGACCAGGCTGTCTTTGCAGAAGAGCCGGGACTGTGGGTCGGTGGTATTCAAGTCTGGATTCCAGGCACCCACCCACCCCCAGGCCCCTCTTTCCTACGCCCGGCCGCGGCCTCCCCGCTGTGCCGCGGCCTGTCAGGCACAGGGACAGGAACCCCTCCCTTACCGAGCGTTCGGCCGCGGCGCGCAGGGCGGCGCGCAGCGCAGCGCACAGGAACATGGCGGCAGGAGCGCCGATCCGCGCTGCTGCTGCTGCTCTTCCTTCTCCCGACGCCTCTCCTTGAGGCCTGGCGCTCGCCCTCCGCGCAGCGCCAAGGAGACCCGCAGCGCGCATGCGCCGCGCCCCCAGCGCGCCTGCCCGCTGCGGGAGCAGGAGCTGTGCCGCCGGTCCCGCCCGCCGCGCCGTGAGGGAGTCGGGCCGCAAGAGCTGCGGGTACGTGGCCGGGCACCAGCATGGAGAAAGCAAATTCCTTCGGAAACAAGGGCATCTGATAAACAGCGGAGAATTACAGGAGCTAGTGAGGGTTTTTTTCAGCCCTGCGTTTTCTTTCTTTCTACCCAGCTGTTGTTTGGGGTTTTCATGTTTGAACTGCTTGCACCTATGTCTTGTCGTCCTTCAGGAAAAACAGTAAACACTGGTTGTCTTTTTGGCTTCTGATAAACGTTCTCGTATGACACCGTAATCCAGTTAATAGAGTACAAATGCTGCAACTGGAGATCATAGAATCACAGAATAGTTTGGGTTGGAGGGGAACTTAAACATCGTCTGGTTCCAAGCCCTGCCATGGGCAGGGTCACCTTCCACTGGACCAGGCTGCTCAAAGCCCCATCCAGCCTGGCCTGGAACACTTCCAGGGATGGAGCATCCACAGCTGCTCTGGCGTAGATGTAACAGGCTCTTCCTTAGATGCAGCAGGTTGTTAGGAACATGGCTCACTGGTCCATCCTTGTGCAGAGCCTTGATCGTTCAGGTTTTGTGATGAGGAATGTAAATGTGGCTTTTTCACTGTAAAAGAAATTCACATTTTTTCAATAAGAGCTAAGAAGGAAGACTTTAATTCCAGTGAGTACTTAGCATTGCAGACTGGCAAAGCATCACCTGATGTTCCAGTATCTCTTACCATATCCTCTCTGAGGAGGACTCTCCCCTGCACCCCTCACCCTCTCGTCTACCCTGGCATTCAGTGGGGCAGCCTTATTAATTTCATGAATATCACAATGAAAATCTATCCATGTATATTTCACTTCTGCAAAAACTGATGATTTGCTAGCTGACATTGTGAGTAACAAGTACTTTTGGTAAATACACAGTAGAACAAAAATTCAGCTTTCCTTACAATGTTTTTCTTCATCCAAAACATTAACTTATTTTTTCATCTGCTTGCTTATGTTGAGAGACCCTCTTTTATTTCATATAAATATGAAAAAAGGCAGAATTAACTACACTACAGCAAACTGAATTTCATTAAAAAGATTTCATGATTATGATACGAATTTCTACTGATGAAATGATCCATCAGGGCACTTGTTGGGACAAAAGGCCGGGTTAGAGAGAACCACAGTGGCTGTGCCTATGTAGGTGCACCTGGAGGCCTCCTGTAAAGAAACCTGTGTGTATGGTGAGACAAGTGACACAGGACATCTCAACAGATAGCTCTAGGGAAAACCCAAAACATGAAACACTGCACATATTAGAACACTTTAGGATACTTATTACTCTTTCAGATAATTGCATATATACATAAAGGGATAGGTATATATGTGCACATATGTATTTGGCAACTGTTATTGTAATTACTGTCCTTTTTACAGGATACTTTGCATTTGCACTGAGGTTCAGGCAGGATGTACTAGCTCTGATTAGATTACTGCCCTTAACATTTGGCTTCACTGTAGTCAGTGGTTGTCTTCCTGCTCCTTATTCTTTCTTATTCCTATTTCGTCAATGCTGACAGATACTATCAGCATTTGTAATTTAAGTGCTGCTTCATTGATCTGTTTTCACTAACTGTTTACTTGCTCATAAACCCCATTTCTCTACTTCTTAAAGCACTTAAAAGGCTGCCTAAGAAAAGCAAGTATAATGGTGCAGCAATGTTCAAGCACAGATCACAAATTCTGTTGCTGAGCTAAATTTTTATATCCTGATGAGAATCTGCCCTAGGCGTACAATCTTAGAATAGCAGAGGCCATGTATGATTAGATTCAGGGACTGTTCTGTGCAGATTAATAAACATTCATTTTTAGACCATAAAATGTATAATCACAGTAATTTATTAATTATATGTTAGCCCAATGTGTGTTTTTCAGTTGCACTTCATAAATGTGTTACTAGACAAGGAAAAAAAATGGAATAATTTTATAATTTAAAATCATTCTATTTATGAGATGACAATACTGAAAAAAGAGTGTGGCTTTGGATGGGAGTCCAGTACCTGCAGTGATCTGCATGGTGGCCCACTGATTTTTTGTTTTCTGCCTGCTCCATGCACTGCAGTGCCAAAGCCCTGTCCACGCAGGGCTTGGTGTTAGCACCATGAAACGTGCACATACAGCTGCTCAAACCACCAGTGACACCTCAGAGGTCTTTTATGCACCCCAGTGATTTCAGACAAGTCTTTTTCCAGTATGACCCATCAACGAGGGAAGCTTCATTGAGGAAAAAAAGACTCCCTGTGTTTACTCTTTTGACAAGTGTCTTAAAATGCAGCAGATTATATGCTTGTATGGGGAAGGTGTGCAAAGACAGGTGAGAAATGGCCAGACCACCTATTTCTGAAACCTTGCACCCAGTCCACAGGAGCCACACAAGCACCCATTCCATAGACAAGTGAGGAATATATAGGGAATTCTATTATTTTCTGCAAAAGTAGGCTAAACAACCTTGCAATCAAACAATTGTTTCCTGTGTCATTGGATTTCTTCATTAGTATGCTTTATGCCAAATAATGGCTTTCAGGCTTTTGATTTAAATGGAAATAATACTAAGGATATTTAGTGACTGTTACATTACTCTCCATTTTGAAATACAAAAATAAACAAATCAGCTTTCATTAACATGTACAGGCATTCACTGTATGTTTTCTAGCATTCAGATGTAGTACTGCCAGCCATAGCAGTACAAGTAATATTAACCAATCATACTTGAAAACATTAAATTTTTATTATTTTAGAATCATAGAATCATAGCATAGTCAGGGTTGGAAGGGACCTTAAAGATCATCTTGTTCTAACTCCCCTTTGATGAGCAGGCACACCTTTCACTAGGCCAGGTTGCTCAGAGCCCTATCCAACCTCCAGGGATGGGGCATCCACAAATATGAGGTCTAACATTAAGTAATATAAATAGTAAGCAATTTGCAGCATGGGGACTGTGAATGTTGGCAAGCCATTTGAAGAGATTCTTTTGAAAGCAAGTCATCTGGAGAGAACCTAAAAACTGTCAAATGGTATCATAGGCTTTTTATGCCATTAAAACACCTTCAATCATCCCTGCTGTCAACGATGTAAAAGAGAAAAATTAAAGGCTATTAAGATCTCTCTGATCTTTCTTAAGATTTTTTTATTTTATACAGTAGTATGCTCGTGTTTAACCAGTACAGAGATCTATTTTAGGAAGTATGAAAACACAGGGGACAAACACAAGAGATCATATTAAATAATTAAAACCTTAAAACATTGGAAAACAAAACATTCTCAGTTGCAATCTTCATGTTGCAACACTGTACAGAAAATTGACCTCCATACCCAGGAGTGTTTCAGATGAAAAACTGTTGTTATCCTTTTGATAAATTACATTTGATTAATGAAAAAGTGATATGTACTAAGAGCAAAATTAGACCTGAGACCCGTTTCTGTAAGCAGAGACAAAGCAGGCAATGAAGCGCCAACTTGTTTAACACACTTGCTTGGAGAACTGTAACAATTAGAATGGATATTTACCGGCATCATAGAAGGAACTCCTCCAATAAAAAATGACTGTATGGGTAGTGTAGAGATTGTACATGGAACCACTTCTGCAGAAGATTATTCTTCAGAGAAATGACAACAAGAGGACAGAGACTGAAAAGAAAATGAGAAGGCACGTGGAACATGGAATAAAAACAACCCACAATTACTTTTGTTTACTATTTGTCGAAAGATATTGTACACTTTTATAAGTCCCTTGATTGTATATGGACTTTCTACAAATGCAGTTGTTTCAATATGCTGTAGTAGTTTAAATTTCTGTTTTAGATGGAAATACATTTCATGTTATGTGTGAACGTATAAAAGCACTTAAAGTTTAAAAAGAATCCTAAATTAAGATACTACTCAGATTATTTAGAAATATGTAATGATAACTTAAATGTGCCCATACAGATAAATAATTGTCCTGGGAATGCAATAATTGTAGTTAGTATATAATTAAGACTTTGTTACCCAAAGACGAAGATTTCTTTTAGAATGTGATTAGGAATTATTTAATTTATTTTACAGAGAGAAAAATGTGATGAAAATGTGTACTGACCCCCAATTAGCCACAAGAAACCACCAAGAGCTGGAAAAGAACACAAACCCACCAACCTGGCATCCTTTTCCATGGGCCATGTTTTTCTCCTAATCGGAGAGAAATTCACTTCATGGTGATCAGGCGTTCATAATCTCTGATTTGCATCATAGGAAAAAATTATTCTCTGTGAATAGAGAGGGATGAGGAGGAAAATACATTCATACATTTAGCATTAGACACTTAAATGCCCAGGCTAGAAACATGCACTCCTTCTGAAGTTAACTGACCCTTGCACTGCCTATGTACAGAGCCTGAAGAGCTGCTTTCCTAAATTAGTGTCCCAAGTCAGGAAGCAAAAGCTGTAAGGAAGAACATCTTCCAAAGAATGTACACAATTTAATTTTTATTCTTACATTGCTTCTGTATTCAGGTTAAATATTAATTTAAGATGAAGAATGTTTTGGTGTGTAAATAAATTGCTGTAAGAGACACTACTTCTCTCTTCAACAAGACTATGACAGGCTGGTGTGACTTCCATTGGCATCTCTTCACTGTCTCATGTTAATAATTTGTGAAGTTCAAACACCATTCAGGAAAGGGATCAGCCTCTTTTTGCAGCAGCTTTGAACTTTCTTTATTCAAAAGGGCATCTAGAGCTATAATTAGGTACAGCTAGCCGTCATTATTTAGCTCATTTATTATTCATATCTTCCTCCCACAGTGCCTGTGAACATCGTATCTTGTGTTGGCAGAGATTGGAGTCTGAATGTTGCTTTCGCAAGCTCCAAGTAACACAATAGTCCCTGTGGCATGGCCTTTGATTTGTAATCTGGGCTTTAGGGTGCAGACCTAATGCAACCAGTGGTGTTACAGCCTGTAGCATCCCACGCTCAAAATTTACTGAGGCACTCTCTCTCTCCACCTTCAGACAGCAATCAGAGGTGAATCCCCCCTGTGCACAGCTATTCCCTGCATGTACTGTAATTCTTGTCAATCCCTCACTGAGGTATCTCCCCACCTCATGTTGGGTAAATTACTGTTTTGATGTTTTGTGAGTTATTGTATTACCACGTACTGAAAGTCTTCCAGGAGGTGGGAGGAGAGGTAACTAATTTTTGGTGGAGACAAATACAGGAAGTCCGTAATTGGATGGAGTTTTAGGCTGTTTTCTTTTAAACTCCTGATGGTCAGTAACACACTGTCTTTTTACGAAGATCCTGCATGACTAGAATGGTGACAGCTTTAGTAACAAGTTGCATTGCTTTGTCATGATCTTTAAGAACAAGTTTCCTCTTTTCTGCAGCATGCAGATTAATCTTTCTGGGATGCCTTCTTCCCCAAATCCTTCTATGTGAAGGACTAGCAGATGGAAAGGCAAGAACTCGAGAACAGCCTGGGTGGGTTGAGTGGGTGAGGTTAAAATGGAATACAGTAGAATTGCCAAAATAGATCTGAAATTTCTGTGGAGCTCTTCCCCCTCCCCCCCCCATTTTAAAGAGAATAAATAAAAGTTTAGACTACAAGTTGTTTTAGAAAGAGGGCAGTGCAGAAAAGGAAAACCAGTGACCTACTTAAAGAGAAATTAAAATGCATTACACCTCTTGGGGTTGAGGTTACAAAAAATAGTAACGAAAAAATGCAACACAATGAATGTGTGCATGAAAGGAGACAACATCTTTATTTTGTCCCTAAAGGCAGCAAAATTCTACCAGGAATTAATTTGGCTTCTGGTCAAATTATTATTATGCAGTTGTTGTTATTATTCAGTTTAAAGGGCTGTTTTTACTTTGCCTAGTAAGACTTTTAGGGCACTGACTTTCTAATGCATTAGTATCTTGTCTAAAAACAAATGCTGCTCGTTCTGTCAGGTATCCTAAGGCACAGTAAGTTTCTGCCATCCTTATCTACTATCCTGTCTGTTATAATAATTATACTATATTTCAGTAACTTTTTGTTTTTCTCCTGAGTGTTACACAGACACCATCCTAGATGACCAGAAACTGTTTTTAATTTGTTCTTTGATCTTTCATCTGTTCACCTTGAATGGTCCTTGCAGTACTTAATGCTTGTGTTGGCATAGCTCTTGTTATCACCAGGTCAGATCAGCCTTTCCCTTGCATCAAAGTGGATCCTCGGGGAAGGAATCTGTTTTATCTGATGTAAACCAAAACATGCATTCCTACTCAAAGCTACCTTTGCAGCTCTATGGATAATAATTACAAGCACAGAATTGAGTTTGTCTTATATCCAAAGCCTTGAGAGTAGCTAAGTGTGTTGGGAATAGACATGCTGATTTGATACCTCAGTGGGTTGTTAGAATCCAGCTTTTCCACACTTCTGATACCTATGATGAGACAAAGTTGACAGGAGCATCCTGGTGCACAGGTCCTGCTTACAACAGGAAAACCTCAAACAGCTGTGTCCCCTGCACACTCACACCTCTCTGGGACCCAGCACCAAGCCTGGGTGCCAACAGTGTGACTGCCAGAGCTTAGGCCCTTCTTTCTGCCACAGTGATTCATGCTCACACTGCAGAGCATGAGAGGAGACAGAGGAGCCATGTTCTGGACCCAAAAACACATATGCCCTTACCTGTCTGCAGCTTGCTATCCCGCCACGATAGGCGGTGAGATTTCAAATTTCCCAATTGTCTTCCTCTTCTGACCATGTTCCTAAGAACTTCATTTCATCCTCTCTTTTAGTTTCTGTTGCCCACTCATCACACTATATTTAATCATCATCAGCCTTCTAGTCACTTTTCTTTGGGTTGTCTTCTTCACAGATCCAGGCATGATTTAACCCCTCCCATCTTGAAATCGTGCCCTTGAACTGACCCGCCTTTCCTGTTTATTGCCTTGTCATCCTTTCTCTTTACATATCTCAGCATACAAGTCCTATCTGGGGTTTCATCAAGAAAACCCCCACTTTAATTCAGCTTCTGCCCTTGTGCTTTGCTGTCATCTAAGCCTATTATTTATTTCTGTCACTGTCACATTCTTTTCTCTCTCCTGAACAAACGTCCTAGTGATTTCCATCTTGCCCCATTCACAGCCATTCAGAATATTGCTACAAACACAGTTTCCCTAAATTTGGCCACAAAATATGGGAAAGTTCTGACTTTCCTTTATTCTCCAAAGGATTGTTTTTGCTTTCAAGGCAAGCCGCGTTTGTAACACTTTCTTCTATTTGACCCCTGTAATTACTTTGATCCAGTTGTACAACAGGTATTTTGTGTCAGAAACTGGGTGACACCATGAACTATGGGACCAGCAAAGACACCAGGAATTGTTTTGCATCCTGGACCCTGCCTGACAAAATCCAAGGTCCCAACCTCACTACACTTGCTAACTGTCAATCACTCCCCAAAGGTAAATGAGGACCTACCTTGGCACTAACTCATCAGCAGAAATGCCTCTCTGCACTGCAGGTGCTGTCATACAGAGAATGCTCTCTCCATCTTGGACACTGTCCTTGTACAGTGACAAGAGATTGCGTGGCTTGGAATTGCCAGCTCATGTTTCGTGTCAGTTCAGCCATCTGGGCTGCAGAATGGTGAGCTATGAACAAAAACCACATGCATGGGAGCTCCTGGGCAGGCCCTTGTGCAGGTCTGGTCAAGGTGGATTCTGTGGAAAATCTCCTATTACAACATGCATTGCCCAATTGTTTCATGTTTGGCCTGGGCTGCTCACTAGGGAGAAATTTCCTTTGTGTATGAATATCTAATACAACCTTTAAATTCCTTGTTAAAGTTCTTCTTTGCTCTGATGACAGCACTTAAGACTGCTGGAACTGATACCAGACACATTGATGGGTACTGATGTGTCATTTTCTTGCACTTCCCCATCTGTCCTCTCCTGTTTAATGTTTTGATTTAACCTCCTGGAGACAACATAGGATGTAAGAGGGGTTTTACTCAGAGGAACTGTTCCAGTTACCAAACTAGTTCTAACACAAAAAAGATATATTGGAAATTACTGTAAAGACTTGAAGGGAAGAGTGATGTAAAGGAAAGGAGAACCAAATCTCAGTTTTGGCATATTCATTCTTCTCTCTCACAGTTTCTCATCCATTTGTGGTGTGGATGATTCTAAACTGCCAAATGTAATATTTATTATCTCAAAATCTGCTCAAATCAGTAGATGTTCACTGCTTGGAATGCTGTCTTTCCTATTTTGCACATCTAACTGTAATTGGTGTTAAGTTATTCTTATTTATTATGGAAATACAAAATGTGTTACTTTGCTCTTAATCTGCATAGACTGAAACCATCTGCTGTGGTTCACAGTTGAAGAACAAGAGATTATAAATTCCCTCTAGTATTTATATCCAGCCCTCATTAAACAAGTAATCATTACTGCTACCAAGTTGTAAGTCAGAGAAGTGTACAATCAACATCTTAACATTTAAGCACATGAATGACCTATTCATTTTTTTTTTGAAAAAAAACCCAACAACATTTACATGCACATTTATCTTTTGCCTGATAAGAGAAGGCAGCTTACAGTGACTCAGGTAGAGGAGGAGTAGAGGCTGTTCTCAGATGAGTCAGTGACTAGCGCCATGCTGAGTAAAAGGTGATTTGACAAAAGAAGGAAAGTCACGCTATACTCAGTTGCAGGATCACCTAGTTTACCCTCCAGAATGTCAGGAAGCAAAACTCAGTAGAAATAGCTTTGTAGTGAGAAGACCTTTCTGAGAAATATATTTTGTTTGCACTGTACCCAAATATACTACAAGTCTGCTTGAGTTAAAGCAGAAACATGAAGCGTCCTGTTTGCCTTGTACCCAGACATATCACAAGACTGTTTGACTTAGGAAGTGAAATACTGTGTAATGCCTGTTTGCTTGGCATAGTTACACAAAAATAATAGAGCTGAGATAATCGTACCCAGACTGCAAAGACCTGAATTAGATGGTCAACGTGCAGTCTGGAGAGGCTGTACTGGACCTGCACACAGAAAGGTGTAAAATCTGGCTGGCTGGCAGAACAGACTGGCTCTGACCCGGGGAAAGAGGAACCAAACCTTTGGACCAGACTGGCCTTGACCCACAGGAAAGCTGTGTGTAAACACAAGTGGTACACAGTGGAGCTTGGGGAAGGGAGAATATTCCCCGTTTTAGTTCTGGCTTCCTATGGAGAAGTTGGAGAGCTGTCAAACTCAGCCACCACTTCCTTGGAGGCTGAGAATTGTCAAATGATGCAGCCATCAGAAACCACAATGCAGCAGCAGTGTCACATTATTGTAGATCTAAGGCTTCATGTTTAGGTCTGGATGTTTAAACACTGCTTGATCTTTGTTTGCTAACAGGAGGTTTGCCTAAAAGCTGCGCTTAAATTGATGCCTTCTTGAATTATTGACTGGCTCATCCTCTCAGAACTCTTCCATTACAGTGGTCCCCAGGGCTCAACTGTAAAGTTGGCAAAAAGCAGATTCTGGTACCCACACCAGTTTACCAGGCTTTGCAGGACCTGAAAAGACACTCCTGCTGGGGGATGTAACATCACACAGGAGTTGAGGACAGGAACAGGATATCTGTGAGTCCAGTAGACCAGGTCTCCTGTGCAAGTAGATGCTGGAGTGTTTTCAATCCATGCATTGTGCACTAAGTATTCTCACTGGTTTTGGATATTCAATGTATGTAGATAGAATTGTATCCTGCACTTTACCCATGCCCACTCTCTGTCGTCTTCTGGCAATCAAAATACTGATTCAATCTTGGTCCTAAATCTAGCTAAGTTAAACCAGAGGTGAATTTGATCATGTCTGATTGCCACGTAGATTTTTCTTCTGTCCTAAATAGAGAAAGAAATAAGAGCAGCAAGGCTAAATATGTTAGAACAGATTTGAATCCTTATTTAGCTTTTTCCATGATGCAAGTCTTCAGCTCACTATCTACCCTTATGTTTCCTAGAACATATTTTGGATGATGATGTTGCACTCTTTCTAGAGCTGTTTACTTAATGTATTTGTTGTATGTGTGCAACATTTTACAAAGAAGATAGGTCAATTTTTTTCCTTGTTGACATAATTCAACAGGCTTCACATAGGTTCAGCTGTAAGGAATTTGGTCCAGTTAGTTTTGTTTACAGATTTATTCAAAATTGATTTTAAACTCTAGGTCTGCACCTAACTTTCTGGCTTAGGATGGGAAAATGCCAAGGCCGATTTTTCACTTGCTAAAAATGATACTTCTGAATAAATGTAAGAAACGTCCAGACCTTTATCATTAGATTTTAATTGTATTTTCTATTAAAAAACCTTCAACCGCCAGTCTTTAAACTGTTTTCCAAAGAAAAGTTCTTTTTCCCATCCTTTTAAGAGAGCAGGTTTACGCATAATTACCCTGGCCTGACTTCTAGAGGAAGCAATACACTAAGATCTAAGCTGTCAAAAGGAGGAACCACAGAGCTTCTTGATGGATTTAGTCTAGATTCAGTTTAAAGAGACTGAACCTTTTGCTGACTTTAAATATACAATATTTATTTTATATCACAGAAAAAGTTTTAGAAGGAGGGGATGATACAAGGCACTGTTGTGACCCTGTAAGTACCTCAGAGAGATTTAAACAGCCTAAGTTAAGAGGCAGAGCTCCTCAGGCACAGACACCCTCAGAACTGGGTAGGTGTAAAACTATCTTCTCATCTAAAGATCTTGTAAGATGACTCAAGCATGGCACATAATCTCACCTCAGTGCTTTATATCACTATACTTCCCATATGTCATTATGAATATAACACTTCTCCCTCAGTCTGGAAGGCCTGAAATAATGAGCTTTATCCTCACAGCATCTTTATGCCTGGATAAATGTTATGCTAGTTTGGTTCTAAAGGTCATAGCCTTTGTAGCTGAGCCTTGTAGGTGCTGTAATTGCCTGACTTCTGAGAAGAGACAAAAATAATTGTGACTCTTTTTATCATATATGATGAAAATAGCATATGTAAGTCTGTTTGGTTAGGCAGCCCTCCCATCTGATTTAAAACCGTCAACCTTCTCCCATTGCGAGTAACACTGCAGCGTCATACTTACATCCAGTAATACTTCTGTCGTTCAAAACAAACAGAAATAGACCCCTTTTCAAGCAATATGTACTTAAATGTGGAACGTATTTCCATGCAGTGTGTCCAAAGGCAAATTGTATGCATGTTGAGAAAATGGAAATAAAACAAATTCATTATTTGTTCCCCCACTAAATAAACAAAAAAGCCACCAAAGGCTATGAAGCACAAACATCACCTCTGTGTGAGTGCTTGAGCTCCAGGCTGCTAGGAACGGCAAGAATTTGCTATAAGTATTTGATTGCTCCATTGAAATGTGCCCTGCTGCTGGCCACTGCTGGTCTGGATGGCTCTTCAGTGTGACCTCCTGCAGCCAATTCCATGTTCACATACTAAGTGGAAAAGAAAGACCTATGCTGATACCATGTTTTAGCAGGGAAAATCATAAGCACTAAGTCCCAGTGAGGGTTTTTGCAGATGTTCAGTTCACTTCAAACAAGTCCACAAAAAAAAAAGTGAGAAATTTTTAAAGATAGGTTTTTTTAAGGTTAGTGTTTATTAAAAGGCTAGGTTTGAGTCCTGAAGAATACACATGGGCTTGAAAGGTTGGCATTTGTGAGGCTGCACTATGATGTGCTAACAGATACAACGTTTGCCTCTCTTCATTTCTTTATGGTGAGCACTGTATTTTAAACTAGGTTTGGTCAACATCTGCATTAGAGCTTCTTTGCAAAGCTTTGGCAGGTCGGTTTAGTCTGTGGCAGGTCGATTTAGTCTGACTTGTAATCATGAAACAAAAGGATGAAATAAAGGTCAGGCTTTGATATGAGAGATGGACAGTCACGAGCGAAGTGCTGATTGCTGTTCGGGGCCGTGCCTTGTTCTGTCACGGCTGCTGTCTCCATCCTGCGATTCGATCGCACCAAAAGTACGGTTCCGCACTTGCCAATTATGAAGGCCAAGCTGATGAAAAAATCCAGCTGTGGTTCGGAATATTGCGAGGAGCGGGGCAGCTCCGCCGGCAGCGCCCCGTAGCCTCGGGGAGGACACGGAGCGGGCACGGGCGCGGCGCTCGCTCCACGCGTGGTTATTGAGTGCCACCCAGTGGGGGCCGCCGGCCGCTCCGAGTGTACACATGCCTGCAGGATCAAAACACACTGCCTTGCTAGAGCATTTTTCCTTTAAGGTCTGGGTTGGTTTTTTTTTGTTTTGTTTGTTTTTGTAGGGTTTGGTGTTTTTGTTTTTTGGGTTTTTTTTGGGGTTTTTTTGTTTGTTTGTTTGTTTTGTTTTTTGTTTTTTGTTTTTTGGTGGGTGGTTTTTTTGGTTTTTTTCTGGGTTTTATTTTGTTAGTTAAACAACGGAGGACTACTTATTTTCATGCGAAATACATCAAATAGACTGTCTGGTAGCTGGCACTGTGTAAAGACTCTATTTTGCGTTCTCTTTGCATCTGTGATTTTCTCCAGTGATTTCTATTTTTGGGTTCATCATGGCCTTGTGTACAGCCTTTTAAAACTATTGGTAATAAAGTCTTTCTGCTTTAACTTTGGGAGCATAAAGTCTCCAGATATGTGTAAGAGATACTGTTTGTATATTTTTAATAAATAAAAATATACAAACATGTATACAACAAAGCATGTTGAAGCAGACAGTTCTCTTGTGTATTATGGAATTTATTACATACCTCTACGTTTTCACTTGGTCGCTACTAAGGTAAATATTAAAGAGGACCTAAATCATCACCTAATATTTGGAAGAAAGTCCTGTACAGCCTTTCTAGATCACAGTGATTAATAGCTGAAAGATCACACTTGGGAGCTATGGGGATTAGGTCCTTCTCAAGGATGTATGGCACTTAGCAAAATAAAAACTTCTGAACAATGCTGGTGTTCAGAAGGTGGCACATAAAGTCCCAAAGAATTGTGAATGTCAGAAGGGAGACATTACTGTATCCCCCAATCAGTAGATGGCTCTATTCTCTGCCACTTGGAGCAGGGTTGGGAGAAGGACCCCCATTCAGACTGTCCATTCCTCTGCATTTAGGAAAGATTGGTAAAAGGTGAGAATTGTCACAATGCAAAAATCCACTTATGCAAATTTTAGATCATGTCCTAACATGCAAAACAGATGCTTGCAGCAGACAATGTACAGTACTCCCAAGCTACAGAACATATGACACAGAGGAAGGATGGAGACTAAGGACATAATGTTGTTCTTTGCAAATCTGGAATGCATCCTGGAAAATCTTTGTTTATAAAATTATCCTCTGATGACAGCATGCAAGATAAAATGGAACAGATACCAGACACTCTGTGCTTGATCCTGTGGCTCCCTTTATCAGAATAATTTGCATTATTTAGAATGGTTCCTTTAATGGAAGTGTTAGAAAAAATCAAACAGCTACTGAAAAATTAAGTGCCATTCACACAGGTTAAATGTAGCCATTGAAATTAGCCTTGTTTTGCTTATCCTATATCCATTGGAGTGAGATAACTCTTTTTACAGTCCTCAACAGCTGAAATATTGCGTAAAGAAAGTGAGTATAAAAGAAGTCCTTGGAAATTAGAGCTCTAAGAAAGAGCTAAGAATATCACTGACTATTACGACCAAATTAATAACTTTAAAGAAAAATGTATGCATGTTGCTCTGACCCTGCAAAGCTCTCGTACAAGATTTTATGTTCAGGAAGAGCTTAGAGCAAAGTGTAAGCTCTTACACAAACTGGTCTGTTTAAGGAAGTGCTGTGCTTCAAATACATGCCTGTTTGCAAAGCATGTTCTTTCCCTTTGGTTGCCTTGTGACCAGGAAGATAATTTCCAGCACTTCTGTGGGAAGAGCGTGCACTTATTCACACTGCTTAGCCAACAAAAGCGCAATCTGAGATTTTATGGGACAATTCCACTTTGGATGCCTGAACAATCCAACATGCCTCTGGTGGCTCAGGGACCGCAATGGTGCAGCAATATTTTGGACCAGCAAATGATGCTTGGGTGTCTTAGTTTCCCAAACATGGAGTAAATTTCTCCCAATTTTATGAGCCTAAAGGAGATAACAGATCAGGCAATATATTATTCATATTATATTAATTCATGTGCACAAATCTTTCCAGGAAACTGAGGCCTATAATTTGGTACAAAGCATACTTATGTTTTTATCCTTGGTAACAACAATTTTCATGCAAATAACAGATACCAAAACGTTCAGCTGCAAGGACAGCTTTGGGATTTGCACATGTAAGCACAGATGTACACATATGGAGCTCCAGTTAATGCTCTGGTTCATATGGGAGGAAGAATTAAGAGGCACTAATTTGCATGTAAAATTCTAGGGGTGTGCAGCTTCACATAATAAAATTTTGAATCAGACTAAATAATAGGAACATATTGCCATCATGTGTAAGTCCCATATCACAGAATAACTCCTAGACATTTTCTTCATCACTGTAACGTGTTAATGACTTCCATGATCTCTGAATTCATCCATAGAACTTTGGACAACTTAATAATTTTTAAGTTTATAAAGATTCTTTTCTACTTGATTTTTACCTTTTGCAAAATAAAGTGTTGTCAGAAAACTGGAAAACCTGGCCAGGTAAGGACCTCAATGTTAGATCTGCTCAGCTTGCTTTTCCTCCTTCTGTTCTGTAAGTAAACAAAAGGATGCATAATGTTACAAGTGAAGTAGTGAACTCCAGCTTTTACTTGCCAGGCCCATGAAATTCTGGTTCTCTGCTACCACAATCTTTTATTAAGGATAATCTTTTAAAATTATTAATATTATGGCTAAGCCTGTGTAGTCCATGGAAGAATAGCAAGTTGCAGGACAAGATCTCTGCATAGATGTCGGGTATCTGATTTTTCCAAATTACCTTGTGAACCAAGAACTGGCACTTGACTTGTTTCTTCAGTGCTGTATCCTGACTATCCTTGGAAGATGCCTTGGTGGAAGTATTGAAAACTGATTTTGGTAAGTCAAATGGAAGTATTTTAAGTGATTTTTCTATCTTCACAACCCTTAGCGTTTCCTAAAAATCTCCAAGCAAAGCTAAGTGATTTATTTTCAGAGCTCAGAAATTCCTCTTATTTATATATGTGTGAGGACACCCCATGATATGTAAGAAATCTTAATGTAACTGAATCTTCATCCCCAAAATGGCAACGAAGAACACTGCCTAAGTCAGCACACATTTTTATAACGTAACCTTTGCAAGGCAGTAGCTTCTGAATAGCAATTTCTCATCTCCACTGCTATGCTGCAATTTAGTCCTCTGGAAAGACATTTTAGGTAAATTTACCAAAGGCAAATGTAATGATGATGATGATATATTAGGAGCTCCCAGGCTGGTTAATTTTTAGAGGCAATGGAAATTTATTGAGAGCAGTAGAACAGCCTGTGCTAGCCTCTGGTCACAAGATAAAAAGGTGTTTATTTTTAAAAATGTGAGTGAGGATTGAGCATCATAATCTATTTTCCACACTATTGCACTGAGGTCAAGGAACCTTTGGTGTTTCACAGGGAAAATGCAGCAGCCTGGATGCCCAGTGCTCCCTGAACACCAACCGAGTCTCAGAGCCAGAACTGAAACAATAATCCCCAGTAAGATGAGTCAGTGGGTAACTGTTCCTCTGAGATGCCTGTATTCAGGATTGTCGTGATAACACATGTGGATGCCATACTCACTGTCTACACGTCCTGTTCCCTGGGGTACCAAGAGATATAACAGCTTATGTGATAGTGAGTTTGTGGTTTAGACACTATTTTCGTATTAATAAATTTATATAAGGGTTGTTTCCTCTGGGGAAGTTTATTAGTTTAATTTTATCATTGAGATTAAATCAGTTTTTGTCCTCTTGTGAACCTTTATGTGCATTTAAGCTTGTTTTCATTTTGACGTAAAGTGCTTTTGAGGAGACCTATATTGAGCTGAAAAGAGATAATTCCAAATCATGAGAGAAACTACCTACAGAAGCTGTCACACCATGTCAATAGTATCAGCATAACTGTAACTGTATTCCTTAGCTATACGGATAATTACACTTCACAGGCAAGTTTCTGTTTTATAGCAATGATTCTATATCCAAAAATACTCCCATTTTATTTCCCTGGGTAACAGTGGTCAGAAGCTCTGCTATGACTTGTGAGCCAGTTACTAGGTGGGGAGGGAGTGGAGTGTTCATCCAGCACTTAGTAGAAAGCCATGTTGGCTACATAACTAATTTCAGTAATGGAACATAAATTTTCACTAATGGATTCCCACCAGAAATATTTTAATATGTAGCAGCTCTTTCATAATACACCATTTCTGACTGTGAACAATTGCAAATTACAGCGGGGCTGGATAATACACCAGAACAACTGATTCTTTTTCAGCTTGAAGATACCCAGTGCAATTACTATACATAAAAAGACCTGAAAATGGGTAGATTAAAATATAATCTGCCTTTAGATAGAGCCTTTACTCCACTGGAGTGACATAAGCAGCCTGAGAGCAGGGAGAGCCAAGTTCACAGTAGCAATGGCTGCAGATAGAGAAAATATGGAATTACTTGGGAAAGTACTAACAGTTGAGAAATGAAAATATGTAACCCAGGAGCTGACCTCAATACATTAAAAGGATTAAAAATTGATGTATATTCTTCATATTGTAGTAATGCTCTTTGTCCATGAGGTAGGTAACTGTAATAGATGTAACACTTGAGCATATGGAAAAAGATCAGTATTTGATAAATGTAATTACTGCTTCAAGAATTGTGAAAAACCCCTGAGAATCTGAAGCATGATATAGTTTAATGCCAGAAAAGACAGAAATTTAAAATATCTCATTAACAAACTTTCAAGCATCACAATTTTTAAGCAGAGAGGCAATCTTCTACACTGGACCTCTGCCAAGTTCAGAAAGAAAAGAAGTATCAGAAGAATGTGTCTGGCAAAAGGTTTATTTTACTGCTTCTAGTTTGTGATTGAGGATGCAATATATACATATAAATACACAAGATGAAAAAATATGTATATGCTTATTTACAAGTTCAGGGATTATACTTTACAATCAAATAATAGCAATATCAAGACAATGTTACTATTGAAACCTCCAACTTCAGTCACAGCTTTGGTATCTAAGTATAAGATAAATAAATATAAAAGTAAATAATATGTAAATAGTGTGTAAATAAAGACATATACATGGAGCTTTATCTTCTGAAAATCTGGTGTTGACCAAATTCTTGGTAAGGTGGGAGGAAGTACAAACAGAAGCATCAGTCTGCCTGTAAAATCCTAGAGAAATGTAGCCCCTAATTACATAAATATGGACCATACTGCAAACTAATGTAGTTGCAAAAATTAGGCTGGTCACAGGTTACCAATACAGCTGTTTTCTATCACAACAGGGAGGTTAACTGTGGTGGTTTCAAATTTAAACCGTCCAGAGATTTTGTTGCTATGGCAGCATCAGCCCTGCACTTCAGAAGTCCAAATATATATGTGATACCATTCAAGTCCTTCCACACATACCCATTTTATTTCATAATAAAACATTGGAAAGCCAGCATTTAACCATACAATACAACCACTGCCTTGAGTAGAGTTAAGAGTATTGCTCTTAGGAAATACATTTCATGATTTTTAGCTTGATGACAAGAACCATGACTCATAACACTGAAGAATGTTTTCATGGCTAATAATAGGCTGCAATTAATATTTTTCCTGAAAAACAGTTTCTGCTGTTACATAAGCCTGCAGATGATGATCTCAGGGACTACAATGATATTTTTATTCCAATCAGTCAGATGGTAGAATATTCTATAAAAATGGAAGTGGGTTTTATTTATACTTACATGAGTCTTATTACTGGAGGTGCACCTTTCATCTTCAGTGTATTCATCCTCTCTCTGTTCTTGAGAGTCAGGACAATGCCAATTAAAAGCTCTTGTAAAATTGTGGATCTTTCTTGCCAACCTCTGAAATATTTCTGCTAAGCATGGCATCGATATGTGTGATATACATGTGTGTATATTGGCTCAGCTGAGAAAAATCTTTTTTCAGACTGACACACTATTCACCTGATTTCCTCTGTCAGGGAACTCACAGATGTAGATTATATGAGATTTTTATGGGGGCTTGCAAGCAGGAAAATTGCTCCCTAGTTTCTCAGTTTTCCATTTAGTGCTTTCAAGCTTAGAGACTCCTGTGTATGTTTTCCTCTGAATAAGGACTACAGAGTAGCCATACATAATTTGTACATCCTTACAAGCATCCTGGAAACATCTCTTAATTTCTCAATCAGTAACTCACCAGATCCTTTATTTTTAGATCAGATTTTAGTATATGTTTGGGTTTTTAACGTTATATAATGAATTTTGTTGCCAGGACTTGGCAGGTCTTTGTAAATGCAGCAATGAAGGCATGGGCTCCTTAGTATGTTGGCATTAAGACTGCACTGCACTTTATTCCTGTCAATTTCCATGAGACAAAAATGGCATTTGACTTCAGATTCTAGTGGAAAGAAAGGTTTGCAACCCTCCATCCAAGACTGGAATTGCTAAAGGGAAATCTCCATATGCAGACTTTATTGAGAAAGTATTTATCTACCACATACAAGATTTCAGATCTAAAAGAAAGGGAAGGCAGAGTAGAAGAGTCATGGAACCATAGAATGGTTTGGGTTGGAAGGGACTTTAAAGATCATCTCATTTCAAGCCCCCTGCCATGGGCAAGGACACCTTCCACCAGAACAGGCTGCTCAGAACTCCCTCCAGCCTGCCCTTGAACACTTCCAGGGATGGGGCTTTCCAGTGCTTCATCACTCTCAAAGTAAAGGATTTCTTCCTAATATCTCATTTAAACCTGTCCTCATTCAGTTTAAAGCCATTTCCCCTTGTCCTATCTGTCTGTGCCCTTGTAAAAAGTCTCTCTCCATCTTTCTTGTAGGTTCCCTTCAGATAGTGGAAGACTGCTATAAGGTCTCCTCAGACTGACAGAATATTGAAATTATTGCTTGTAAAGTATCTACTTGAGACTATTTTCCAGTCATGAAGTATATATTACTGATTAATTAATTATTTATGTCCTTTTTACTCATTATTTACCCCTTTTACTCAAATAATGAGTAAAAGGGGTGAGAAAGTTGCACCCAGAATACTGAAGGTCTTTCTTTTTTCCATTAAAAATGAAAGCAGATGCTACATCAGTCTTAAAAAAAGCTACAGAATTTGTTCCAAGGGCAATAAGTCTGACTTTTGTATCAAGCAAATTTGTAGAAACTATAAAAAAAATAAAATCAGACAGTGGGCAAAGTATAAATATGAGATATAGCGGAAAAATCAGATTTCTTTTTAGTTGCAAGTTTATTGCAGTCGTCTGAAGGTGTCAGTGAGCAAATGATTACAATTGTTCACACATGGATTTTCAAAAATATTTCTTACCAAAGGCATGTAAAGCTCTCATGAGCTGAACCAGAAGATCTTTTAGGGATGAACATCGTGTTGAAAAATAGGAAACAAGTGTAGGAGTTAACATTCTGTTTTCAGAAATATATTTCACATGTAATTAAATTCTTGCCATTGATCTAGAAAGGGTTTTACTTGAGCTGGAAAGGTTCTGATAAGAATAGCAACATTGCTCTGCAAAATGGAGCTACTCCCACAGAAAAAGAGTAAGCAATCTCAAGACCATCAACTTGGAAAACACAGTGGGAGGGAAGGGGGAGGGATGCGTTAAATTTTATAATACCATAAGTAGTACAGAGAAGGGAGTTGCAGAATAGCTGTTCACTATTTCTCACAGTATAAAAGCTACAGAATACTCAGTGAAATCATTTGGTATCAGGTTTAACAGCAAATGAAGAGAGACGAAAAGGCTCTGGTGAGACCCCATTGTGGGATTTCAAATTTAATCGGGGATTGTAAGAAAGATGGGGACAGACTTTTTAGCAGGGCCTGTAATAATAGGACAAGGGGTAATGGTTTTACACTGAAAGAGGGTAGATACAAGCTAGATATAAGGATTTTTATTTTTTTTTTAGCACTGGGGTGGTAAAACACTGGAACAGGGTGCCCAGAGAAGTGGTAGATGCCTCATCCCTGAAAATGTTCAAGGTCCTGAGCAGCTAGATCTAGTTGAAGATGTCCCTGGCTCATTGTAGGGGAATTGGATTAGATGACCTTTAAAGGTTCCTTCTAACCATTCTGTGATTCTGAGACCCTGTGACCTTGGGGAACACGTATAAAGTGGGCAGACTCCAGTGATTTACATTGCTTGAGAAATGTGAAGGCCCTTATGAACATTTTGAGTCATTATTTGTGTTTCACTGCTGCGAATAAATAAATACATGCCTCTTGCTCAGCTTAATTCCACAGACATCTTTCCACACAGCTACATATGATACGTGGGATGGATTCCAGGTTTTGTTTTGTTGTGTGCATGAAACATTACAGATTAGCAAGTGCCTTTCGAGAGACTCATAGCAGATGTTTTTATATGGTTGGAGAGCCAAACGGAGTACAAGAGTCGCTCTGAAAGGTTGAAGCTAGGAATGTGGGTGAAAAGAAAGACAGGCTTCTTTCATCCACTCTGGCTCTGTTTTCCCTTCTTCCCTAAACCAATCCAAGAAGATACTTTTACAGTTTACTCATTTGTAAGAACTGTTGGTTCCTAAGGTGGAAAAAAGCTACCACTTGGAAGCATTAAATTCCTGATGCATCCAGCTGAGCTGCTAATGCACTCCATCTCCTGAAGTAAACAGTGCAGGGCTCAGCATCACTGCATTCTGCCTTATCAGCCCGCTGAAGTTTGGTCCCTCTTGCAAACCCACAAGGCAAACGTATCATCATATATTGGCAGCATTCCCTCCTGTGTAGTGGGTCATGTCTAAATACATCCAAATGCACCATCTGGCTTTTGAGTTTAGCAGCAGGTATTGGCTTCCTCTGAAGAGAAAGAATTCAGTTTAAAAAACAGCCAGCACTTTACTTATTTTGGGCTAAAACTGAGGAAATTCCATAGATTTGTTAACCTAATGACCAAACTAGCTTTGGCAAATGAAAACAAAAGAGAACAATGCTTGGAGTAGGATTAATCTGTCTTGTGCAGTGTGTACATTAGGTCTCTAGAATTGTATTTTCATAGCATTTTTTCTTACCCTTATCTGCTTCATGAAAAGTAGATAGCTCTCTTGTTTTGACTGATTTCCACCTGAACTCAGGCTTTCTTACTCTTCTCCCTGCTTATATTCAGTCTGGCTTTCCTCTCTTGCAGCATAATCATGGTTTACTCTTTCTTGTCTTGAACATCTGTTCTTGACCTTATTTTTAATCCAACCCCTTATTTTTAATCAACCCCGCCTTATTTCACCTCACTACAAGTGATTCCTAGGTCTTATTAATTATTTTCCATCTCCTTTGCAACTCCTGTCTTGTGGAGGGTTTGTCCAGCCCACTGCCTTCCTTCTTCCAAGTCACATCTCAGAACCAGTGCTCCTGCATTTTCCACAGCCTGGTCTAGGGAGGCAGACTAGGTTTCGTACTGGTTGGGATGTACACAAGTACAGGGGAAGGAGGAAGAGAGCAACATCCACATTCAGACTGTGGAGGCTGCTCCCAGAGCCAGACACCATGCTTATGGGTGCAACCACAACCTCCTAAAGTGCTAGCATCCAATCATTACCCCAAGGTCCTGGCCTGGGGTTGTGGAAGGTCATGGAGGGCATTTTTGCTAAGGATCTACAGGCTGGTCAGGTAAGCTTTTTAACCACTGGGACAATTTTCATTCAACTGTTGCACTCTACAGCTGCTTAGAAGATGTAGGAAATGCACAGTGGGAAGCTGGTGGGCTGGAAAGGTGGATCAATATCCATTTTAATGCTTGTTCTGCTCATATAACTGTGAATGCTATCAGTAAATGAGGAATGCTTTGTAAAGGCTGCAAACCTACCTGCTTTAATAACCTCTGAAATACAGAGATTAACAACTAACACTTGGGAAAGGGAGGGAGAGTAATCTTACTTTGCTTTGTAAATGAGAGTAAATGTAGAATTTATTGAAGAGTAGCTAATGTGTCTCTTCTCCATCAATCTCCTCTTTTTAGTCACTGCTCAGAGCGTCACTGACATTATGAAGCCTCTACATAACACTGTTGATTATAACAATCGTTAATTAAATCTGATTGGTTTGGGCTTGGTTTGGTTTGGCTTTTTTGTTGGTTTTTTTCTTTTCCAGAAAGTCACCAGTGTATTTTAAAATGCATTCAAGTATTCATCACTCCACGGATGTTTTATTCTTTCTGCAGAGTGAGAGCATATGCAGACACAAGCAGAAATATCCTGAGTTCCCTGGAGAAGAGGTGGCCATCCTTGTTTGTCACATGTGACCCAGAAAGAGAGAAGCCTGCCGTCTGCACAGCTTGAAGCAGGGACAGAGCTGGTCCCTGAGTGACTAGCAAATGTAGCTGTAAACACTGCTGCAGTGCAGAGATTATGGTCCTGCAGCCTGAATAACCATCATCACAACATGACACCAAATTGAGAATGAGAGACATGGCAGAGGAGGAAGAGGGAAGCTGTCATTATTTGGGGGTGAAAATTGGGATCCTAATCCTCCCCCTCAACTGTGCTTTTAATGTGGAACATGTATTTGATATAGTTGTTAGTTCTGAGAAATTAGCAAAGGTGGAATGGTCATACTCTCTTGCAGGTATTAGCTTAACTCACCTAGAAGATTTTAAAACAAAATTCCCTAGATTTTCATCTTGAGCAAAGGTGACTCAGATGAGATCTTTACCCTTGGGCTGCAGATTACATTTCAGGCTGCCAGCATGCAGGGAACATAAGAACTGATTATTCCTTCTATTGGAACAATTAAGACTAATGGGCAAGGTAAAAGCTGAAATGTCATCCTAAAGACAGGCTAGGAGCTGTAATAGCTCATTCCCCTTGAGCTATTAATCCATAGGATAGATAGCCAGCTAATCCCTTGGCCAGTTATGCTAATCTCAGGCAGGAGATGTCTGGCTAGCTACGTATTTCATAAAAGCATAGAATCATAGAATGACACTGGCTGGAAGGGATGTCTAAAAGCCATCCAGTTCCAGCCTGCCTGCCATGGGCAAGGATCTCATTCACTAGATCAGGCTGCTTAAAACCCTGTCTAGCCTGGTCTTGAACACTTACATGGATAGGGTAGCCATAGTTTCTCTGGCAGCATGTTCCAGTGTCTCACCACCCTTAAAGTGAAGAATTTCCTCCTTATGACGAATCTAAATCTATCCTCTTTCACTTTAAAAGCATTTCCCCTTGTCCTGTCACACAGGCCTTGGTAAAAATTTGGCCCACTCCTCCAGCCTGTCAAGATCCCTCTGGATGGCATCCCTTTCCTTAAGTGCATTGGTGTTACTGCTCAGCCTGGTGCTGTCTGCAAATTAGCTGAGCGTGCACTCAGTGTCACTGTCCATGTCATTGGTGAGGAGATTAAATAGCCTTGGTCCCAGTATGGACCCCGGAGGAACATCGCTTATTGTGGGTTTTCACTGGAACATTCAGGCATTGACTGGGTGGGATCTGGGGGACAACCATCCAGACAGATCCTTGTCCATCTAACAGTCCATGCATCAAACCCGAGCTCTCCAATTTAGAGATAAGAATGTTGGGGGGGACCATATCAAAGGCCTTACAGATGTCCAGGTAGGACATCTTGTCCTCTGTCTGTTGACGCAGTCAGTTCATCAGAGAAGGCCACTAGATTAGTGAGGCATGATTTGTCCTTGGAGAAACTGTGTTGGCTGTCTCTAATTAACTTCCTGTGTTCCATACATTTTAACAAATCTTCTAGGAGGATCTGGTCCATGATCTTACCTCACATGGAGGTGAGGCTGGATGATCAGTAGTTTCCAGGGTCCTCATTTCACCCATCATTCCTGGGGACTTTGCTTGACCACCATAACTTGGAATATGATGGAGAGTGGCTCAGCAAGTACATCAGCCAATTCCCTCACTACCTTAGGATACATCTCATCAGGTCCCATGGATTTAGGTAGGTTCAGGTTCTTCAGGTGCTCTTGAAGCTGATTGTCACATAACCATGAGTTCTTAATCAGCTTTTGAGGAAATAAGCTACTTTTTAAACTTGGAATTTACTCCCAACTAAGATAAGCTCCAGAATTATTAATAAAAAAATCATTATCGTTTTCAAATAGCAGGAGCATGAAGCCAAAACTCTAATTTTTTCTTACTCAGGAAATAGTATTTTTCTGAGTTTGATTTCCTATTTTCTGAGTATGTTTAAATCAGGTATTCTATCAAAATCTATGATCTGTTGAAACCTGAGAAGGTAACTTCTTTTAATTTTCATATCTGGTAACTGCATTATAAAGTCTAAAAAAGTTAAATGAGAGAAAAAAGATGACAAATTATTTAAAAGTATGGTATAAATATTTGTTCACATAGTTTTTCATTGTCTTATTCCTGTATTTTTCAAAAAATAGCTCCAGCTGAAATCTGGTTAGAATCAAGTGTGTCAAATCAAACAATGCCAAAGAAATTGTAACATGCATTAGCTTGGCCAAAAGTCAGGTGCTTACTATAAAAATATGGCCATCAAAATGCATCATGCCTTAAAGAAACAACAAAGAGGCTTGTTAGTCTCATCATTTAGCTATAGGGAGAAATAGAAAGAGAATTATAAGGAGATTAGGTCGCTTGAGAGAGGGCAGTCTTGTGTTTTTTCTGCCCATATTTCACTCGAATGTTACGGCTGTAATCTAAGCCAATGAAAGATTCTAAAAAAAAATTGTGACTAACAAGCATAATTTTTCCATGGTAAAACTCAGTTTCACTGGAGGGAACATCTAAAAATCAAAATACAGTTTTTAGGGTGAAAAACTCTAGGTGCAAACACATCACCTTAAGCGTCTCATGCAGTGGGATTTCACCATACTCAGAACACTTTTACGGAATGTGCTGTTGGTTTGCAATTCTTGCGTGATAAGAATGGAGATTTTTTCCTTCTCTACAGTTTCAATCTTTCTTCCACAGTGTCTTTCTAAGTACTTTTCAAACAGCTCTTCTTCCACTGGTATTTTTATCCTTTCTGGATGGGACTGTCAAAAATTCCCCGACTCGGCTTCTTGCTGTTCTCACCAGAGTCAATAGCCAAACGCTCGGTGTTACGGCTTTTTGCCTCTTGAAGTCAGTGGATGTGGCTGCTCGCCTGACAGGTGCAGTGGAAAATCTGCACTGTCCTTTTTGGATTCAACTTTGTGTGGAAATTTACAACTGCTAGCGTTTCTGGCAAACTGAAGCAGCAGAAAAAAAAAAAGCTCACACTTGGATGGAGAAAATTTACTGCGACCTTGTTTTGGAATTTAAAAAGGAATGACACAAGCTTGGCCGAAAAAATTGCAACAGCCTGCATCTGCATTCCTTCCATACAGTTTCACAAGGAGCACATACATTCCTTCTCACTGTGAGAGCAAGGCCAACATATAAACTCGATAGAATAATTGTTATTTTCCACCAGAATGCCACTGCTTATTTTCAGCCAGCACAACCCATCCCAACCCCATGTGTAATTTAGCCATTTTAAAGGTATTGAGGGAGCTCTAATAGGTTCACTTCCATGTAAGTAGTTAAATAACTTCTATGCATTCTGAGCTCAGCCCTCTCTGAACTCTGCCTGAGAGTTACGCTATTAAGAACTAAGCCATTACCGTAAAAATAATGAACTAGACTTCCAAGGAGCCCCCTCTCTGAGATGGGCATAGCTTGCTTTTTCACACTGGCTTCAAAAATCTTGTTTGTGTCATTAAAAAGGAATCATGTCTAAAATAGAGAAAACGTAGCAAATTGCTACAAAATATGTAATCCAAGCATCTGATTCAATGAATATAAAACACCTCATTCCCAGTGAACTGCTTGGTTCAATCAGTAGTTTACTCCTACAACTATTACTCTGCACCTTTTTCTGTGTGCAAACTCAAAGGCTTCTGTTTATGAAACGACATTAATGGAATGGATCCTTGCTAAAAAAGCATGAAAATTCTTTATTGCTTGTATTTTTTGTTTAAGTAACTGACAAATGAAAAAAAAATACAGAATTTAATTTCTATGACCCTTAAAATGTATTTCTACTTTAGATTATCTCCTAAAATGACTGGTTTATGGCTATTCAAAGAGGAACAAAGGTTTTTCCATTACTTCTGATAATGACTGAAGTATTGGCCACATACCAGGAATCCCTTTTTATACTGTCGTCAGGAGGGAATGAGGAATCCATTTCAATTGTCTGAAACAAGAAATGATGTACAGTGGCTCTGAGGACACACAGAAGATTCAAGGACTATGCTGTCCCAGGAATTTGGTGGCACTCGTTCCCACGCTAACTTGGTGACCTTTCTAAGCACTTCCATTGTCCATTAGCAATTTTATATATCCAAGTACCACCTTTGGAGAACAGATGATCTTGGGCCTCCTTTGGAAGTAAAGGACCAAGACACAAATCTCACGGTCCTGACTGCATTAAGATGCTCTGCCGCCTCTTCCCTTGCCACCCCAGGGATTTAGTGGCCTGTGTGTTGAAGGCCAGTTCTGATAACGTGTATCCTGGGACCAGGATGCTGTGGAAAGGGCTGTGTGGGAAAGCTTTGAGAAGCCTTGTCAAGGGCCTTCCTTTCCTTCCTTTCCATGGCTCCAGAGCTGCATTAAGGTTCAGGCACTCACCCCTGGGCATTGCCTGAGATATGCTGTACGTACATCTGTGCCTGGTCACCTGGTAGAGGCAGGAACAAAAAAAGACCCTGTCTGTGATGGCAGTCTCCACAGAGATCTCGCTCCAGTCCTTTAAATTATTGCCAGGAGCACAGGGCAGAAATCTGGCAATGAAATTTGTGGCAGCTGAAGCCTTGGCTTTGCTGGAGAGAAGCCTGTATTTTAAATATCCACTCTAGGAAGTTGTATCAAAGCCAACATTATTATACCCAGTTGTGTCTGGAAAAGGAGAGAAAGACAGATATGCACATAAGAAGCAGGAGCCATGAGCTAAGAAAGAAGACCCATAATGAGTTCAAATTAGATTAAATTAAGGAAAGCAAACTAATGTTTTGGAGAAAAAGAATCCTACCTGTGCTTGTACAATGATAGGTTTTTAATTACCTATTACCACCAGGGAAAGACATCCTGCAGTCTCTGCATTTACTGCTTTGAAAACATTAGTGGAAAGCAAAAGGCAAATCTAATGACAGGACTTATTATGGAAGGAAGAACTAGCAAAACAGGAAACATCATTATACTCCAACATAAATCCATTAATAGTCTCTCTAAGAAGAGAGACTGTAACAAAAACAAAAAAAAGAAAAATGGAAAAAGGATGATCTTTTTCTTGCATTAACCTTGGTATGGTAGCAAACAATTTACACGCTTTTTGTCAATGGCCTGGATATGCTTTTTAGCTGTTTCAATCCCTTTGAAGTTGGCTGTTGCAGCTGTGAGTGGCACTTTGTGTTGAGTTTCTATCATTTGGGCTCTTTCTCTCCAGGCCATTAGATAACAATTCTTACTGTACTCTTCAGGCAATTCTCACTAGACTGAGTTATGATTAGTGCTAATTTTGGAAAAAGGAAATCAAACATGTAGTTGGGAAATGGTTGCAGCTGTCTGTGGTGTGTCAGCTACATAAAGAAATTTTCCATTTTTCCTTTCTGTTGCTAGCAAAACACCATCAGGACACAAACACATCCTATTTCATGGCAAAAATTCCAAGCCCTGCTAGATAGCCAAAATTTCTCAGAAACTCTCCTGAACCAAGTAGGAAATGACCCTGCAAACCCAACAAATATTGGAGTTGCAGCATCTGCAAAGTTTATGCATCAGTACAGTCTAATATTTGAAACATGAAGCAGCAAGGCTAGTTGTTTACCTGTCTGCAAGCTGCTGCCTGGCTTGTTCCCACTTATTTGAAAACTCAGCAGAAATGCAATGCCTCTCTTTCCAGAGATGTATTTTACAAGACAGTATGACACATGGCTGGAAAGCAAGATTAGCAGATAAAGCCAAAGCTGGGATAGGGATTTCCTCACATATTACCCCTCAAATACATTGACAACATTTGGGCTCTCCAAATGCACAATGCTCCTTACACAGGCTTTTATGGCCTGTATGGGCTCTCCCATAGAGAACAGACAAGGGGGCTGCTTGAGTTACCAGGGGTATGGAGCACAATTGCAGTGGCAATCCTTTCTGTTGTATGGAATTCCTAATTTTATTGCAGGGCGAGTGTACTCAAATGAATGTACTTATGCACTTTATACATATTTTAAATAAATACAGACTAATAATAGTTGTTCCTTTTTTGACTAGATCTTTCTCATCCATCCAGATCAGGAGCCACAGTCTGAGCTCACATTTTTAAAACAGCGTCAGGTCTTTCTTTTAAAATGTAAGTTAATCCTGGTTTATACAAGAACAGAAGAGACAAGAACTAAGTCTCACATTTCCAGCTGGAGGCCTTTTTATTAAAGTTGTCATTCTTGCTTTCTCATTCCCTGTCTGTAAATTTATGTGCAGCAGTTGCAATATTAGTCCCTATAAATGTTTGCACAGTATTGAGGAAGCTTCCAATAGTGTGCTACCAAGAAAAAGAAAAGCATGTTCCCTTTTCTAATGTGCAACCTACAACCTCCCCGTTAAGCTGGTCAGATTTTTTAATCATCTGCTCTGCTTCCTTGCACAGCAACTCTACAGGGAATTCTAGCAGCCAAAAATGAGTATTTCAGACAGTCAAAAATCAGGTAGATTTAAAAATATTCCGGAAAGAATATTCTGTGAAGACATTACTCTGATATGTGTGATGCATGGCAGGTTGCAGATAGATCCTTTTTTATTTATCACCTGGTGAGATGTCTTCCTGCATGTCCCCAGTGTTATGATCAGCTGGTAGGAGTAATAAAAAGCTAGAAATACCTGTGACATGGAAAGTAAACAAGTTCTTTGTTTTTTGCTTTTCCGGGTCAAATTTTCATGGCACGTTAATATAATTTGTACTTTGTTGGTACACTTAATGCATGCTCAAGAGTACATCCCTTTCCTTTGGGAATGTCATCATTTAGCAAGGTGCTAAAAATGTCTTGAGAGAGGTTCTAGCATCACTACTGCACTATTTTTTCCTCTCTGTGTATGCATGTATGAAAACTTTGGCAGCTGCCTTGGAAAATCTACTGTACATTTTTGCTCCAAATTATCTTTTCCCTCCCCTCTCATTTTTTAAAACCATGGATTTCAGACAAAATTAGCTCCACAGAGGGCAATAGCATGTGTGGGTTCACATGAAATAATACTGAGAAAGCAGGTTTTTTTCTGCTTGTTTCTACTGGTGCAGGAGGTCCCAAATTCTACTTCCTCTGCTACTCTTAGCTCAGCAAGTGGCCCCAGATGTTTTCAGACATTGAGGGGGTCACTAAATTTGGCTTTGTGAATTAGAACAGTGCAAATATGAAGGTGTGCAAATAAATAGCAAAGACTGGGGGGCAGGACCCTCAAAAAGATTTAAACCTCAAATTCAGATGTCAAAACCAGGTATTACTGGACATATTAAAAAATTCGCCTGTAAACAAATGGTTTAGAGGGGAATTGAGACCTTATTCTGAGAGATGCTGTTACATCACGGAAGAGATACAGATTTAGGTCCAAAACAATTATATCACAGTTTTAGAAAAATCAAAGTGGGAGCAATCTAATGGAAAACCTTTTTAAAAGCAGTAAAAATGTATTCCAAAATTTCAGTGAAAACTATTAGAGGTCTAAAATCTCTGGTTTT
Source organism: Origma solitaria (assembly GCA_013397895.1). Classification (NCBI taxonomy): domain Eukaryota; kingdom Metazoa; phylum Chordata; class Aves; order Passeriformes; family Acanthizidae; genus Origma; species Origma solitaria. The sequence continues at coordinate 2,502,099 of VZRL01004605.1, read as the reverse complement.
TGAAAAAAAAAAGAAGGGGGGGATTAAATAGGACAGATCTGAACTGTGAGAAGAACAGAAAAAATATCTAAAAATAGCCAGCCACTATTAGCAGTTGCCAAACACGCCTTGGAACTGTAATATAATTCTGCTTGGCCTGGAAAAGAACCCTTCCTGCAAATCACAGTCCCCAGGTGCCAAGGTAAAAATAAGAAAAGTGAGAAATCATGCAAAAATAAAAAATCAGATGATACATGGGCACGTGGAGCAGGTGCAGAATTAATGACACTCAGAGGGCTCCATCTGAGGATACTCTCTCCAGACCAGAGAACACCCTGAAACCTGTACTCCATGAACCAGGTATTCACCACTTTTTATCCATTTTCAGGCAGATTTAGTTGAACCAGTAAGGCAGGGAGAACTTGGGAATTCAGCCACTATAGAGGCTTAAATGGGTTCTTGAAGAGGTTTGGAAGTCATTGAAGAGATGGGAGTGGGGGAAGAGAATAAGGTCCCTGTTCTCTGTGTCGCTGTGATCCTGGGTATTGCAGGAAACCTGATACAGCAAATAGGAATTTGTTCGTGGGTAGTTTCTCTGATGGTAGATTTGTACAGCCTCAAAAGAAAAAAAACCCAAAAAACAAAAAACAACTTTTTCTTTCAATTGTGAGATATGTGTTAGCTACTACCTGTAATTAAAGTAATTGTAACTTGTGGGTTGGGATGGGATCCACCCAAGGGTACTGAGGGACCTGGGTGGAAGTGCTCACTGAGCCACTTTCTGTCATTTATCAGCAGTCCTGGCTTACCAGGGAGGTCCCAGTTGACTGGAGGTGAGCAAATGGGATGCCCACCTACCAGAAGGGCTGGAAGGAGGATCCAGGGAGCTGCAGTCCTGTCAGTCTGACTTCCATGCCAGGGAAGGTCATGGAGCACATCATCCTGAGTGCCCAGGACAGCCAGGGCATCAGGCCCAGCCAGCACGGGTTTCTGTTTACAACTTCCTTTACAATGAGAGGGAGGTGCTGATCTCTTCTCTCTGGTCTCTGCTGACAGGATGCATGGAAATGACTTAAAGCTGCATCAGGGGAAGTTCAGATTGGATTTTAGGAACAGTTCTTCAATGAGAGGGGGCCAGTCACTGGAACAAGTGCCCCAGGCAAGAGGTCATGGCCCCAAACTTGGTGTTTGAGAAACATTTGGACAACACTCGTAGATAAATGGTTAACTTCTATGTTGCCCTGTGTGGAGTCAGTAGTTGGATTCAATGATCCCTGTGGATCTCTTCTAACTCTGTGATATTCTGTGGTTTGATTCTGTGATTCAATGGTTCTATTTCAGCACAGCTGGGGGAAGGAGCTGGGATCAGGGTGCCACAGGGGTAGACACAAAGCAAGGGAGCAGCCTGTAGTCTGAAGTGTTAGCATCGTAGGGTATGGGCTGAGCTGGAAGTGAAGATCTCAGTTCAGGCTTGTACAAGGAGCTGTCTGCAGAGTGAGCATCAAGAGGTGAGTTTGGTGGTGGGGGTGCCATTATAACCACTGTGAGCTACTGCCGGTTTCAGGTGCCTAAAAACGGGCTCCTGGTGCTGTGTGAGATGTCTCCTTGTCTCTGGAACATCCATGCAGTTGTGTGTATGACATAGGACACTCAGGAGATATTTAATCTTCTGGAACAGCAGCAGGACCCCAGACAAGATAAGATACTTCTAGTGCCAGTGCTAGACCAGTTTCCGTGAATCCTCCCCACGTCTCCTGGGGAACCTGCCCCTGCAATGGATGGATCTAGAGGATTATTGAATGGATGTTGGCATCTGCATTCCCAACTGCATTGACTAGAGAGGTGGTCCATTTGCCTGGACAAGGGCATGTATATCATCATCATGTTGTCATCCCCAAATATTTATCTTGTGCCTGTTGATGTGGCCAGGGCATCTTGCCTGCACAAAGCATATTTTTCTGTTATTTTGGCTGGGCACATGTCCCACAGATGTCCTCTGCCCTGTCTTCTATCCTTGTGCACAACTTGGATTTTCTGGAGCATCTCAAATGGCAATGGATGCCCACGTGTGAGCAAGTAAACAGAGCCCCTAGCCCAAGCTCATCCTGCCTGGTCTCTAGCAGGGTCTTTGCCCTGCAGCAAGACACAAATTCCCTGTGGGCTTTCTGCAACAGCTGCCCTTGAGAGTCTCAAATAGCACAGGACACCTATGATTTTGGAAGCTGAACTGACCCTTCAACCTCCTTAATGGTGCCACAGACAGCTGCCTCATCATAGACAACCACACTGTTCACACCTAAATTTAGGTGCCTGAATCACATTTTATAAATGGATTCTAATCCCATCACTGGTGAATGTTACCTTCTTTAGTTAGAGCATCTCACTGTTCCATCTCAGTTTCAGTCTCTGTGTAGCACCAGTGTTACAGAAACTGTGATGAGCTCCAGTTTATCTCATTAGTCCTGCAGTCTGCATGGGAACTGTATGAAGGCACACAGGGAGGACAAGAAGGAATTTGGAAGAGAGTCTCAGAGCCAGTCTGAGAGTGTGTGATTGGAAAGCTACCTGCAATCAAAAAAATTAAGGAAATATTTCTCCTTGCTAAAAAAAGGCAGCCTTTTCCTGGTATTGTCCCACACAGTTCATGAAACAAACAAATGGGGAGAGCTCTGTATGACTAACTTGCAGCGCAGTAATGTGTTGAGATGTCAGTTGTTGCATAAGTTTCTTCAAACTGTTGGAAAGTGTTTTGAAGGTACTTGTTATCATTCAGGTGTGACAGAAGGATTACTCCAACCTGGTGTACTGTGCTTCCTTCCCTAAGGATGCCTAAGGATCTGTTGGGCAGCCACAGATTGAATCTCCCAGCTGTTCTCACTGTGAGCAGCCTGTGACTGCGATGCCATATTTCAGCTTCAAGCTGTAGGCTGTGCTTGTGGGAAGCTCTGTTGCTGCTGCTGGAGGGACTTGTGTCTCTCACGGATGGGAAGGGCTCTCGGTGAGACGCCAAGGACTCGCCTGCCACAGATTGAGGAGAAAGCTGCCACAACAATTTCTGCACTCTGAGGAGCGTTAGCTTTCATAGCAGACTCCAACTATCAGAAACACGACTTGTTGGAAGAATGAGTAAATATTCATCACCATCACCTCAACACCACATAGTCAGGTGTAGCTACACCTGGGACCGCCCAAACATACAGGGACACTCCAGCTTGAGCCCTGTGCTATGTGCCTGGGCCCTCCTAATACAGCAAGAGGGTTCTTAGTGCCCCAGTTGCCTCTCAGAGCAGAAGAATCAAGTTAATCAATCTAATTAGCTTTAGCAGGAGGACGTGATCCAATTAAAATCTCCTTGGAGCTGCTCCCCTACCTTGGTGCCAGTCCCCACAGCTGGGTCACCAACCCTGAGCCAGCACAGATGTGGTCTCTGGCAGCAGATGTGACACTCTGGAAAGCTATTCTGACTACCAGGAGTGGTTTTGGTGGTGGGTATCTGGTACCATTCCCCCACCTCCCGGCAGCAGAGTGGAGCAGGAATTGTCTACCATCCAAAGCTGCCAGATGAGCTGTGCAGCGCTGAGATAAGGTGACCTATGAAGTCTTTATGGCAGCCTTGTGTTGATGAAGGGAGCAGAGGAAAGCCTTGCTGGGGGACAAGATCTAACCCTTTCTGTTGGCTTGTCCAGGCATAGTATGTAATGTTTCCCTAGTGAATGGATAGCATATTCATTCTGTCCTTAACCTGGCGCTGTTAGTGTTCTGAAGCATTTCTCAAAGATAGGAGATCACAAATGTTCTCTGCAAGATGTATGAACTTTTTCCTAGAAATCCAGAGTTTGCCCTAACTGAAATTTCTGTAGTGAGCTCTGGAAAAGACAGACTGATTTTGTCCCTGTTACTGCAGGTGTCTGTTACAACATTCTAAATTAAATTTATTGAAATTCTGTTCTTAAACAGAAAAGACTTTTGGCTCAGTAAGCCTCAGAACTTTTTGACATTTTTTCACTAATTATTTCTGCTTATTGTTTTAAGATTCTAACTGCTAGTAGGGCCCTTTTTATTACAAAAACATAAAACTTCACTGAACAACTTGCAGTTCAAATAGGTGAAAAAGACAAGTGTATATTTTCTCTATATTTTCTCTAAATATATGATCTGTTGCAAATTTAGAACAACTCAGTAGATGGGGCTGGAATTATTTGCAGTTAAACTAAAAGCCCAGTCAGACTCCCTAAACTCAGCCAACAGTATCTTTGTGGGAAACTCTATTTTTAAAGGGATCTCACAGGAGATATTTGGAACTACTCGCTCTGTTGTGGAGATGATTCTGTCTCAGAATACTGCTGGACTTGTTTTGGACACAGATTTTGGAAGATTTTTATCAGTGCTTGGTTTCTGGGTTATTTCTGGACAACAAATGAGGTTGTCTGAACAATATGATGAAAGCACAACCCGCAGCTGTCCTGTTAATACTTACATAACAGCTCCTTCAGCCACTGTGCTGATTTAGTATACCAAGTTAAATTATCTATGTGAAAGTGCAATTCTGAAAGTTCATGTTCAATTAACGTATTCATAACTTTAAAAAATTCCTCATGAAATAATTAACTTTGTAAAAAAATATTTTTAAGCAAACAGAGATATCCAGGAGCTGAATTACCCAGTGCACACAGCTTGCAAAGTTTTGGAGCTGCAGTTTAATATAAAAAGTGGTGAATGTGATGAAAAAATGGAGCAGTTTCTTGCTTTTGAACAGGGTAAAAAAAAAAAAATCTTAAAATTCCATTGTATCTGTGCTGGGATCATTTAACCTTTCTCGAAATTTTATTAATGCTTGCAATTTCTCCCTACCTCCTGTGTTTCTCAGCTGTTTCTGTTGTACAGCCTTATGGGAGAGAAGCCATAGTCTTCATACTGTAGCCATTAGACTTACAGTTATCCTTTCTCAGCTTTTTACACAGATTCATTGTTGGCTTGCTTTTTTTAATTTTTTTAAAAATTTTTTTTAGCAAACTGCTTGTTGTCATGCAAACGTAGAAATAACGAGGTTAATGTTTCAATGTTGAAGAGGAAAGCCTTATACATTTCCTGACAGTATAAATTCCCAAGGCCTTTGGGCAGCTGGCTGGAGTATGGCAGCAGCCACCACAAAGAGAAATGGGGACAGGAGTGAAGAGAGCAGTGACAAGGTCTGGGCACTGCTGCCTCCCCTGGGAGCAGTTTTGGGCTCCCTGTGCACAAACGCTGCCTTTTTTTCCCAGTGGCACAGAGCTGGGATGCAGCTTGGAGTCATGGCTGTTAGGCTGGGTCTCCCAGGCTGAGAAGACCAAAAAATTGAGGCAAAAGGAGGACATGACTCCTGTCTACATGAAGGTTTTTTAATGCAGGAAGCCTGATGTGTAAGAAGACAGGACTGTATTTCCTCTGTGCCATTTTTCTATAAGGCTTCAAGAAACTCACCACAGGTAGCCGTGTTGTTGAAAAGAATCACACATCAAACAGACAAGAGACAACTGGATTTGTCCCTCTGTGTGTTTTCTTTTATGCTTAAGTAGAACAAATCATGGAGATCACCTTTGACAACAATGCAGGACCTGTGTTTCAGGCTCCAGAAATTTCAGCACAAACAAATAATTCAGGGCAATATTTCAAGCCTTGTCCTCTCAAATGTGGTCCTGATTTGTAAGACAGATAGACAGATAGATGGGCCTGGGATTTACTTATTATTGCTAACGAACATTTCTAAAATGTTAATTATTTTATAAAAGCCTTTTTATTGTCAACAGAGCTTATTTGCACTACTGTTACAATGAAACCTGCTTTTTCCTTCAGTGAACTTTATGAAGAAATGTAATTTTCTATATATTTCTATAGTATTTACATTATGCTAGAAATTAATTTCCAACTTTTTCTTCCAAGTTTCTCAAAGGCTTAGACACGTTAATACTTTGAAAGTTGCCAGATGGTGTTTTTGCAGGTATTATTTACAAGTCCATTTAAATGACAGTGTACTCAGACCTCAAAGAAATAATTCTTTTAATTGGGCTGTAGCTGTTTTTAAGAGCCATGTTGAGTTTCAAAACCACTGAAATTCTTTCTTTAACTCGTTTGGCCCAAATTTTGGAAATGCTTCTCTTAAGAATATGTTCACAGGCAAGCAAGTGAACAACTGCTTTCCTGGAGCTGGGCCTGTTCTCCCCTAATGAAATCCCTTTTACGGCTCATTCTGTGACTGCATCCCACAACCCCCCGAACAAACAAGCTCCTAGAGCATGTTGCAATGTAAATTACAATGTGACTAATTATGAGAAACTTGTCTTTAAATTTTATATTTGCTTTTAAATGGATCTTTGCCAAAATTGGCAACAGTTATAAAATGGGTATGAGAACGAGGAACCTTCCAAATAGGCATGCTCATATGTACATTGAGATAAACCCAGAACAGTTATTAAAATGTGAGGTTTTGTCAGTTATGGTTCTAAACCACATGTTTCAATTATTACAGAAGTAAAAAACAATGAAACAATGCTGTGCCATAAATAGGACTTTTGGATAAACTTTTGGCATCCAGGGTTACATGATTTGGCCTCTAATTTCCAACATCTGCTTTTGATTATTAACAGAGATATTCAATACTAATTATTTTAAGGTTTAGCAGCCATGCAAAACGTATCTGTGTATCTTGATAATTTCATGGCTCCTAGCCTTCAGCTTCTGAGCTCTTTGTAACCACATGGCATTTAGTTGACAGAGCTTTATTAAGTTTAAAACATATGCAGATTTGGGACAATCTTCCGATTTTCCTCCTGATTTCCTTTAATTGTAATGTTGTACAGTTTGCATTACTTTACCCAGAAGTGGGTGAATTTTTTTGTGCTGGTGACCTGAATGAAAACCAACCTCAGAGAGCTCTCTATGAAGTTGACATTGAGAAAAACAACTCCACGCAAGAAAAAGAGCAGGAGGTTACCAATAAGTGCCTTACTAACAACTTCTGCACCCCTTCCAAAGCTCAATACCTTTTGCTCAGAATGAGCAGGACTTAGCATTGTTGCCTGCCTGTTGCTTTTTTCTATTTTGAAATTCTAGTTGGATCCACCCCACCCCTTTCAAAGGCTGGGTCTAAGGCACCCCCACAGCTCATCAGTCCTGCTGGCAAAAATGACAATGGCACCTACAAGGGCACAATGACCTTGGTGTCAATGATCTAATTCACCCAAGACTGGAGGCATAGTAAAACAAGAAGTTATATGGCTTTTTGCCAGCTGTGAATGTAAGCTTTTGTAGGACTAACTGCATATGGATGAATGTGGAACCAAACACAGCAAAACGATTCCGTTCCTGGGTCTCATCTAGAGCAGAGACACTACGTGATCAGTGTGATCAATGCAAAAAGTGGCAGTGGGAGATAAAAGTAGCAAAGTTCTTGGCATGTCAGAACCCTCTCCTTTAGCAAGTATTTCTCAAAGTGGAGAGAGGTGTTGCTCTGTGTGGGTCACCTCCTGGTGAAATATTGAGGAGCAGACCCTCCCGTTCACACTCAAGTTCAGTGACTTATCTTGGTTGTGATCATCTTCATATAGAAACTGCAGATCCAAACTTGGAAATCCTGTTTCTCAGAGGTAGCCCTTGAACATGGAAGGGTTCTCACAACAGAAGCATTCTTGTGAACACGAAGTCACATCCTTGTCCCCAGTATGACTGGTGATGAAAGAAGCTATTTAGGACTTTCCCCGCAGTTGGAAGTGTTACGGAATAGGGATTCAAATTCTGCTTTCCATCTGACCTTGGGAACTGTGCTTAGGAAACTGTCTTTGGCATCACTGCCTTTAAATCATGAGATGGGTATGACTCCAGGTCAATAGTCCCAAGAGCTGAGGGGGCTCCAGCTCCTCCATGGAGAACAATGTAAACTGCACTCTATGAAGGGAAAAGTGGTTGTATGGAAGAATTTTTCTGGGTGAAGTAGTCTGTGATACTCAAATACAAGCATCATCACATATGAAAAAACTGCAGCTAGAAACAGAAATAACCAGAAATAAGAAATATAATAATTATGCTGTGTCCTAACTGTGATATTCAATTGAATATTATAACTCCTTGCAGAAAATCATATACCTTCAGCATGGTTACAAAATGAAAAGAGAAAATATTTTAACTCAAATGACAACCCTCAAATATATATATGTATGTATGTATGTATGTATGTATGTATGTATGTGTATATATATATATGTGTGTTTGTGTGTGTGTGTATATGTGTGTGTATATATATATATATATATATATATATATATATATATATATATATGCATCCTTGCTGGTTAAGACTGTATTTTCTTCTTAAACACAGTGAAACCAGAGGGGAAGTATAAATAGATGTCATGGAACTGTAAATGTTTCTAATTCATTGGACAGGCTAGCTGTCAGCAAGATAAATGAATCATCCATAGATAACTCATATTGTCATATTTATGTGAGTGGGATTGAAAAAAGAAAAGCAGTCAATAAAAATTAAATTGAAAAGGAAAATATTGCTGCAGGACAGTTTTCCAAAGGCATGTGACAAGTGAAAATGAGATGTGATAAAAAGTGAAATGTGGAATCTTTTAGGTTTTTTTACGATTGTTTATATGTTTTAATGTTTTATTGTTTATATGCCAAGCACCGGCTCAGCATATGGGCTCATGAATTATATCTGTTTCTTATTTAGACATGAGATGAAATCATGGGTACAAAATGGGTAGACTTTCCAAATAGCTTTTACTAGCACTAGTAGCAATGGAGAAACAAGCTCAAAGTGAAGCAAGGCTCAGTCAGGAATTCATTTAGGCTTTTATACCAGGCATTCTGGGAAAACCCCCCCCCATGTCCTCAATGGCATATATTATGTTTAGCAAGTGGGAAGGTGAACCAGAGATGATCAAAGTACCAGACTGAGGGATGTTAGGGAGAGAAGTGTTGAACCGTCCTGATCAGAAGGCAAAAAAATTCCCATGCTTGAACAACAGAAAATATCCCAACTTCCCTTTCTCTCCAGTGGTGTGAAAGAAACACAGACAAGTGTTGTGCATTGCCGCACTGGATGTATTCTGTGTGTCAAACCTCTTTGACCAGTTTTCCTCTTTCTGTTCTTAGCAATTTTGTTCTAACACCAAAGTAGAATGTTAGTCTGAGAGGCTTAAGATGTTACAGCCACAAAATAAATGCTAATCAGATATTAGAAAATAACACCTCCTGTAAAGTGCATTGCTGAATGGATGTTTGTGCTGAAGACTCAGGAACTAAGGAATCTGAACAGAAGTGGGAAGGTTGTGGTGTTCCACAGACACGAAAAACTCTGAACAAGCTCCAAAGGTCCATCACTGCACGTAAGTGCCTCTATAGCCCAGTAGCCACCCAATCAATGGTGCTGAGGCCAGAGGAAGCAGCAGGGAGGCTGTTAGATTATTTTCCAGTCTGTCGCTCATGAGCTCTGGAAATGAGGATGTAGAAAGTCTGAACACAAAACCCACCAGTCAATGGACGAACTTTAAACCCATCCCAAGACCAACATCCCTCTGTGTGGATGAGTCAGACAATAATAGAATTTCCAGTGGGGTACATCTAGTGGGTAGCCTTCCAAATCATCAACCTAATGCTGAATTAACTTACTTCAAAACCATATATCTTTATATAAAGTGTGCTGCCTGTTCTAAAAATAAGAGGCCTGCCTCTGATCCCATTCATAGTTCAATGAATCAAGGACATTCCCAGCAAGACCCACAGAATTTCTTTAGTGCAGAACAAGTGAGTGACAGACTGCATTCTGGATACATCCTGGGAGCTGAGCATGTGACCCACAGCTGAGTTTTATTCTCTAATGGTAAAAGGCTTTTTGAAATTAATTTAAGTCTATTAGTGCTCCCAGAAAATTGTGCACTCATTCATTTTTCTCAAAATAAATATCCTGGACTTAATGGAGTGTGGTGTCCTTTCACTACCAGTACCCATGAACGCCAATTATGTATTATTAAGCTATTAAACGGAACTGAACAAGAAGAACTAGCACTTACTGGCAAGACCACTGCTCTAAAATGCTTGGTGATAAGCTATGGAAACATTAGCACACGGTTATAAAAGTGCTGTCTTCTACCAGCTGCTATAATTTTGTTTTCTCTTACAGTTAGAACACCTTTGTGAGCACATCTTATGCACACACACATCTACACAGCGGAAGGCACATGCAGGGCTCTACCTGTGCTGTCACACACTGAGCTGGCAGGGGATTTCAGCAAGTCAGCTCACTCTTGAGCATGTGGCTAGCTGGTTCCTCCTGCATTTCCCTCATAAAGACAGTGCTCCCTCTAAGTAATCTCTAAAATGCCCTCTGACATCAGAGAGCTTCACAGACTTCAGGATGCAAAGCAGAAAACCTTCCTGAGCCCCTAAAAAGCTAGTGGCATATTTTGATGACAAATCAATCATCACCTGAGCTTCTCTGTATTTATTGTTCCTTTTGCTATGCAGGGAATGTGGAAAGGGGAAAAATCAGACATTGTAACATTGTTACACTCTTCCCAGGTGATATGATCCATAAACTTGAGATTTTCAAATAAAAAGCAGACGGCAACACTACAAAAGGCTTCAGGGGTGTGCAAATATCACAAATGAACATCTAATGCTTCATTTGCTTGAACAATCAAGGAAAAATGAAGATATTGTTGGCTTTAATGCTAACCTATTCAGTCACTTGCTCTGTGCCTCTTACTTAGGGTGCTGTTCAAAATTCACAGCCAACCTCCATGATGTTTGCTTGACACTAGACTTAGGGCAAAGCCATGCCTTCATTGCCTTGTCTGCAATGCTGACACCCAATATTACATATTTCATTTATTTTATCACTCTTTCTATATTTATTTTCTGACATCAATTTTATAGGTGACAAACATTCCCTTGAGTTATGGCTGACTTGCCTCATCCTTTCCCTAACACATGCATTAAAACCACATGTATGGATCTGCTTGCTCAAAATTGCCACAGTATGGAGTGAAAAGAGCAAATAAAAATATTAATTAATTTTTCAGAGCTGATGGTGAAGCTAAGCCAGGGCTACTACCCCTCTCTACTTTTAACAGGAGTTTTATCATCAGTGAGCCCAAGAAGAAAATACATTCTCTTGAAAGAGTATAATAAAATATAAGTTTACATCATACCCTATAAAGTTGTAAGGAGTTCACAACGACTGTGCTGATTCCATCAATAAGTAGTTAGAGATTTATGACTGCAAATAATGTTTTTCCACTCGGGGTGAGCTCAGCACCTGTTTTATGAAACACTGATATGGGCCATTACAGCCCAGTACAATGAACCAAGGCAGAATCCTTTCATCTGCCGGATTGAAGGAAAAACACCAAACTCCTTCATGTGCTATCACGCAAGGAATCTGGCTAGAGCTACAGTTTCCAAAGCCTCATCCCTAGGATTTGATACGTGAATCCCTGCTACATACTGTAAATATAAGTAATCTGATCATGTATTTGCTGACCACTTATGGTGTCTTTGCCGCCATTGAAATGAAACTGCCTTTGCCCACCTTTGTTCATGTGTGTGGTCAGCACACCTGGGCATATGTCTGAGGCTTTAGACATTTTGTTGGTTGGTGCCAGTCTGGGATAGGGTAGGGATGCTGGCTTGGGAGGAGAAGAAGACCCAGCTGGGATTCTTAACTTGTTCCAGAAGCCTTTTTTTTCTTTCCAAACACATAATAATGAAATAAATTTGATGTATTTCAAAGCAGAAACTTATGATAATCATAACCAGAGTATCACATAATAATGGAAATTATGTGTGGTCATTTCAGATTGAAACAAGTCTAAATGCACATTCACTTATCGAGGAATGTGGATTTCTTTTTCCATATTATCAGCCATTAACATTGTGAAAGGAGAAACTCTCTCGTACAGTCAAAAACATAGAGATGTTCAAGTGAACTTTAATAGTTCAGCTGGAGGCAAGCAGGCATTTACTTTTAGATTGCAAATAATTCTGGGGCATTATAAAATGATTTACGTTTTTGTTGTATACTTTGTACAAATAAGTACACGGTATTACTTATTGAGGTAATAAATTCCTCAAATCTGCTCACAGAGTTCTGATTAGTTGATGTTTGATAAAGTGTTTAGTGTCATGGGTGCTTGAAAATCAAGAATAGAAGAAGAAAACTGTATGCCATGAACTCTCCTGAAGAGCATTTAAATGCATAGGAGTTAGATGCTCAGAATTAGTCTGCTCTTCCACCTTCTGTGTATTTTTGTTCATCCTTTCCCAAGCCTGCTTTGGCCCTGCCTTGGAGGGATATAGGAGGCAAATATATCCAAAAGTTAGTGGCATTAGAGAATTGGTTTTTTGAGATAACCTGTTAAAATGAGAGAATGACACCATAACTAAACTGCATTTTCAGTCGTGTTAAAATAAGCTTTCATCTTTTTTGTGGGGTAGTCATTTACCCCTTCATTTTTAACCCTTTCCTTTTATAAATATTTCTGTGCTCTTAAGTTTCTTATTTTCTTCAGTTCATTTTACCCCTACTATGTTTCTCCATTTTATTGGAATTTTTTTCCCCCTCTATTATTTAGGACTAGAAGTCTACATGGATTGGATTAACAATGTACTTGTTGCTTCTCTGTGCTGCTTTTTTTTCTTTTCCCCAAGCACTTTTCAGAGTTATGAGGAGAAATGCCAATGGGAGGATGGTTAGTTTCCTGTGTAGCTTTTGACTCTGCTACGCTACTTCTTCAGTTCTTCCTTTCTTCATTGTACTGGCACGAAAGACCTCAGTACATCCCTACCTTGAATCTTGTGCAGATGCTTATGGTCTGGAAAAAAAGTGTTTGCTTTCAACAAATGAAAACTGCTGTGCAAAAATAGTTTTTGAAAAAACAAACCAAACCAAACGAAACAGGTGCAAGACATGGATAGAGATGCTGTTCAGTGAAAATGCTGTTCCGTATACCTGGCTCCCAGTAATATTGCACTTAAGAGCTTGTTGCATATTGGACAATGCAGATCGTGGATATGGCAGAGGTGGCACAGAGCTCTCCTGATGGAGCATCCACACACTTGCTAGAAATCACAGGGAGCATGGACCACAGTAGCCTGTCACCTCCATGGCGTACCTGCGTTCATGCCCATCTCCTGGGCCATATTTTTGGGTTGAGCGAAAAGACGGAACCGTTTTCAGAAAATTAGCCCCTCCTCACAGCAAAGACCCCATCCCTCCACTTCCCGGCTCCATCTTCAGTCAAGCCCTTCATTGACGCTCCCCTCTTTGGCCAGGCCTTTGTGACACGGGAGAAGCGCATCATCAGAGAGCATCCCAAACCCCAGAGCTCGCCGCTCCGACGGGGCAGCTGCTGCTGCGGGGACGCGGCTCTGCCCTTCCCTCTGCGGAGCCCGGCAGCTCCATCCCTCTCAACACTCACACCCGGCACGGCACTCGCCCACCGCCCTGCACTGCCCCGTGTCGCCGTGTCGCCGTGTGGCCGTGTGGCCGTGCGGCCGTGTCGCCGTGTGGCCGTGTGGCCGTGTGGCCGTCCCGGTGCCGACACACGGTGGCGCCGCAGCCCCCGCAGTGCCGCGGGCCGGGGTCTGCCCGGCGGGGGCTGAGGCCGGGGGAGGCTCTTCCGCTGGGGGAGATGCGACAGCGGGGCAACACACATATCCCCTTGACACCGCCTCTGATATGGCCTTTGAGTGACCGCCGGGGTGCTGGCAGAGGGAGCACAAGCACATAGGTGTCCTCCGCTGTTTCCTCAGCCGCTCCCGGACGCCTCACACGGCTGAGCGCACCAGCTCATCGCGCCGGGAGTCACACTCGCAGAAAGAAAAGGACCAAGTGTTCTCCCCTTCAGAGGCAAATTTTCGCGGGGGCCTGGGCTTGGAGAAGCTGTCGGAGGAGTTTTGTGGCAGGAATATCTGTGGGTTACCTGCCTGTCCTCTCCTCTTGGGACTCACCTGAAGAATGAGAGAGACTCAGGTGAAAAGGTGGCACAAAGCCGTGTTAGCTGAGGCTGTTAGCTGAAATGCACTCGCTGGACTGAAGCACAATAAGCAGCAGTCAGCATTATGTGTGTATAGTACACACAAACACACACACACAGAGACAGATATATATATATATGTATATGTAATGTAGTCTAAGGACATTATTAAGATTTAAATGCAGGTAAAAAAGGACTCAGCTCTTTTCTTTGCAAGCCTTTGACTTCATATGCTTCTGTGCCTTCAAACCCATGCAAAGTAAGGCTTAGCAAAATCTTTTGCTGCAAGCGAAAACCAAGGAGCACTCTGAATGAGCCTCTGCTTCCCTGCTGTGTTTGCTTTTCTTAGCTGGCTAGGTAAAAACTCAACAGAATTTGCTGCCGTGCCTCTGTTTCTCCAAAATCTATTACCACTGTGGAGAGAGGGAAGGAGTGAAGGGGCTGTGTAATGCTTCACATGACAGCATGGGCAGTCTGGGGTGCAGAATGAAGGTGGCCGTGTCTTTATCTGCAGGATGTTGTAGTGCCCCAGTGCCTGCTAGAAGCAGGAAGCAGCGATGCCATGGGTGTGAGCTGAGGAGGATCAAGACCAGGTTTCCTGCTGCTGAGTCACTGCCCAGCCATGCCTGGCACTGGGAGCTGGGGACTCGGGCAGGATGTGTGTAAATAAACTCACCAGAGATTCCATAGATGTGCACTACTCTGGTAACAGCGTGGCTGAAGCTGCTGTCCTAAAGGCCTTCTGCCAGCAAAATCAGAGAATGGGATTTGGATGTAGTCTGGAGATAGGAAGAAATGCAGTATTTTGGTGGGGAATGGCCATCATTAGCTGAAATTTGCAATAAGCAATTTATTGCCATTTTCAGAAAGAACCTGTTTGATAATAAGGTACTTCCCCACCCTTCCCTAAGCACAAAAATATCCCATTCAGCTGTGCAGACCTCCAAACTGAAGTCAAGCCTGGAGGAGCTGTAGTAGTTGCAGATATGCTCTCGTTTGGCAAGGGTGGAGCAACATCCAGAGCTGGATTATTGTCAGTCAGGCTGACAAAGCAGAACAAAGCATCACTACAACAAAACCCTCTGACCCATGTTACGTAAAACATTGTTTGTGGCTGCTGGGCTTCTGGTGAAGAGAAAATCCTAAGAGAAACTTAATGGTCCTTTAAAAGAGTTCTTAAGAGCTTTTTCCAGCCCTGCAAGTTATTTTCGTTAACAGGCTGCTTGCAAATGTTGAAATTTTCCTAACAGTAACTTATTGCTATTATATGTTGCTGAAAAAGGAGTACGTAAAGACCCACATTTCTAAAGGGCTTGTGAGATGCAGCTGGATCTAGTTATGTGGGGCAGAATTATGCTAAACAACAAGACCAACAAGAATATAAACAGTGAACGAAGCAGGATTTCATATGGAGCCTTGTCTCTGGTGTACTGCCAAGCAGCTCTCTTTTCAGCTCTCCCTACCCTATGAGCTTCTGTTCCAGTCACAGGCAAAAACAGGGAAGAAAACCTTGGTCTTTTCTTTCAAGACATCATCAAAGACTTTCACTACATTGTCAAAGGAGGGCAGTCTCAAGCAAAGCAAAAGACTTAGAAAAGCAAACCTTTGTGAACTGGAGTGTTTATGGAAAATTCTGATAAATGTGCTTCATCTGATGCTGCGAAGTCCGTCTTGGTACAAGCCCCAGTTACATTTTTCATAGCCATAGGAGTGAAAGGGCTCTCCCCTCTGAGTGCTTTTTTAGGAGATGGTGAAACAGCGATGTAAAATCATAATGATTAAAGCACGATACATAGCAGAGAGCAGAAATGAGCTGATAGTCTGGTGAAAAGGACAGTAAATAATAAACAAGACTATTGAGAAATATGAAAAACTTAGGCTATTCTGTAGCTAATAGATAACAATGACAGTACCCTGAGGATAAGGGTAGGAGAAAGCAATGAGTCTTTTCATAGCAGTATGTCTTTCGTAGAATAAGAGGCAACAAAATTCAGTGAAAAACCCTCAGAAGACAAGTTGTCTGTATGTGTTATTAATGCAGGAGGAAGAATTGAAAGTGTCTTTGGCCCCAGAGAGAGATGTGTGTGCATCACCCGTCTGCTCAGAATAGGGGCAAAAAGGCAAAGCACTGAATAGTGAAAGAAATAATGGATGATCAAAAAACCCAGACATAAATCTGCTAGTTGGATGAAGTATGAGGCAGTAGTGACAACTGGCTAAAATTAAACTAGTGAATCTGAACATTAAATGCTTCTCTGGCACACCTTATTTGTTTCACTGGGAATACACCAGAGATGCAGTTGACAAATGGTATTTATTAATAAGCTCATATACTGCATTTGAACAATGAGAGGGAAATAAAATGCATGATTGACAGCACTGAACATTATCTCTTGATAGTTTCTCTAGGACACAAAGACATGGTATGTGCATCCCTCTCGGGCGGGTTGCTCAGGTCACAAAATGCTTCATGCCAAGAAGCAGCAAACCCATCCACTCCTGCAGCCTCAGCACCAGTGTGCCTGCCCTAGGGAGCAGTTTCTAGAGCTGTGCCAGATTTTTGGTGCCTGCTGCACTATGCCACTCAGTGACTACATCAGTTTACAGTACAGTGACCTCTAGGACCAGAAGACCTCAAATAATTTGACCATCACCAAAAAAATTTTATATTGCAGGCAAGCTTTATTTATTCAGTTAGTGCAGTTATTGATATCTGTGAATTTATGTTAAGATAAATGTTTTATTTAGGCTAGAAAAAAACCTAATTAAAAAGAATATAGTGCATGGATGAGAAAGCAAAAGAAGACTGAGAAAAAACCCAAGTGCAAGATGTTAAGCTATGCAACAAGAATTCAGATCTTTATTTAAGAAATAAATTTAAATAGTCAGTCTGCAGTAGGTGTATGCAGGTGTCACATTGCTCAGTGAGGTGCCTCACTTCTTGTACTGCTGCTGACAAAGGTGACTTTCTGACACAAGACACCAAACAAAACCCTTTGTTACTGAGGGTGACCATATTCTTACAACCACACCTGCCTGCAGGGGCAGTCAGAGCGGAATCTGTATTTTTTCTTATTGCAAAAACACCCTAGAGCTGGTTGAGTACAGGTTGGTTTCCATTTTAAAAACACTCCCAGACCTGAACAATGCTTTTATGTCAGGTGGTGAGGCTGAGCTGTCTGAACACAGAAGAACTTCCATGCCATTGTGCCCTGCCCCTCTGTATCTCCTCTCTATCAAGGCAAAGTTTTCCACCCTGGCTTCCACAGCACAAGAGACCCAGAAAGCAGGAATTGTAGGCAAGTCTCCAGCCGTCTGGGGATACTGTCCCTCTGGAGTCTCACCTGCAACTGGCTATTTTTCTTCTGTGAATATCCCCCTTTTTTGGTTTTTAATTCTATGAGAAGACTCATGTGGCGGGCCGGCCCCC
>VZRL01004605.1:2464162-2484419 GCA_013397895.1 Origma solitaria | reverse complement strand
CCCGGGGTTAGACCCCTCGGGGTGTGAGGATGATGGCTGGCCCTCTCCCTGCTCTCTCTCCTGACCACCCTCATCCCTTTCCCCTGATACCGGAGAGCCTCGAGAGAGCAATAAACCTCCCACCACCCTTTGCCTCGTCTCGAGTCCTTTATTTTCGACTACTACAGACTCAGGCTTTCGCAAGTGGTTTGTCAGAGAGGAAACCAGAGCATGAGGGCAGTTCCATAGCTGGGTGTGCTTCCTGGATTCCTGACATCCTCACACCACCCCAAGTGCCTGTCTCTGCTCACTACTACTGAACTCATGTTCAGGCACTTCCAAAACCGTTTCAGACCTTTCCTAGTTCTTGTCCAACCATTTAAGGTTTTTTGTCTGTCTTCTGGGCATCTCCAACTGTTCGGGTGGACCAAACATAAGTGCTAGTTCAGCTGGAGGTAAGCAGGCATTTACTTTTCGATTGCAAATAATTTTGGGACATTATAAAATGGTTTACATTTTTGTTATATATTCTCAAACATGAGAAACTGTTTTATCTGCGGCTGTTTTATCTCCCTATATATGTGCGATCTGTGATATTTACAAATATTTGAAACATAAAGGGGTCTACGTGGTGCCTTAGATCTTGTTGCAACACCTTGAAATCAGCAGAGAGCTGAGAATCTAGGCCACAATGTAACTATGATGCATTTTTGTACATTCATTCAGCTGCTTATTACATCTGTGGTGAAACAGAAGCACTGAATTAAATGGGTGAAAATGCAAATATGAAGAACATATGTACCACTCTCATAAATTCTGCTTAACGCTTACTTTGTCCTTAACAGTACAGCTTCTGAGATCACTCTGAGTCTTCCTGTTTGTCCTCACAAAAAGCCTCTGAGAGCACTGCTATTGTCTGCATTCCTCACGGTGCTCAGGAACAGGCACGTTGGGCGAACTGCTTGATGACAACCAAGTCTTGTAAGTTCCAGTCCACTGTGTGGACTTGGACATAATTTTTTATGCCAGATGTTATTTTTTTTTTTTTAATAAAGGGCCCATGTGATACAATTTCACACTTCTTGAAGCTGCGTTGTGAAGAATGAGTTCCAATAAATTTTTCCTGTCTCATTCCCCACTGATGGTGTGCCATGGGCCTTCTCCGTCTCTCAGGCTAATAATTGCACTTGTAATTCCTTCTCCCACATCAAGTGTCTGAGAAAGTGATCTAATATGCTGATAAAAAAGAATCCTGAGAGAAACTGATATTTGGTTCTGCAAACCATAACTACTCAAGTAATTGCATATAATCTCTATAATTACGTTTTGACCAAAAGACAGATCAAACTAAACTCACTGGGGAACAGGCTATCAAAATTAAATAAACTTATCTTAGGGACAAAATTTCAGGCATTGTT
Organism: Origma solitaria; assembly: GCA_013397895.1. Lineage (NCBI taxonomy): Eukaryota > Metazoa > Chordata > Aves > Passeriformes > Acanthizidae > Origma > Origma solitaria. Next base: position 2,483,022 of record VZRL01004605.1, on the reverse strand, counting down.
TTGGGAGAACAAAAATACAATAAAATATTATTTTTATGGTGTTTTTATGTTTTTTTTACAATGATGAGCAAGAGAAGGTATGACATCAGACACTACATTTTTGAATGATGTTGTGATACTCCCATTTCCATTTTGCAGTGAAGTGTGAGTGAACATATCCTGTACTTTGTAAGGCATTCAGTGAACCTTTTGTGAATCTTTTTGTATAAGTAGCCCATGTCAATATGAAAATTTTCTCAGAGAAGAGCATTCATGCTTTTTCAGGTGTGGACAAATCCTTTTTTTTTTTTTTTCAGTTGGTCTCTACATTGCCAAGGGTCCATTGCTGATTTCCTTAGCAGCTGGGGGAAAAATGGTGATAATTTATGGGAAAACTCTGTGAAATGCCCTTTTTTTCTGGAAAGTTTCTGTTAAAAGAGAGTGAATAGTTCCACTTTTCAGAAGTGGGCTAGATGGAACCATGAGTGAAGTTTTCAGTGGGAGAAGTTGAAATTTGCCACCAGTGGATTTTGCCTTTGAGTAAGGCCGCCAGTGCAATCTGACCCCTGCTGCAGCGGGTTCTGCCTTTTCCTGTGCGAACACAGGGCAGGGCCTGGGCTGCCCAAGGCGGGGCTCCCAGGCTGGAATTTGGGCAGGTTGTGGAGCCATTTGAGTTTGGCAGATCCTGTGCAGAGGAAGGAAGCTGGATCTGCAGAGATATGGGGAACACAAGCACTTCAGATGAGACCAAATTAAGTGAAAACTGATATCTGGAAGTTCAGAAGGATGTGCAGGTACCATGAGAGGCCTTCTGAGTAAATCTATGGAGTTGCAGCAAAGAAATCTGGTGGGCAAATTATGATGTTACCTTGTGAAAATTAGCTATTAATTAAACAGCACCATGCCTCCTTACCCATTCCCCATGTAAGATTTATTAATTTCTAAACAGAATAGTTTATGAGACTGGAAGGAATAATTTAGCAAGTGCCTGTCAGACAATTTATATTGGTGGATTTCAACAGGAGAGCAGACAGTAAATTGTTGTGACTTGCTGCAGTGCTGTGAGTAGATGCAAATTGCCAGCCCGCCAATACTTCAGAGCCATTAAGTGCCAACACTTATTGATTAGTATGCGCTTTTTCCTGCTAATGGCACCAATTTCTGAAGAGCCAGGGTATGATTCTGACAGTCATTATACTTTCAGTGTCTTGCAGGGCACTCAGCTGCTTTTGCCCTTGTAAAAATCCTGCCCAGTGTTTCTAGCATTCTGTGGACCTGACTTACAAATACAGTGACCAGAAGAAGCTAAGATCAAAGCTACTGCCAGGCAGCTGAAAACAGCAGCAGCAGCTGTGTGCAATAAGCTGTGCATGTTTGGGGGTAGTTAGAGAGCTGGGTCAATGGGAAGAAAGAAGGAGGAATAAAGGCTGACAAGGATTCTTTCTGCCCTGTCCTCTCCCAAACCCACACAAGCTTCAGTCATTTTATACTCCCTTTTGTACCTTGAAAGAAATCCTTTAGCTATCAGCCAGCATCTTACCCTGCAAAATCTTCAAAGAAGACAGATTTCACCCTTCTGTTCCCTGGGAAAGGACAGTATTGATTAACAGATTGAATACGCTAAAATACATACTCATAGCCCCCCTCAGATACGTTAGCTGAGATCAGAAACATCAGAAACAGTCTCTCTGGGTCCTGCCAGCAGCCAGTCTTGTCCTGGGGTCAGCCACATCTCCTCTTTGCCTGGCAGAGGATGGGCTTGCAGAAGCATATGCTGAGAGCAAAAAGGCCCCAAGGAAGTTTTGTCTCAGCTCCCAGACGTATTTGTGCCGAGAGCTTCACCTGAAGGGCAGTGTCAGAGAAACCAACGAGGCAGAGCTATGTCTACAGGATGGGGGAAGGATTTGGATGGGCAGGAGGCTGGTGAAATGAAGAGAAGCTGAGCAGTTCCTCCTGAGTGCTCTAATGGGACTCCCCTGGGCTGCTGCATAGAGAAGAAAGGGATTTCTTCAGGCCATGCCATGGCTGCTTATGTCAGATTGTGAAGCTGTACAAGCCCCTAGGTTTGTTAAGTGGAGAAAGGGGAAAACCTGGGTTAGGAAGGGAGGAATCTGAAAACACACTTGTTAAAAACAACCAATAACAGCCACAAGGTGCTAGACTATGTGAGCAGCTGGTATAACACCTACATACATAGGAAATGGATAGCAGCTCCTCTTCTGGCACTTTTAAAATTCTTTTATAACTATCACTGAAATGTGTCAGACACAAAGGTCAAACAGACCTTGTTCTGTCACTTACTGCAGCCATCTTATCAAACAGCCAGGGATTCTTTCAGAGTAAAGGGCCTCATTCTCTCTTTACAGAAGTTCAAGTAAAACCAGAAGAAAAATATTTGTTCTCACTTGTAATCACTCAAGACTTGCATGAGCCTGAATATCTACTAACTTCATCACCCTAACAAATATAAACAGAAAACTTCTTGTGTTAAAAGGAAACAGACTTTCTGGAGGGAACAGAGAAGAAAAGATTGGTTTTACCTTTGTGATTAACATGGTCACTCCTTCCCCAGAAGTTTGTTCCTTTAAAATCTGTGGGAATGTTGAGGCTACAGAGAGAGTTCAGAGACAGATGAACAACAGAAGGATGAAACAAAGATCATTTGAAACCTCTTTTTGTCACAATCTGCAGTTTCATAAGCATATTTTACCATGTTCCTAGTGGAGACAAAGTATAGATTAAAAAAAAAAAAAAAATACACAACCCTGCCATAAACTTTGTAGAATGAGAACAGGAAGAAAGGAATAAGAGTGCAGTTATGTGAGCAGACATTATCCTTAGAGCTTGCCAGCTAATGGCTGATACCAGCTCACAGAAAAGCTGAGTCTCCACAGGTGTTCAGAATTCAGCTGCATCTGCCACAAAGTACGTGGGAAGAATGTTGTTCAGTTTTTGAATACGCAAGGACATCTCCTTGGGGAAACAACGGCCTTAATGATGAAGGTCTGAAGGAGTGAAAAAAATTTATTAGTCATAAAGAAATTTTGGTGAGCCACCCAGTCACTCAGGAATTTAAGATGATTCTTGTTCCCAGTAAGAATGCATATGGCTTTCAAAAACATGTAAGAATAATGAAGTGTCACAAGAACTGGATCTGAAGGAGGGAGTAAACAAAGGGAATTAATCTTAGGATTTTTTAAGTAAATTAAATCCCCCATTGAACTAGAAATCTGACACCTGAATGGTATGACAAATCAATGTGTCTGCCTTTCAAAGGCTGTTCTCCATCTTCTTTTGGTAAGTGCCAAAGATGCAAACCAGACTATGGAAAATACTTCCCAAACTAAAGTGCAGTCTGGCCACAGGACCCGCTTGTCACGTTGTGATTGCAGGATAATGTAGCTCACAAGTCACAATGCTGTGCCCGCTCCCATGCACATATTTTGTTCAGCTTTTCATTCATCTCTTTGTTCAGGCAGCTTGAATTGCTCAGCACGTCTGTTTGGGCTTTTCAGAACAGGCTGATTCCTTGCTGGAAGATAAATGATAGATGTACAGTTTGAGGACATTCATTCCTAGTTTACCTTAATCAGAGCCAGCCAAACCCAGGGAAGTGTTCTTCAGAGAAACATGTAATTATTTTGACATTTGGGTTTGTTCCAGTTTGAAATGAAATAAAATTTGTCAAAATTTCTAGAAGAAATACTCTATGAAGAAATAAATCACGCAGCAAATACCAGCATCACAGTGTTTTTGCAGTGCAGCATGCCTCCTCGAGAGGTAGGCATGCAAAGCCATTTGTCTAACAAACGTGCAGATGGTGGTGCTCCATACTTGGCATAGTCTGGAATGAGGTCTTCCATGGATCCAGAAGTCCATCTCATCTTGAACTGGGGCTCTGAAGGGTTTTGGACCTCTCGGGTTATTGGTTCCAGGGCAGAAAAGGTGGAAGCGGTGGTGAGGCAGTCCCGCACGGAGGCACAGTGCTGCTGAGAGCTGCTCTACCACACTGCTCCTGGCTCATGAGGCAACTTCCTGACAGAAGTTTGAATTTGACTTAGCTGAAGTCCTAATGAGAAAAAACCACCATATCATGTTAAGAATTTTATGAATCAAGGTCATCTAATTAAATTTTGTCCAGTAATTATTAGCCAGTGACTGTTGTAATTGCTCTCTCCGTATGCTTGCACAGAGACCCCCTTCACTCTGTACAGAGCGAGCAAATGGACATGTTCATTCTTCCTTCAGAGCAGAGCCAAAATTTGCATCATTTAGTAGTTCCCTACAGTCGTGACATTAAGTTCGTTTCCTCGTCCCATGCTGATCCCATCTGCTCTGTGTAAGAGGCCTCCAGATCTGAAATGCACCTCTCCATGGCTTCCTTTTGGTGAGCCTGGCTGTCAATTGGCAGCCTGGAGCACTGGGGCTTTTGAGTCAGGGTGGTTGCGTCGTGGAGAGCAGCTCTCACTCGCTTCCCAAGGCAAGTAAAATACAAATAAAAGGAAAGGGATTCAAATAAGGTTGTTTCAGGGCCAGTTGTCTGTTCAAGTTTGGATGACAGTATTTTCTTTTTTTTTCCCAGCCATTGCTCAAACCAAATTCTGCAGTCAGAAGACTGCAGAAGTCAGAAGGAATTTGGGAGAGCTCAACAATGCTCTTTGCCTTGTTGGGACCATTTGTCAAACTGGCTTGGTAGTACAGAGTGAGATGAATGTAATGTACCTTTGAAAATGCTTGCATTGCTTTTTCTAGAATATCCATGTCTAGACTTTTATGGAATGTACTGTTTTGACTTGGTTAGTATATTCTGCTAAATGCTGGTGTGCTGTTTCAGAAATGGGTAGAATTTTTGTTGAAGTGATTTTTCTCCTCGCTTGGAAAGAAAATGTAACTTAGGAAGTAATTGTGTATGTGCTGTAATATTTGAATCCATATATAACTGAAGTCAAGGCTTATGTAAGGTAGCCTAAAATTTTGGATTATTATATTATTTTTTAGGATGGGAAGTTTTGCTGGAGAGGAAGATTATATTGGTGTCTGTAGTCAAGAAGATATCAGTGTGAATTCAGATTTTATTTGGGAAGAGACAGAGATATCAGTGAGGAAGAAATTGATTTTCAACACTGTGGTTTGCATAAGGCTGCAATGTGTGCTTCATTAGACACTAATGAATCTAAACCCTGGTCATGATTAGGTGGCTTTGGATTTTTGAGAAGTCATGAAGGAAAAGCTGAGATTGCTACGAATATGTTCTATGTTACTTTAGGTAATGGAAAAGTGAAGTGGTTGTAATGAGGCCTTCTGGTCACACTTCAAATGTATTGTGATACTATACTAATACAGAGAATGGAAGTCCTCTTAAACTACATTTGTAGATATAACTATAATATGTATATGATATATATGTGTAATGTAAATTGTATATATAAATACAAGCACACACATATATATAGATATGTATTTAATAGGTAAACATTAATTTCCTATATTATGGAAGAGAGTATTAAGGGGGATGAAAACCTGGCAGATTATCCACCCCATTTAGTAACACAGTGAGTGTTGGTGTATGTCAGTTATACACAATACATAGCAAACATAATGCATTCACTGTTACTCTGTCCATTAGGTACTTGAGTAATGAGATTTCAAAAGCTTTTTGAAGGCTTGGCGTTAACATGGAAGATCTCCTACCCACTCTTTGTCTGCTGGAGATAGCACACTTCTTTTAATTTACAAAATGATTTAATGCACTGGGGCTTTGAAAGAGATGGACTAGCCATCAGTAATGCCAGGGAGAACTGCAAACTGCAGATAGCAAGAAACATTGAAAGCATTTCTCTTACACAACTTGCCAGGCTTATTTTTAAAAAAATTATTAGTCAAACATACCACATTAGACAAATTATTTTGTAAATTTGCAGTTTTAAGCAGCCACATGTCGAAAAGCATTCAAAGTTTTCCAAATGCAAATTGAAGAAGGGTATATTGTTATGATTTTATTTAACTTGCCAGTGGTGGAATAACCAAATAATGAGGACGACACAGCACTGTTACATCCATTTCCAGTAGATCACCAGAACATGCAGAAGGCACATAACTCTCTCTGCTGTGACAGATGAGCTCTGGGATCTTTCTGCAGGGTCTTAGGAGATTAAGGCTCACAGGCCTGCCCTTCCATGGCAGACAGATGATTGGAAATAAAATACTGCTGATACCCTCCTGCTGAGCCCAAATGGGATCTCCAAGATTTCATGTGTTGAAATGGAGGTGTGTAAATGATCCAGTGGTTCTTCTGCTCTGAGGTGTTGTGAAGAAGAAGCAAGGGGGGGTCATAAGATGAAAAGATCTCATACAGTCTCAGTTCTTGATTGTTCCCATGATAAATGCCAGTCATTTGGAGCCTTGTGTTAGGCTCTGAATTTGGATACAGGGCTGTTATTGCCAGGGAAGGTAGTAAAAGACTCTATGGTGGAACAAGACCGTATCTCCACTCTAAGTTACACTTTCCCCCCTCAGAAGTATTCAACACTCAGGCCAGAAGTATTCCACAAAGCTCTAGGGTCTGTTTATTTTGGGGTATGGCCAACTGATTACAGGGGGATTTAAAAATGCACTTCAGTAACTGGGAGCTAATCTATGCATTATTAGAACCAGGCAGGCAGAACAATGGGTTAAATTAGTCTTTGACTGTCAGTTCAGTTTAAATTTGGCAAATACACTACTTCATTACAGTAATCATCTTAGGGAGGGATATTCAGGACTGGGTCTGTGTACAACAGGTAACAGCCCCGACTGCAGTCCAGGAGCAAGGAACAATCTTGCAGGGACTTCTTCTGAAGCCATGCTTTTGGTCTGCCTTAGCAGCACCGTTACTGGTGAGCTGTAAGGAAAGATGGTTCGCAAAGTCTGAAAATTAATCAGGGCCTTTTGGGTTATTTGTGTCTGGAGAGATTAATGAGCAGCAATATGAGCAACTTATTATACAGTAAACATGGGAAACAGTGGAAGTAAGGAAGTCTGGTTTTCTTTAAGTCCATGTTTAATTTCCAGCCTTGACCTCACTGCAATAATTGCAGCCTTTTATGAGCACCCTGTCATTCCTGCAGTTCCCTCTCCACTTAATCTTGAGCCTCTTCCCAGTATCTCCAGGCCCTTCCCCACCCACATCTACCAGTGTGAAAGAGGCACTACCCATCCGTGGCCAGCTCTGAACTGGCACTTAAAATATGACAGGTAAATGTGCAGCTTTACACTGTGGCTATTAACTCAGCAGGCAATGGATTTTCAAAAAACTTGTTGGAATTTAGGGCAAGGTTTTGATGCCTAGACATTTATGTCATTGCCTAAAGCTGACGTCCTTCTCTAGAGATTTGCACATGGGACTGAAGCTAACATAAAAAATCTATTGAAGACCTGCACAGCTCTGGAGCAGCAGATGGAGGATTTATGGGGATACGTAAAATAGCTCTAGATGTTTGTCTGAGCAATTGAATTGTCTCCCATTATCAAAGCCTCTAAGTGTCAGATTTGATTTAAGTCAGCCAAGTATTACTGGGTTGGACAAAGAGATAGACCTCCCAGTGCTACAGAATAGGCCTAATTTCCTCAGCAAATGGAGCTAAAAATGGTACTGAGTAGGCACCGAAAGCGAACATTTGTGCTACTGAAGTGTATCATTGCTTGGTAATTAGTTAGTGAAGAATAGTAGCTGGCTCTGCAAGTCACTGTGAGCTGCTTCAAAAACGTAGTCGATTTGCAGTGAGGTGTTTGAAAAGGATCTCTCTACCATTCTACATTTCTTTCCGCACTCCAACTTAATAACTTTTCTCCCTGAGACTTCTGACAAAATACAGATGCATTAATTGTGTCTCCAAAATGGACATGTTTCCAGACAATTCAATGGGGAATATTAATGTTCAGGGTGGACTGAAACCAAGATAACAACTTTTAGTCTTAAGCTTAATAGAATCATAGAATCACTGAATGTTTTAGGTTGGAAGAGACTTTAAGGATGATTTCATTCCAACCCTCTTACCATTGGACCAGGTTGCTCAAAGCTCTGCCCAACACGGCCTTCTCTTGGACACCTCCTGGGATGAAGTACCCACGACTTCTCAGGGCCACCAGCGCCAGCGTCTCACCGCCACCACCACAGTAAAGAATTTCTTCCTAATATCCGATATAAACCTGCCCTCTTTCAGTTTAAAGCCATTATCCCTTGTCCTATCGTGACCTGCCCTAAAAAGTCCCTCTCCAGGTCTCTTTTAGGCCCCCTCCAGGTATTGGAAGGCTGCTGTAAAGTCTTCCCTGACCCTTCTCTGCTCCAGGCTGAACAGCCCCAGCTCTCTCAGGGAGTCTCCATAGGAGAGGTGCTCCGGCCCTCTGAGCATTTTCATGTCCTTTTTCTGGACTTATCCCAAGAGATCTGTGTAGGCACGATAGTATTTGTGTATATATATATATATGCGTGTGTGTGTGTGTGTATATATGTGTGTGTGTATATGTATATATATATGTATATATATGCAGTATTACTGATTAGTGTAAGTCTTTACCACCTATTATATATTGCACTCCATTTGTGGATATTGTAATGCTTCTCTCTTTTATAGTCAGAAACAGCATCTGTCTCTGACTATCTCAGTTTGTGTGTCATCACAGACATTTTTTTTGAAAACTGTTTGTAGTAATGGTTTGCTGTAAGATAACATGGAGAAATGGAAAATGTCCAAGCAATGAGGCTTTTCCTTAATTTCAGTAAGAGTGTTGAAAGTTTCTTCCACTATTAGATAAGATGTCACTACCATGACAAAGCATTTAGGGAATATTAGTATCGATAATAACTCATCTCAAGGTCAAAATTTTTAAAAAAACCCAAACACCTTAAAAATTCCCTACTTTATTTGTTACAGGGCTTCCAAGAGAAAATATTTTGAGACAGAACATTCTGAAAAGCAAAGCAAACACTGCACACTGAAATTTAACAAGTGAAAGTACTGACAGCTGGTCAAAGATTAGCAGTTTCCTAGGTTTCCATAAAGAAGTCACTCGCCTATACTGTTGACTTACTGTGTATTAAATAATTCAGTCCTCTGCTTTAATGAGTGATTTGTTTTAGAGAATGAATTTTCAGCTATTTGTTATATGCCCCTCATTGGCTTTCATACAGCTATAAAACCACGACATAAAGCAGAACACAATCCATCACACAGCATAACCTTCTGCAAATACTGCAGGAGACTATGCTTCAAATATGACACTAAGTTTGGGAGCACTGACCTTGGAATGTCTACACCACACCACCCTTTTGTGGTGGTAGAAAGAAAAGCCATCCTTAAACCAAAACTGAATGGAATTACTAGTTGGGCATTGTTGTTCCAGACATTATGCTACATCTGTAAGCCAGAAAGAAAGTCAGATTTAAACTCTTAACCATGAAGTATCATTCCAACAGGCTTTCAATTCCTGGCAGTCTTCACATGCGTAGGGATTCAACGCTGCATGGACACAGAAAATGGTCTGACATTCAAAACAGCGAAGAACACCAGATCAAGAGAAAGGCCCATGCCAGACCAAGATTCAATTTTACCTAAAATATCATCATATCTGCCTACAATGGCTACAACAGCAGCACCTTTCTACTTCCTACTGAGCAGATGTTGCCCAATAGCATTTTTGACACAATTTTGCTATGAGTAAGGAGACCGTGAAAGATCTGATAAAATAAACCCATGCTAAGATCACCTTTATATCATACCACAGAAACACAAGCCTGCTCCTGTGCTTTGTACTGCATTCAGAATTACAAGAGTACATCATTTAGGCAGTGAGCTGCTGCTTTCCAGTGCCTTTCCAGAGTGAATGTGTCACCAGTCTCTGCTCCTTCAGATGTCAATATGTAGCCAACGCCCCAATGACTCCCACACCAGACATGGAAAGGATTACAGATCCTGCAGCCTTCCTGTTCGTATCTATGAAGTGAGAGCAACACATTTAGGGATGCAGTAAGTCAAAGGAGAAGGGCACATGTGGAACTACATTTTTTCCAGGGACCCCTGTTTTCAGCATTTAGCAGTGGCCTGGTGTGAAAAGGATTAGCTTTATTTAGGGAAGTCTCACTGGGTGTAACAAAATCTGGTAAATAAGGTATTTCCTCTGCTCAAATTTCTATCTGCATACTTACTTGGGATTTTACAATGTTACTTACTCCACTGTTGCTCACATTCTTGGAAAGAGTGAGGAAACCAATAGGATTTCAAGTCTGAATGAAGGCAGTGATGGTCAGCAGAGTCTTCTTCCGTTCCTAATGGTCCAGGGGGAAGTAGCTTTTTCCCTCAGATGTGAATCTCTTTACAACTGCTTGTACCACTAAGGGACTCATGAAGCTTAATGAGTTACTCTCTAATACATGAGCCCTTCTGAGTGCTCACTAAGGGATAAGTTTGGTTTTAGCTCTAACATGTATATTTTGTGTGTTGCATTAGCTTAATGACTGAGCTCATGAGGTGATTTCATCATCTTAGTGGCAGTCCTTGAAATGCTGTCTCATCTGAAAACCAGTTAATTGGAATAAAAATCCTTTTTCTGCTGCCACAGTAGAAAGCAGAAGAAACATTTGGGATTCAGAGTCCAGAATACAATTTTCTCCTGGATGTTCTAGTAAGAACATTTTAAATTGAAGGCTTTAGAATTGAATCGAACTTGCAAAGAATTTAAGAAGTTTTATCTCAAGAATATTAAATAAGTTGAGCTGAGCACAAATAGGGTTTTATTTCCAAATCAAACAAATCTGGCCTAATTAGAAACCTTAAAAAACCCCAAACCTTGAAACCTTAATGTTTTTTACAGAAAGATGAAACTTTTTATAGGATATGGATGCAACTTCTTTTTAATACATTGTACATGCTCAGCTATACTGTTATAGATGGTATATAATGTAGTATTTGCTGCATGCTTCAGAAATTGCCATATGTTTTCCATAACCCCACTTTTAAATAAAATATTTCAGATACATCTGTACTGTACTAAATCCTGTGCTGCTATTTGGCATGACCTGTATCTTCAGACTGTTCTGCAGAGCTAAACTGTGCCAAGACTGAAGTATTGATTGCTACTTATTGTAGACGGCTTACTAATAAATCCCAGCTCGGTGTCCTGGCCAGCCATATATATACACAGCCCTGGAGGAATCGCTTCAGCATTTTAATAGTGCTGTCCTAATGGAACAAGGCACTAACAAGTACCTTTCAGGATTCTGTGTGATGAAGGAATTGATCCAGCTGAGCCATTAGCATACGCACAGTGAGCAAAAGCAACCAGCTGCCACATCTTCAGTTTGGCTCATGGTGCTGGAATGGGGATGTCTCCACCTGGGCTGGAGGCTCTGACCAACACAAAGAGAGAAACTTAAACAGACCTAAAACTCCGTGATCCTATATGAAGGACAGACTTTATATTGCAATTTTCACACCATCTTTTCGTATAATTTTTTGTCCTATACTTTAGCATGCTCTGACTCCTTTTTTCCCAGAGAGTTATCATTCTAACTACATAAGCTTTCAGGGACAATTCAAAAGGAGTGTTACTGCACACTAAATTATAAAATTATACATATATGCTTACATGAAGACTGACTCATAAATCTGCAAATACAGAGACCTTGCTGTTAGATCATCCTGCCTCTATGCAAATGCTAATTATTAAAAATGAATTATACCTTTTTTATGGTTTTCTTTTTTATGTATTATATATATATATATAACATTAAAAGATTCTAAAAAGCTAAGACATGTAGATCTGGCACTTAGGGACATGGTTTAGTGATGAGCACAGCAGTGCCAGTTTTATGGTTGGACTTGATGATGTTAGAGGTCTTTTCCAACCTAAATTATTCTGTGGTTCTAGGGCTGTATGGTTCTACATGCATACTGTACTTGAGCATGTTCCAGTAAGAATTTGATAGCATCCTCTCATTTTCATATAAAAAGCCTTCCAAGCCTGAAGCAGTCCTCTTAGTCTTTACCCTGGCATTAATTAGTTGGGGGCTTCTCTGGTAGAAGTACATGGAGTGGGTCTGCACAGGAGTTGTGGAAGAACATGGCCAAATATTAGTGGGAAATTAATGGTGATTTTTCCCATTAGTAATCAGTGGTAAGACTGAGGTAAGTGCTGAGGTGAAGAAAGCCCAGAGGATGATTCTGGAGATACAAAGGAGTATCTCTCAAGCAGGGCAGAAGTGGAGCGTGTCGGAATTATGAGGAAGGGAGACTTGAGTTTGATGGAAGAAGGATGGAGCGATGAAATGGCAGAACCCAGGCACGTGGCTTTCAAAGGGGAAATGAATTGAAAGAAGAACATGAAATAATCAAGAACTGAGCTAAAACTCCCAGCTGGGGCCTATCTACCTGTGCAAACATAGACAGAAGGTGGGGCTTCTCTGGAGGTAGGATTTCACAATCTTGGTAGCTTAGGATAATGAGGGCTATCAGGGATATCACAGTGGTAAGGACACATTGTTAACTGAGAGCCACAAAATCTGCTTTGAAAAAAGCTTATACTGGAAGCTGTGTTCTTTCAGGCTTTGGAAATAACACCATGAGAGAAATGTCAGCTAAATACTTCAAGCAACATAAGTAAAACAAAATTGAGAATGCCCATTTATTCACTGAGTATGAAGTAGGCTTTTATGATCCTGCTTCTGTATCTGTGCTTCTGTTGATTATTCCCCTGCACATTTTTTCTGAAATGTCACCGTAAACACAACCATAACGACTCTGCTGGCTGTGGGAGGCTGTTTGGGATGCTTGACTTGGTGGTATCTATAGTTACTCAGAGTGTAAGCTGCTTAATAGTCAAATCTTTCTGGGAGTAGAAAATTGCATAAGAATTCTATTAACAGTATGGAAACACAAATTGGTATTTTCTGTAATGGGCACCGAGCTGAAGTGTCTTCCCTTGCTCTGTGCACTGTAGCAGTTCTGTTCTGGGCTCACTAGTAATTAAATCACAGTAAATAGAACAATGCCAGGGAACATTTCTTGTCAGCGAGATTTGGTCTTTTATGCTATTACAGATTTAAAATAGTCCCTATCTCCGTGGTGATCCAGGCTAACCAGCATTCCCCACCCCCTATTCCTAAGTATCTTTGGCAGGGACATTCCCAACAGGACTCCCCTGCTTTGAGAGCTCTCACTCTTCAAGTGTGTGGGTGCAGTCATTGCCAGAGGATGCTCCTGGGGATGTGTCACTGTTCCTGCAAATGCATCCTGGCTGGAGTAACCTTACCAGTTCCAGCACACATCTCCATTTATTCCAGTGCGCTGGCACTCCTTTTTAAATCAAGAGCAGCTTAAATGTATGGATGATGTTAGCAGTGATAATTCGAGTCCATTTGTTCATCTGAGCAGGTGTCTGACTCATTAAGGCCTCAGTGCACGTACTCACCACAATGCACACAGATGGATGGGGAAGGTACCCAGCAATTAGGCTAGCACAGAATTAAACGAAGCTGCGCTTGACCGTTGTGTACATGCGGAGATAAAAGGTAGTCCAAAATAGTTCTTTAATGTCCTATTCTTAATATTTTATTTCCATAAAGTGCCTAAAATTATTTTATTTAGGAGATCTGGTACCTTTGCGTGGGAAAAGTGAACATTCAGCACTATTAATAATAAAGCTGGGTATAATGTGCATTTTAAAATGCTCTGCATGTGTCAGGTTGCTAAGCCCTGCAAAGCTGCTGTGAGGAAGGACAATATTTCTGAGGAGTATTTCTAGATGCAGGCACCAAAGCTGAAAAGTCCCAAACAATTCAAAATCAGTAGTGAAGTTAAAGCCTTTAGTCCTGACACTGAACCCACCAGAAAAGTAACCTTCTTTCACTTGGCAATCCTAATCCAGAACTTCTTCCCCTGAGATGCAGCTTTGCAGGCTGGAGAATGATAAAGTTTGTGCAAAGAGCTCTAATAAAGGTGGTTTGAGATGGTACAACTGCAGGAGCGGGTGTGTTTTTTTGGGTCAGAGCTTTACTGCAGAATTTTTTTTGGTTTTTTTCTTCCATCTCTCATGTGTATGATCCATTTTCAGGACCTGGTAAATGCAGGAGCAGATTTTCTAGTGTCCATCACTACAATCAACAACAAAGCTGATCATTGATTATTAAGACTGTACTTTGGTTTGGGAGCTGTACTGTTTTGAAGTATTACTCTCATGTAAATGTTACTCAAATAAGCATTGCAAAAAGATTAAACACAAGCTATTGCATTTGAATTTTTATACTGGAAATTGATTTTCTTTAAGGGTTTTCACAGGTTCTTGTCCTGGTATAAATTTCCAGTTTTGATCTTGCCAAAAGACATATCATGTTTTATTTCAGGTACAGTGGGAGTGAGATCCTCAACAAAGTGCAGTCAGTGTAAGGAAAGATTAACAAAGGCATAGATGAAGAGGCATTTTAAAAAAAAGTTATATAAGGCTTGTTCTGTGGATTTATTTTTTAAAATATTATACAATCCTGATGGCCCTGGGAAGCAGCAATTCTTTCCAGAGCACCTGCACATTATGCAGTTGCTTCACTGATTTCAGGGTGCTGCTTACTCATCCAAAGGCCTTGTGCATTCAGAGGGAGAATGAGGATTATGGTCATTTCATCCAGGGTATGTGAAAATTATTGCAAGCAGTGCTGGTGGGCAAATGTCCATTGCTAACTGAGTCCATTGGCTTTTTCCACCTTGGCAATGAACAGAAGGTCACCAGTTGCAGTTCCATTCATCTATCCATCCTCAGATGGAGGAGAGTGTTTGAAACAGAAATAACAGAGCTTTAAAAAGGCAGAAGAAAAGGTCAAAGGGTTATAAAGATACTGAGGGCTGCCCAGGCCAGATCTGATCCTCAGAAGAACCTGGATGTTTGTGCTGCGGGCAGGGGAAAGGAGGGGTGCTACTGAAAATAGAGCGAGTCTCCTTCATTTGAGCTGGCCAAATATTTTCCTCTGTGCTGTTGTTCTTGCAGACTACAGAAGGCCTGACAGGGAAGCCCTGGATGAAGTTACCTTCTGGAGTTCCTGATGTTTGTTCGGGAAAAGCTCTGAGATACTTCAAGGTCTTCCATTCTGTTCACTTTGGGCATCTCATGACCACTGAGGAGGCGAAAAGTTTTGCAATCGTTTGTGTGTAGGCAGGTGTGCCTGTTCTCTTAAAAGTGCCTTGCTATGGGGATTATTTTTACATCTTACAAAGGTGGAACCTGAACTTCTTTCTTACAATGCCAGTCCACCAGCAGACACTCATGTGAGAGCTATATTTATGGCAAGTTTTATTCCTTTTTTGTTCCATCTGCAAACTGTGTACATATTTTACTTACACATAGAGATATATAACATCCTCAGTTCTAAAACTTATTATTTTTGAGGTTTTGGGTGTGTTCTCCAGGCATATAATTAGTTTTGTTTATTTACAAGTAGAAGAACACATAGAGTGATTTACCATGGCATTGTGTTCCAAGGAGTATGACATTACTTAGAGAAGAACCTTAGATAAGAATCAAATTTAATCATTAACAGGCTTTTTGCAGAGGACCTTTCTCCACGTGAGTGGACCTTTCCCGCAGAAACTTAGGCTATAGAAGAGGAGGGACCCTTCTGCTTATTAAGCTTAGGCCCCTGCTTTAATGTGCAAACTTGCCACATAATACCATGCCCAAAATTTAAGCAAATAGTGCTTCCCATGCAAATAGCACTGAGTGCAGTTGGAACACACGGGAATATAGGACGGATCTGAGCCTTAATCTTTTCATGAGTGTTTAACATAACAAAAGCAAACTGGTTGAGCAAGCTGATGGAGAACCATGTGTTTAGTAAGAGAAGGGAGACAAAGAGCAAAGTCTTCAGCACACGGTGTGATTCTGCACCATTCAGCAGAATAGCTCCTGTTCATGAAGACAGAGTACCTCCTACTTTACAGAGTCTAAAACTGCTTTAAAAGATAGTGCTTATAGCGCATGATTGTATTACATCAAGAATGACTCTTTTCTTATAGCAAAGGTCTAAAGGAGATTGCTTGCAAATGTATCTTCAAAGTGAAAGTTTATATTCCACTGGGGGAGGGAGCAATTTTTTTTCCTGAGAGGCATTTCACTGAAAAGTGTGAAATAGGAGTTTCTGATGCAGATAGATTAGTCTTTGAAGAAATCACTGAATATACACTGCAGTGAAATTGAACTTTGGGAAGCTCAGGTACAGGGGAATTTTAGTTAGGTCATGGTAGTATCAAATGGTGTGTTTTTATAATATTACATGTTGAGATATAGGAACCAAATTCACACTGAATGATACTGATATTGCACAAAAACCAGAGAGACATTTTTAAAATGCCTTGTCTGTTCGTATTAGCAAAATAAAGGGCTGAGCCTCTATTGTTAAATTCATTGAGCCATTATTGGATGCAATGACAGTGAACTTGAGAGGTTTCTCAACCCGCTGGCTTAGCTCTGTATTTGTGTGTCACTAGAAATTATAAACCAGATTGTCCTTTGCAGTAAGGTCACTGACTTTTACTATGTGGGAATGCCCAGCTAGCACAAATATCTCTGCAAGACACTGTGCTGTGCCTTTTTTGAACAAGTTTATTAGCCTGGCCAAAGAGTTTTGCTTGCAGCTCTAAGCTACCTCCCCACGCAGTAGCGAAAGTGTAGCTGCACTGCACTGCTTTGTGCTGCATAAACATGCCTCAAGCAAAATTTGAACTGAAAACTGAACTAAAATAATATTTTAAAAATCCATATCCTCTTAAGGCCTATATTTAGGTCAATCTAAGTTTTCTTCTGTCACTTTTGGATACGTCTCTTGTTGAGGCAGGCAAAGGCAATAGAAAACAGTTTTAAAGCTACACACACACACACACACAGAGACACAGACACACATTAAGCCTTGCATTTTTTACCTAAAGTATGTTTTAAAACCAGTTTAGTTAAGTTAAATGGGTAAAATCTTTGTGTTTTGACAGACAGAGAGATCCTGGTGCTTTGAAGTTAGCTGGACCTTTGCCAATGTAGTCAGGATTGTTTGTTAAGATCTTTATGCTGTGCCAGGACTTGGAAGTGCGATATGGAGAACAGTTACAGTCTCAAAAGATTATCTGTAAAATGAAAGCAGGGTCTGAATGAACATTATCAACAAGCAACTTGTGTCTTTACAGTAATTAAAATCTTTAATAAAAGGGTGGTCTCATTTCAAAATTCACAAAGTCATTAAACTTCAAGTGCTGCTTCCCTATGAATATCTGATAAAAACAGTGCAAACTCCTACAAGAGAACTAAAAAAATCTAAACCCCAAACCTCATGAAAAGCAAAACAGTCAAACCAAATGGGAAAAAAAAAATCCAAAACAAAATAAGCCATCTGCCAGTAAATCATTGATCTGGACATGGATAAACCACAGGGCAAGAATAAAATATTCATAGTAATTAGTGCGATAGACAGAATAGAAACCTCTTCTTTGCACTTGCCGTTGTTATGGTGATTCTTCCTCCAAACACTCTCTCCTCCCCCCCAAATGACATTGGCTCTCTCCATGGCTTTCCATCTGGCTCTTGCTTTCTTGTTTATCCCAATGAAATTAGCTCGACTGCTCATTTGTCACCTTGGAGGTGTATTCGCTGTGAACATGTGCGGTGCGAGAGAGCAGGACAAGCAGATGGTACTTGAGAATAGATAAACAGACAGATGCATGAAAGAGACAGCAAAATTGTTGGTATGAAATAGCGTCTGGAAGATGATGAATTGGGTTTGTGTTTGGAAAGGCACGGCCAAGTCTCACATGCAAACAAGCGCCGTTCCCTCATCCTTGTTTTCTTTTTTGGCTGCCGGCGCATGCTGTGGGCTCTCCAGATTGCTGAAGCTCATGGGTGAGAAGCTCAGGGGGTTCTAACACGAGAACACAGGGGTACCGTGTTTCAGGGAGTACACTGAGGTTTCATGTGAATTGCTGGGAAATGGGACACATTTTATTGTCTGCTTCTCCTTAACAAAACGAAAAGCGTAGCTCCACAAATCGGTGCAAATAATTTCTGCTTTTAATGTCTGTTCTTTTCCTAGGAATAGCTCAAATCAGAGTCCCATTTATGGTATCTATGGTGTCTTATTTATGTCTAATGTCCAATGTGTGTACAGGAAAAATGATAATTTCATAATATATTCATTTAAGATCATTAAATGCAGAGTTGGTCTGGATTTACATCAGGTATCAAAATCTCTTGTCCAGAAAGGTACAATGAGAGCTATCCTGGAAAACCTGTATGGAATGAAGGACAGCAGCAGAGGGACAGCCTAGGTGCAGACAGAACAAGGAAATAACAGGCATCATCTATAAAAATGTGACCTTGTTGGACCTTTCTGCTAGGCCCAAACCAATCTTTTGGCCAAATGAGATTTTTAAAGGTAATGAGTATGTCATACTTATGTGTGTGGCAAAGGAAAACTGGAGACAAAAACAGGATAATATTTACTTTCAGAAATCAGCACTACATTTGTCTAGTTACTGAGGTCAAATTTCTGTTTCCTGTTGGATGCTAAGGCCCAACAGCTAACAAACCTTACTCCATAGAGATCCTCCAGGAAGATTGCCAAGTTGCATCGGTCTAGACTAAAGAGTCACACATATACATATCGCCTGGATTAATGAAAAGGCAACTGTTAAAAGAGGCTGATGGTGGCAGGGAAGGCCACTGCCAGTCCCTGTGCTCTGCCGGGAGGGAGGGATGGGTTGGAGCGCGGATGGGAAGAAAGAGGAGGCAGAAAACTTGGGTACAACACAAGGGTGGAGTGAGCCCATAGCTGTGCATCTCAGATAAGGAGCAAAATGGGGATGTGGACGAGAGGAGAGGAG
>VZRL01004605.1:2389763-2464086 GCA_013397895.1 Origma solitaria | reverse complement strand
ATCAAAATGGGGATGGGGACGAGTGGAGAGGAGAGGAGAGGAGAGGAGAGGGAAAAAGAGAAGGAAAGGATGAGGTATGAAGTGGATTTAGAAACAACTGTGGGTGTTGGAGAGAAAGAAGATGGCTTGTAGGACTTTCTAAACTACTGGAGAAAAGGTGGGACTGGGGACCAGTTGGTAGAAGTCAGTCTTTTTTGGACTGCCTCACAGGATGTGTAATGATAGGCCTGGCCTGCAAAGGAAGCAAGTGTTTTCTTTATTAATCACACATTAATGCCCAGTCCCTCAGCGCAAATAAAAACACGCTGTCTAGAATCAGTAGCTGACAATCCAGACAAAATATATCAGCAGTATTTTTCATTTAAACAGTCGTTTCTTGCCTGTGAACATTGGCATAACTCAACACGCTCCAAAAGCTGCGGGAAGTTCAGGAGTCCCAGAAGTTGGCTCACTCACTAGCTCGCTCACTTCCCATGCTGAAAACGAGAGCATGTGTGTGCCATTGTCCAGGGCTGGCACAGCAGTCAGCACAGGGACGAGACCACAGCCAGGATGGAAGCACACTTTTGAAAATGAAAATCTTTGTCTTGGCTTTTTTGCTCCTTGACGCTGCCATGGAAATTGTGCCCAGAGCCAGGTTGCAGCAACTTCTGCATGTTCTCCAGACCCCAGAAGTTTCAGATGGGGGCTTTGTTTTCCATGGGCCCGGAATGCTAATCCAGTGCACATTTCAAAGCAGCATGTGCTCAGGATACAAGTGAAATTCCACATGAATAGTCTCATTTAATCTTCATTTGTCATCTCAGGGATAAGTATATGCTGTTTCTCTGACCTCTAGCGTGACACAAAAAGTGCAGACTAAAGATAGCTGAACTGCAGCTTTTATGCCTGTGACTGATTTCTTTCCTGTCTTTGTTTCAGATTTCAGGGAACGAAGGTGAATTTCTACATATTTGAGCCATACTGGTTTCTGTTTCCCTGGCATGAAATAGATTCCCTGTTGATTTTGTACTGGAGATAAAAGATTTTGCTGTAGGAGGCATGCTTGTGTTCTTGTCTCACTTGCAAAATGTATCTCAGTTTTATAGAACAAAAATAACTGATGTATGCAGGAATCGGACAGACTTGATTTAGGGTTAATCTGTTTGCTCAGAGACAGTACCTTGGTACCCTGGACACCTTGAGCATCAGATGGGTTATTTATTTTTGGTCTCATATCAGTGTGTAATTCCAGCAAGTCTCACTCACATCCTGAGCTATGAGCATATTCAACAAACCGATGCACCGCAGTCACTCATGCTCTGAGGTGTGGGGTTACCTCTCGTGTTAGGACAGGATCTACAAATGAAGGGCTGGGTCCAACTTCCCATCATACCCCCGTGGGGGCTGCGTTAGGTTAGGCTGCTCTCCTCCTCACCCTCTGCCTCTTCTTAGAAGATGGAGCACAGCAAGTTCTGTCTCCTTGAGAGGGTCTGCTTTAGATCAGGCTGGTGCTTCCACCGTGCTCCTGAGACAGCCCTGCCGGGGGGAGGAACTGCAGGGAATCTCCCACCTCTCTTCAGTTTTGCAGAGAAACTTTGTTTGTAGCAAACATTTGAGGACTCAGTTAAGAGCTGCTGAGTTCAGAGTTTTGGTTTGCAGACATAGGAGAACAGTCTTACCTCTGGGTAATCAGAAAAGCTATGTTTAAAATTCATAGGCCATAGCTGAATTGTTTGGGATTGGGATTGTAACTGAAAGGTGGGAGGCCAGCATGTTTCAGACACCTGGCATGCAAAAGAAAAAAAGGAAGCTCAGTAAGTTAAATCCAAAATTTGTTTTAAAATGCAAATGTAGTCAAGTTCTCTTGAAATTCCAGTTTGTCCTTTTCTGCTAAGGGAGTGGCATATAGAGATGTTTTTCATACACTGCATACACCGATTTCCTTTGTAAAACAGAGATTTTAAAAGTTAGAATAAAGAATGCTGTATACTAAAGGGAATTGCATATAACACAGCTGCCTAAGTGGGTTTGCTGGTTCACAAATGGCAAGTAAGGTCACCTAGGACTCAGGCAATCCAAAGCACTGGGCAGCAAGTGTATCCCGTTGATGCCTTCCATTTTAGCAGTGAAATGATGGGCTTTTATTTGTCATTTTTTCTTAAGGAATTACAAGGACATAGTAAATGGGATGGAAGGGAGCAAGGAAATGCTCACGAAGAACACTTCTTTGATCACAGTTTGCTGCGGGGTTTAAAATGATCTCTAGGATTTCCAATATTCTGTCAGACCTTCCAGGAGAAAGAGACCTCATATTTTAGAATGAATTTCCATATTTGTATATGAATGCATGTTTCATACAAATACCCCAGGTTATGGCTGATATGTAAAGTGCACAAAAACAATTTCAGTATGATTTTAGAATCTCCAATAAACCAAAAATTACTTCATCTTCAATTACAGAGATATTAACTGATGTTAGTAACACATGCTAAACTTCAAGGTAAGAAGCACGATGGAAGTATTAGTTGCTTCATAAAAACAGATAAAGCTTCATCAGGGAAGGCAGATGTGAGGTTTCCTTTTACCCTACCGAGGATTCTCAAGGACACTGTAGCATCCTTACCATGGTGTGATGGTCCCACTTCTTTATGCCAAACAGAACAAGAAATACTTTCAGTGCATCTGAAGTGAACCTTATTTAATATATTTTACCCTAGGTAGTACAAAGTAGAGGACCAACACAGTTATAGGTGTGAGAAATGAACCCATTTTTTGTCCATCCCATTTTATCAGGAAACAAACCCTTGCACATTCCTTGAGGAATACTGCCCACCTTGAGGAGTATCAGCATTCAAATAATTTAGATTCACAAACCTGAGGATTCAACCTTCAAATCAACAATTGCCACTGCAATGGAATTGCTCCAGGAAAATTGTGTCTTCCTTTCCTGCTGCTGTGTATCATGCTTGATCTCATACTGGGACTTACATAAGTTTACGCTGTTGGTAGTGCACATGCAAATAGTGTGAGGGTAAAGAAAAGTCCATCAGTCAAGATTTAATCCCAGCTTTTGGATGTTCTGTCTCTCCGGTGAAGGGAATGGTTTGTTTTTGTGTCACTAACCTGAGCATATGATGAAACCTACGATGGAAGGCCATGTCCTGCAAGGATTCTACTCAGCCTGATGTTAAACAGATTGTTCCATTCTCCTAATTGCTGCAAAGCTCAATGGCATTTGGAGAAAAAAAAGGTATTTGGTTTAAAATCCTGACTTTTAAGATCCTGACATTCCTCAGTACAAGCTCATTCTTGTACTGGTATGTTACTTTTCTGTAAATTGTGTGCCAAGTTGAATTTGCTACGAGTGTGAAAACCAGGAGGATGTGGAGAGCCATGGGAACAGCCTAATATCAACTGTCAGGCCCAGGGGTCAGAGTCACATCCTCTTATCATCCGCAATTTGCATGTCTTCCTAGCCTTTTCATCTTCTGAAGAGAGAACTGACAACATCTGGCAACTGCTGGGGAACATGGATTTTGTCAGATCAGATAAGACAGTTTATCTGTTTGCAACCAGCCAGTCTCTCTGCAGCACATATGTCAGCTCTTGAACAGCATCCCAGACCTCAAGCATCAGGGGCTGGGAGTCTTCTATGAGGCCTCTGTGGAATCTGATGAAATGGTGAGGTCTTTACTGGCATGGCTGAGCGGTGACAGACTCTCACGAATCATCCCAGTGATTTCAGCTGGTGAATAGCTGCTCAGTGTTGTCAGAAAACGCTTCCAGTTTCACATTTTTTGCTGGTTGCTGCTTGTTAAATCTTCCAGGTGAGTTCATATAGAGGGGGTGTTATGACAGCTCTCCATGGAACAAGCAGAAAGGACAAAATGAACAATCCTGAGGCACTGAGTATTTTTAGACTGTTTGATCGAGGGCTTACAGCAGCAGTTCCTTACAGCACTGCCAAGTCACCCAAAAGACGGGAATGGTATATTAAATGAGAAGTTATTTAGTCACAGTCTTTACATCTGTAGAAGATGATTTTAAGATGACTGCTCTTTTTAATGAATAGGTGTGATGCTAGAGCCTGAGGGTACTGCAAGGATTTAAAACCACAACAATGAGTCCAAGAGGAGTGAAAAATCTAAGTGGGAGAATGAGGAAGGAGGTTTCATTTCTGCCATGCCAAGGGCTTTCTTCTATGCAGAGAGTGGAAAGCTAGAATGAGGCCAAGGGCTGTCTAGCCTTAGTACTTCTGTGTGGAGTTCTCTTACCTCTGTTCTTTGCACTATTCTTGTTCAGTGAAACCATGGTTTTATGAGTTACTGAGGCAGCATTTGCTTCTTGGATTTCTTTTTATCCAGTCAGCAGAGTAGGAATGAACGTGGGGCCAATTGAGATGAAGACTAACATTAAAGTGCTAGCCAAGGAGACTTGGCTAAGAGTAGGATGCAGTGAAGTAAGGAAATTTTCTCAGCCCATTTTCACTATATAAATTTGCTCACTGTCTTTTGCAGTTTAGTAGTTTTGCTGAACTGTCTGTTCTTGGCGAACACTTAGACATAAGGTGGTAACTAAATTGTTGAGAGTGGTATCTATGCTTGACCAAGTTGGACCTTTATAAATGTTGTTTTGGCCATCTTTGGGGTAGATTGCTGAGACAGAGCCCTAGATGGAGCTATTCCTGAAGGCTGTGATCTCACTTGTTACCAGAGAAAACTAACAAAGGAGGAGCTCTATACTTTTACATGGATTTGGAGAGGAGTAGATCTTCTTAACCCCAGAGAACAATGGAATAACATATCTTTGCTGGTCACCATCTGATTTCCAGTAGATAGTTTCTAGGTATAATAATCTATTAATTATTTTTCCTTCTAGCTGTCCCAGAGAATATTCTTTCCTAGTGTAATGTCACCAAAGTACCTGGAAGACTTCATCATTCTAATGCAAGGCGCACATTTCTTTTCAATGTTTCCTATGCTCTCATCTTGCACTAAATTTGGTACTTGCCAGTCATGCCGATTACTTCTGTCATTTCCAAAGAAATTGGTTTGAAGAGCAAAGTAGGTCAATTTGAGAGTAGTTTGCAAAGCAGTTTGTAACAATAGTGTGAGAATATGATAGTCTTTTAAATTGCATGTCTGCCCTTCAGCAAGAAATGAGATTTTTAAAGCATTCAAAGTAGATAAATCTGAAACCTTGGAAGCACCCAAGATGTATGCAGCTGCAGTCTGATGACTCATTATTAACAAATAATTAATCATAGAATCAAGTCAAGTAAATTTTTCTTTTTGCTGTATTTATGTTGAAGATTTCTTAGATTATCTGTAAATTCTAACTACATGAAGCATAAATGGGATCTTTCAAATTACTAACTTTCAAACTGGACATACGTACTGTACTTATTCTGTTCAATTGGCACCTATATTATTGTGGGTGTCTCTTTACAAGGTGAATCACTGACGTGTGTAAATTTTGGATTAAACATAATTTAGAATCCAAAAATCTTTTTTGCTAATGGCTACCATTTTAATTCCAGGGAGTAATCAGACACTGTTCAAGTATTTGTGTCAAGACTTACTTTAAGATCATTGTGTTGAACCATTAACCGCTTATTGCCAAGTCCACCACTAAACCATGTCCCTAAGTGCCACAACTACATGCCTTGTAAATGCCTCTGGATGGGGATTTAACCACTTCCCTGGACAACCCGTTCCAGCTCTTGGTGAAAAAATTTTTCCTAATATCTGGTCTAAATCCCCACTAAAAGAAGAGCCTAAAATAAGCATGAAATTGGTTTGGAACTACCCCCGAGACTTTCTCCTGGAAATAAGTCTTTACAGGACAGTTATGTCTTCAAAGAAAGTTTGCTGGCCCCCCTGAAAGAATGTGTGCACTAATGTACTTCATTTGCCCACTGCCTTTGTCCAAGAGATCATAAGAGTGGAGGAAGGGAATCTTAGGCAAAACTGCACATTAGTTTAGTCCAGCTTCTTTCTAAATAGTTAATGGGGAAGGTCAGGCAGCTCTGCAGCCCAAACCAGAGTGTGGTAAACACAATACCTGAAATGAAAGGAGAAGAAATAGCCCAGCTGAGCCTGAGTCATCCAGGCTGCAAACCACACAGAGTGAAATGGAAACAGAAAGATCCTCCCTTGTTTCTCACAGGGGAGAAGTGCAATGAGAAATCAGTGATGATTAATAAACATTATTCAGACATGAGGCAGGAAGACAAGTAACTTTCCAAGTAACTCCCTTTACTGCCGTAGCCAAGTGGAAAGCAAGCCAAGTCCTTTAATTAGGACATGATATCTTGCTCGCTTGTTACCTCATCATCCAGCTGCAACTTATCACATCCTAGTTTATGAGCTCCCAGGGATGGAGAGCGTATTTTACAGGAGGCTGATGCAGTATGTGCTGCTACAGAACCTACTCTACAGCTGACATTGGAAGCACTCTTACTACCTGTAAACCCAACAGGATAATGTGAGTCAGAGACAATATTGCCCCCAAGAAAATGTATGTGTGTATAAAACTAACAAATTAGCCTGGTTACACATGAACTTAAATAATAAATTCTAATAAAGACAGGATCAAGAAGAAAATTTCTTTTTGCTTTAGTCTGAATGTTAGATGTGAGAATTGTCACATGATGTGTGAAAAAAACCCCAGGCTCGTGCAAGGTCATGCTTACCCACAGAGCCAATGAGAAAAAACTATCCAAACAAAAATAAAAATTACTTCTGTAATAGAAATGTTGTGTACATTGCAGAGTGCACTTCCCTAATCTTTGAGACACATTATACATTATTTATTGTCCATGAATAATTTGCTAGAGCAGTCCCTATGCACCTTCTGTTACATAGGCAGCACTGCTGCCGCAAACATTTCACCACATAATGTTCACCTCCTGGGACATTTCCAGAAATGAGCAGGTCCCTGGTCTGTTGGAGAGTTGGGGGATCTTTTTTCTTCCTCTTTCAACCAAGTAGAATTAAGAGAATCCAGAATTATATTAAATTGAAAATAAATATAGCTGTGCACAATTTTGCTGTTATTTTGAAGTGATCTCTTTGCTCTGCGTGCCAGTCTGCAGTTCCTGGCTCTTCCCTTATCCTTGCTCCAGACATTTTGCTTTCAATGTTGCATGAGAGAACCTTGACATGTTAAATCATTCTGGCATTCCTGGTCAAGTCATAAAGACCTCCTGTCTTCATTCTACAGGAAATAAATACATCACGTAAACATTCTTGTAGCTCTTCACTTCTCATCAAGGTACCTCCTTCTAGGGTTGCATTCATCCTTCTTCCACTTCTTTCCTTCAGTTTCTCAAGTCAGGGACTTGAAATTCTTAAGGCTTCTGCATCATTCAGTTACCAACACCTTCCTTGGGAGATGAGCTCATCTGGTGTGAGGACTACAAGATCTCCTGACTCCATTTTAAACAATTAATAATTTCTTATCCCTCTTGCGGATCCAGGATTGCAGGGTTTCCTAACCTGTATCCAAAATAGAAACAGCTTCACCAATCACTGCAACTATTTCAGATCTATCCACACAATTTTTGAGACAGCTTGCAGGATGCGTTTGTTTTTCAATAATGTCAGCTATCCAGCTCTGTTTTGATAAACAACTAATGATGGAGATGTTAAGCTGAGATGATTTCCAAAAGACCAATTTTTTTTTTGTGGCTGTCACCAGATCTCAACATCTCTGCAAGTACCACTTAACCTGACTGATTTAACGTGATTTTGGGGCTGGTTGGTGCCCCAAAATACTGGGGAAAGCAAGTGACCCAATATAGCACCTTTTGGGGACAAACTTATGCTCAACACACAGGCTCAGACTTGAAAAAAGCGTGCCTGGAAGTGCACGGAGTTCTCAGGAACACAACAAAAAGGGTGTAAGGTGACAAGTAAGTACTTGCTGTATCAGAGCCTTTGATAATTGCACCATAGGGAATGCTGCATCTTACTCTTTGTGGTGAATCTGAGAATGGAACCAGAACAGAGAGACTTGAAGTGAAAATCACAGTGGCAGGTTTCCTCGTGCAGAGTCCTGGCCCTGAAGAGAATATGGCAGAGGAAGCATGACAACCTTCTTAAAAGCAGGGCTTACAAACACACTGTGTTTTAAAACTCTATGCATGTACCACGTGCTCCTCTCTTCTGGGAGTACAGCATCATTTTCTTCAGTTCTAGCTACCTGTCTGTCAGAAAGAGGACCTTAGGAAAGTCCTACTAGACTCCATTAAAAGCACCATCTTCTGTTTGAACTGTAATAAAAAAACATTCTGGGGAAGACTTTGCAGAAAAATCTTGGTGGATGGTATAAGTAATTAAAAGAGAAGTGCTCCTGAGTAATTCTGAAATCTTGAACTGCAAGGCAGGGGTCCAGGCATCATTAATTAACAGCTGTATGGTGTTGATATCTGCCTGATGAGTTGGTCCCTCTTTTCCTCTAATTCTTAAAAAGCCTTGAATTGTGTAATTTGAAATGGATGTAGGCTGTATCAATATAGCTATTTTCACTTCAGCTCTTTGTTTTTAGATCTTTGGTAAGTTATGAATTCCCCATATGATGAGGACATCAGTGAAGAGATCTCATGTCAGCACTGTTAAGACATGCTTTCTCTAGAAAATGGTAGAAACAGTACTAAATTGTAGTTGTCCCAAAGTAAATAATTTCATCTTTACTGCCAGTGTTACCCTTCAACCAGAGCTGTGTTTTTTTGTTGTTATTGTTCATTTCATTGTTTTTTTTAAACAATTTTTAATATGTAAGCTCCAGGGCTTACTTTCTTAGGAGGCTACCAAATAAAACATATTGCTGAAACAATATGCCAAAAGGTATTATGTGTATCTGATCCATATAAAGTGAGCTCAACAATAAACATATTGTTATGTCAGAGAAAGAACAAAATTATGTTTAAGGTGGGTACTATAACAACATTTAAACTTCAATCAAACACAAAAAAGGTTGTGATTCTTTATGAGAGTTGGAAGAAGGAACTTCACCTTCATTCCTCATAAGCTATGTGGCCTCAGGCCACCTGGAGTTTTTATGATAAACACATTATGAGAAGGAGGAAGAGTGTGATTCCTGGTGGAGTTGTGTGAGTTCGTCATGGGAATCTAAAAATACAGTACAGGAAAGAGCAAACAGGAATTTGTGATGCCCTGAAATCCACGAGTTCTGCTAAAGAAAGAAGCAGAAATATAGGCAAGCATTTGCTTCTTCAGATAATGTTCCCCAGAAGCCATCATTTTTAGTGAGCCTCATGTTGTTTTCCTGGGAACTTCCTCGATGATGTTGTGAACAAGGGAAGAAAAATATCAACAAACAGATTGCAGAGTGAGCAATTACACAAGAAGGCAAAATGTCTCTCTTGGGGATAAAAAAGCCTTCTTCATTTAAAAAGCACTTTTCCTTCACTTCTGAGTCCCTATTTGGTCTTGGAGGAGAAACACATCCCAAGAAGAGTGCCTGAAGGCATGGAATACACAAAGTCCAGCATCACAATAGCAAAAAATGCCAAGCTCAAGGTACAACATATTGATGCCAGGTCTTTGATCTGAGATGTAAACTTAGCTGAGAGGTTGGTTTGCAAGTACTCTAAACAAAAGTATGGAAGCATCCCTGCACAGAGCTCATGTGGAGGGATTTGTGAGGTCTTAGTCTTTATTTATCATGCTTGAGGCAGGAGGTGGAAGGGAGGAATAGTGCTTCTTGCTCCCAGCCATGGTTCTTTTCCATGCTTTACCTACAGTATGTCTTAAACTTTGAAAGAAGCCATCCCCAGGATCCAGTGAGGCTCTTCAGAGTGAACCAGCTCTCTTTGTTCAGAGTTTGCAGATGTCATGCCCAGGAGTTTGACACCTAGCAGACAGATTTGCCTCTCATTTCCACCAGAGCCAATGTTTTGGATTCAGTGTCTTTGGATTCAGTCTTTAGAGATGCCCTTGAGCAGTGCTTCAGAAGGGAAGGTTTTGGCATTCTGGGGTTTTGCGCGGAGCTGTAAGGAATCTCCACCAGCTTTTGCAAGAACGGTTGGTGTGGATGTACTATTCTAAGGTTTTCTCTTATTTCTCATGGGGAATAAAGATAAGCTGAATTCTCCTTGCTCTCTAAAATCTTTGTTTTGGTACTGGGTGCTGCAAAGGTTCAGCCAATCCCCTTGGGGGTGGATGGCTGTCAATCAATGACTGCTGGACTATTAATGCTTATATAAGAAGAGAATTTTTAAAATAAAGCACTCTTGCCATTTCTGTCGGTGTCCTGTCTGCCTTGATTACCTACGAGCTTCCTGCAACAGGTTGGGGTGCCTGCTTGTCACATGAATGCCTCTTCCCTGACAGCACAAATCCCCATGCTCCTTTCTGCCCATCCTCTGGCACCCTTTTTCCTGTCCTGGGATGCTGATTCCGCGTTTCTGCCTGGGCATACTGCAGCTCTCGGGTGGCTGCTTCAGGAAAGCACTGAGTTTCCATCTCATTCATCTCTCCCCTCACACCAGGCTTCCTGTGGCAATCCAAACTTCATTTAACAGGACCTGGAAAACAGGTTACAAGTGAAATGGGTGTTAGACATAATCCAAGCCTACTCACAGCAGAAATTCTTCCTGGCTTCTTTGATACCTCTCACCCAGAGGCCCTAAGGCATTTTTTAGCTTTGTGTAGTCAAAATGTCAAGGTCATTACAGTTGTTTTCTTCTGTTGCTATACAGGCCAGCTGGAGCTACTAAAACATTCCTATTATTTTACTAGATAACTGTTGAACACATATTCTGTACAGCTTTAATTCTCAGTTGGTTTTGCCAGCTTTCTGCAGA
The DNA here is from genome assembly GCA_013397895.1 of Origma solitaria. Classification (NCBI taxonomy): domain Eukaryota; kingdom Metazoa; phylum Chordata; class Aves; order Passeriformes; family Acanthizidae; genus Origma; species Origma solitaria. The sequence goes on along the minus strand of VZRL01004605.1, from coordinate 2,453,273 downwards.
CCACACCAGATGTTATTAACTAGAGAATGGGTTGTGTTACTTTTCTGTGTTACAAGTTTATTAATGATGACTGAGATGACATCCCTTCTGGGATGGTACTTACCTTTCCCACAAAAGTTGACACAGCACAAATTGTTTTAGGATTGAAAGAGATAAGCTGAAACTGCTGAGGGACTGCAGCATGACTGTAATAACATAAAGCACAGTAATCCACAAATGTAAACAAACATTCAGGCTGTCAGGCCTCCTTTTCTAAAAATTTGGAATAGACTCATTTAGCATCTTGTATATGACTCAAATGTTTACAGATCTCGTGCTGTATACTAAGGATTTGAAGCAAAGCCTAAAGAAAACAGCCACACAATACACAATTCATTTTATAGATGGGGCTGGTGCTTACTTTTATGAGAGCATATGGTGAATATTTAGAGAACAAATCTATGCAATTCAATTTCACCTCCAATATGCATATTTTCCAGTGAGTGGCTGAAGGCCAAACAGGATAATACCTCTTGTGGGATCCCCCACCACTCTCAATTGATTCAAGACAAGAAATTTAATGGGTTCTGCCAGTCAGTTGTGGATTCTGTAATTTGAATGCTTTCCCAGACGTTAACCCCCATGAGTCTAAGCACTCTCCTCTCTCTGGTACACAGGGGAAAGTTCCTATGATAGCTAGATGCATTATTTTTGATATGATGGTAATTTATGGGTTTGATATTCTCAGCTAATGGAGTCTCTGTGACATCTTAATATTTTAAAAATCCCTTATTTTACAGCAGGAAACTGATAATGTATTGACTCTTAGATAATATTAACAAAAATCGAAGCATTTTTGTTTTTAACAGTATTTTCCCCTGTAATTCTGTCTAGTTCTCTTGATTTGAAACCACAGCTCTGTAACAGGATCAATATGAGTGGGTGCCCATGAAAACCCTTACTTGGAAAAGCTGGTTGCAAAACCAGGACTGCCATTTACCACTGCTTAAGAGATTTCGAACTGATACTGCTCTTCAAAGCATTTTCTCAATTTTCCTTCATGGCAAGAATAGTTTGAACTAATTTTTTTTTCCAGTGGAAGTTAAAATTCATTACCCTACTTAGTATAAAAAGGAGAAAATTGTGTCCCTGACAGAATACCTTCCAACTTCAAGGCAGCAAATATTTATTGTTCTAATGGCCCAACCATAGAAAAACTGTTGCTGTCACAGTGTATTATCATTATCTTCATTTTCATTGCTAGCTGTAATATAATATGAGTGAGATACTGCAAGGCTGTTAGACATTGAATGGTGTAGAAGACAGGAACAAGAAGCCTTACAAGCTGGAAAAGTTGATTCTGACTCTGAAATACCTCTCAGAAAAATCTAACTTTTTAAGTATGATGAAAATTAGGGGAAGAACTGTACCTCTGGGTACCTTTTGAAATGGAGTGGAAGAAAAGAGACCCTTGGCCAACCTCTGCTCTCTGTCTGTAAGGAGGCTCCTCCAGTCACAGCTGGCAGTGCTCTGGTCTCTGTGCCATTTCCCCATGCCCAGGGAGCACTGAAATGGCACTGAGTCAAAGTATCTGGGTTGGACTTTTTGCCTGAGTCACTTTGGTGATTCTCAGTGCAACTGGCGGAGTAATTTCTGCAAAAAATTTCATCCATGGGCTATTTTACATAGATGTAAATGTCTTCATAAGTTGCCAGGAAGATCAAGCCTTGGAATGTATTTTTGGCCAAAATTTTAAGATCAGTAGAAATGTCTGGCATGAGCCGGGGTCTTGGTCTGGACCTGAAACATCTCTGTTCTGGTAAAGAATGAAATAGGGCAACACCTGAAACTTTGGCTGGAAATAAGAAACTGCTTAGAATGACAGTCATTGATGTTGTGCCAGCATGTGAGAGATGGACACACCTGTGGATGGACAGAGGGCAGTCTCTGGGAGGAAGAACAGGTGCAGATGAAGGTCTCTGCTAAGTTCTTAGCTTCATCAGCTGTTTGCACAGCCTGCGGAGGCAGAACTAGTCCTCTATCACTGTAATCTCTGTGCTGCTCATCTTTATCAAGTAATGCCAGTTACTACAGGCTTCAGATGAACCCACACAGAGGAGGATGGCTCAGTTTGTTTTTTACATGGACGCTTAGCAGAGCTTATGTGGTCTTTCTTCTTTCCAAGTGTAATGTAAAATGGAGTACGACACCTTTGGTGAGTGGTTTGGATGCAAATCTCAAAGTCACCATGAAATGCCATCCTTCAGTCCTTTGTGTCCTGCCTTACTCTGCTGCTCATCAGGAGCAGGGAGGGGGTTCTGTTCCCGGGCTCTGGCACAGGGATCGATTTGCTGCGAAAGCCACAGAGCTGGAAATGCTGCCAGCTGGGGGCCCAGCGGGAGCCAATTTCTTTATACTCTGCACACTGCCAGGGCCTGATCCCACATCCTCTTCCTTGCTAAATCCCTAGGGTGCTTTATGTACATGGGGAATGGAGAATCAGGGCCCAAGACCAAGGAAGAAAGAGAAGCAGAGTTCTGTGAAGAAATTACAGAATTACCAATACTTCCAGAGCCCAAGCAGAGCAACTGGCCAAAGTTACTGAATCACGAGGAGAGGAAAATGCAATCTATAATATTCCATGTCTGCCTTGGTTTCTATTTATAATTTCGATGTTTAAGACTTCAACGAAAAATTATGAAGAAACATGAGGGTAACATTTGAGAGGACTGGGGAAAATTAGATTATTAATAAACAGAACAAAATTATGTATAATGAGGAACAATGCTCCAAACCCATGATCCTTCTGCCCTCCTCAAATTTTAAGGCAGAAAATAGGCTCCTCTTTTTGGTGCTAAAGGAGAATAAGGTTGCAATGTCATAGCTGCTCGGCCATAAACATACCAGAATTATTTAGAAAGCTTTGTCTTTTAAAAATCAAACTTGTGCCCTGACCTTATTGAGAATGTGTGAAGGAATAATTTGAAGCTTTGATACTAACAGCAAACTTCCCTCATTTCTGAGAACAGCACCGGATTTCCAAGAAAGGTTTTGCCACATTTCCCTCTAGAGGAATCCAGTGCCCAGACAGTCGATGCTGGAGTGGTTTCTCAGCGCTCAGCAGACAACAGGCTGATAAATCCTCCTCTTGTATGCCAGGCCCTGATGTGCTGAGTAAGGATGGGGCTGGGAAGAAGGAGGGCCCTGCAGGTACTGGGGGCTCTTTCAGCAGCACAAGAAAAGCCTGTCCCAGCTGCTTTGCTATGCTGGTTTCCACCACAAAAGGGTATACACAAAGCTTCTGGGAACAGACAAGCAGGCACAGACGAAAACCTGGTGCTATCCAGAGAGCTAAAAGTGACATTAAACAAAGCTGACCTTTTTCTTTTGTTCCCTCTTTTTGCTTTAAACTCAGGTCTAGTCCCACTCTCAGTTCAGGAAGCATGAAAAATAGTTCAAGGTGATAGTAGATTTCATTCTCCCAATCTGCAGCACCATACTTGCTGTACAAACAGCTCCCCACCATGTCCTGCTGCTTGCCAAGTTGGCCTTTAGATGTGCTGAGTGGTGGCAGGAGGCCAGCATCACCTTTGAGACTGATGTCACCGCTAGTCTGCGACATGCCCGCAAGCAACATATTTTGTAAGGATCCATGCTCCCCATTCACCATTGAGACCAACTCTTATTTGTGTTTAAATCCCTCTGTATGGCAGAGTGCCACCTGCAATTCCCAGGAAATCCTCAAAGACGCTCGCTTGAACTGAAAGGAATTTTCCATGATGGTGGTTAAGGCACATGCATATTTCCCGCTCTGAGTGCTAGGAAAACAGCAAAAATGTGATATTTATGATGTTGTTGTTTTGTGCCATCCTTGGGAAGCGCAGGAAACATAAATGGAGGCAGATCTGTGGACACGCCCAGTTCAGCTGCCTTTCTTAGCACAGCAGCCTGGTGGGAGGCAAGTTCTCCCTCTGGCTCTGGGGAGCTCCGAGCGAGGCAGCAGTGGAAAGCCCATGGATCCTTGCAGCCAGAGCTGCTCTCTCCATGGAGGGTGCCCAGCAGCACCCAGAGCTGCTGTCTGGGCAGTTTCGCCTTGACTGGGTCAGTGCAGAGCAGAGCAATCCAATCCGTGTCTACAGTGGCTGGAGGGCATGCCTGGGGCTGGAATGCTTTGTCTGCTCTCACTGGTGGAGCTTTAGGCACTGTGAGATGTGGCTCAGTATCTTCCTTAAAGAACTTATCAACTGAAATATTCGGCAATGCTGACACGAGCTCCATAACACCAGAGGATGCTCTCCTCCTGCAGGCTAACGTTCTCCAGCCTGATGGCCCCTTCTTGTTTCATGGAAAAACTCACAGGACCTGGAAACTTTTATTAAAAGTTGATTGATTGACTTGCCATTGATCCACTGGAAAGGCAGCTTGGTGTATTCAATGCAGCCTACTAAGGAACAGGAATGGGGTGTTTTCCAAGCCCTGTTGCACCTCCTAAAATAAATTATTTAAGATCTAAATGCCTCAGTTTCTCAGCTGGCAGAACAGCAACCATCACAGGAGAGCAAGCAAACTTCCATATGTTCCCAAGAAGCAAATGGCTGTGTAAGCATTGTCTGAACTCGTATAGAATTTGAACAGGGAACCCAGTATCAAAATTCAGATAGGTACTCAGAAAATAGGCTGACAGACACAGTCCTGCTGGGTCCTTCACTTTGGCCCTGGGAATTTGGATGAGCAGTTGTAGTTTCTTATGTCTGCTGTCACTTATATTCTCTATGATGCTGTCTGACCCCTCCTGCTCAGCCTTGCTGAGCTTTCTGGATTAGTAACATTTCCTATTAAAAAATACAGTTTCATCTTCACAGAGAGCACACACCTCTAGAAAAATGGGCAAGAGTACTCCTGTCTTCGGTCATGGGATGCAGCTAACTAAAGGGCATTCAGCCTGCATCATGAAAAGAACTAGAAGCTGATAATTTCTTGCATAGCATCGCTACTGCATTGATGTATTTCCTGTATGGCTGTGGATATTCCCTATTCAAAGAGGCCAAGTTCCGAAAAACTCACTGTAAATATGTTTGTCTCTGCCAAAAACAGAGACACAAAGAAATTCCTTTCTCCTGCCTCTGTTTGTTCAAATTTAATTAGCACCACAATTTCTTCCTGTACTAAGGAAGTGGCTTCTTCTTCTCCAGGTCACTCCAGCACAAGAGACACTAATATAAAAACAAGTTCCCAGTAAAATGCTGTAATATAGAGAAAACTCCTCAAAACTGGTAAGAAATCCTGGTATATGATAACTGGTCAACCTCTTTGGGTCCAGATTACCAGGTACTGTGTGTAGCAGCTACAGCTAAAACTCATGTAAGGCTCCAAATTTTCTGTAACCACTCAGTCACACTGGTCACCAGGAGTGTCTGGTTGGTTATGCTGCTAAAAACGATGAACACCTTCCCAACGCAGCTGTGGTGTACCCAGGAGAGGGGTGAGATGTGTCTGGGCAGCATCTCCGGAGGGCCCTCCTAAAGCCCCGCTCTCCTCATTCTTGCAGAGCAAACCCCAGCACTCCCTGCCCAAGGTATGAGCCACGTTTGCTTTCATCTTGCCCTGTCTGACAAACTTACACGGACGTGTGTGTGCTTGTGTGATTACGTATTTTTGTGTGTGTGCATAATAAAAACAGTCTCCACTGCTCATGGGTCTTTCCTGAGGGAGAGGATGAGCAGACAAGTTCTGAGACAGATGTTAGTCATGCTGCTTATTAAACCATGGCATGGTAGCATTCATATGCTGAAGTGGTAAGAGTGGCAGGACTGAGTAGAAGAGGGAAAATTATTTTCAGGTGTCTGTTTCTAATAACCACGTTTGCAGAGGGGGTGAGCACACAAAACCTTTTTGATTTCATTTGGGACATAATGCTTCATTCCCATTTCTCATTCAGAAAACACTGGGTTAACTGAGGGCAGCTCTACCTCAAATGATACCTTCCCATGCAATGTTATTGTTCCAATCTGGTGGCCCTTGAACTTTTCAAGACCTCCCAATGAACATTAGTGCCTTCTTAATATTATTTTTATCTTGCTGCTTAAACCAATTGCCAGAAAATCATTCAATAATCTGAACTCCAGTTAACTTGGTTTAAACTGGGATCCGTGCCCATTTCCCCTGCTTTCTAACATGTAAAGCATTGGGGTGATTAATTGCTGTTTCTTATGCCTTTTGAATATACAGCTGAGGGCATAGGTGTTCCAGAGAAGGTTTCACAAAACATCTGCTCTGTGAAAGCAATGCCTGCCTGTTTTTAAAGAGCCATCGTGCCATAGCTCCACAGAATTCGTCAGATGTTTTACATTTTTACTATCTGATGGCACGCTATAAACCATGTCTTTGGTGGGGAAGGATTCGCATGCTGTTTGATGTATGTGCCAGCTCGTGGCCTGCTGCTCCCTAAAGCAAAGGCTTGTTTGCATAAAACATGCATCAAAAGGAGGTTTGCTTACGTGGTAGCACACTCAGATGCCTGCTGGAAAAAGGGAACTCACCGTGATGGAGGTTGAAAGCCTAGGTATGCATCTTTTGATAGTGTCTGTATGCTTCACCTGAACACACTGATACAGAAAAGAACCTAAAATGTGTCAAAGTAAATGATTTAGAAAGAAAAGAGAAAACAACAACAATGCTGGTCATGGCTTATATGCTATTCCCCAGGTGTTTCTTCAGTCACCATCTTGCCTAGTCCTTCATTAGCACAGGAAAAAAAGCTAGACTTTAATCACAAAGACTTCCTAAGCAGATTAAGGGCCAATTTTCACTGTCCATTTAACTTATCTTTGAAGCTCTGTATTGTGTTTTAAAAACAGCAGATCAAATACTATGTGGTGACTCAGCTCTTCTGTTTCCAAAGACCAGGTTTGCAGCAGTCTGTGGCTAAAAGTTGTGTGATGCTGATATGGGATAAAAGACAATACTAAGAGGGCTGGAAAAGTCCATCTGGTCTAAAGAGCATCTCCTCCACTCTGTTGTGGAAAAGGCACTTTATAGACCATGCAAAGTGTCTGTTATTAGGGGTCTGGTGTTACCCCCTGTATATACACATATGGATTGCTAGATATAAAAAGATAAAAGAGGCTTTCTGTTTTAAAGACAGAGCTAGAGAACAAGACAGACAGACAGACAGACAGATCGACGCTTCTATGTCCATCTTCCTTTAGGAGACTGTTTTCAATATATACATTTAATTGTGTTATCTTCTGTGACTACAGCTGTTTGTAAGTGGTTGGTCTTTAGCCGATGTACTTTCAGAAAGATTTAATGCCCAATGTGCTGCCTGATGTGTTTTATTTCTGCATATTAGCTGTGGAGGTGCTGCCTCTAGGCAGCTGGCAATGAACCTTCTGCATGTAATACATTATTTTCTGTTTAAATGATTGTTTCTAGGCTGTAATTACTGCGTCTGCGCTGCAATATGCACCAAGCCTAATCAGTTCATCTGTCAGCGTTGTCTGCTACCCTGACAAGAGACTAAAACCATTGCAGACCTGACCTAATAGATGTCAAGGTTTAAAAACGTCCTGCTGCTTCTTCAGATCGGCTGTTCCTGATGCAAGATCAATAGAAGCTTCAGAAAAGTGTGTGTGGATTTTTAAACTAGATTTTACTGAGTGACCTGACTCCCACAGAAAGAAGCATTTCCACATATCCAAAGCTTTCTGGTATGTAGGTCACAGTCAATTTAGTTAACTTGCTAAGTAGCTCAAATAATAATTTAATTTTGGTGTAGGGTGGTGTGGTTTTTTTTTCCTTCCATTCAGGTCAGGAGTGGCCTCAGATAGCAGTGGGCTTGTTCCTCACTCCATTTTCCATCCTAGCTCCATCCGAGTTTCAGAGTTGCCTCTGCCTAACCTGAAGAACCTGCACCAGAAGAATATTCTGCGCTTGCCCTGGGATGATTTCAGGGTAACTAACTCCAGAGGCAGAAACCAGAAACCCTGGTAGTGGGACTGGCTAAATAAACCATCTCTGGCTCTGGGAGCTGGCAGGGGCTGAGCAGTGCTTGTGGGACAGGGTCCAGAGCAAGTGAAGGTTCTCCCAGGTCTTCACAAAGGATTGATGTTGGTCACCTAACCTAGACCTGCTGACCAAGAGTTCAGACAGCCTCTTCTAAGCAGAGAAATGTTTCTTCTAAATTATTTAGCTCTGTGCTAGGAAGGTGCACTAATTATTTGCTGAGTAGAAGTAACCCACATACCTGAGAAGGAGTTATCCCATAGTGCTGCAATTTCTGAATAAATAATTTTGCTCCTGTTCTTGATGTGAAAAAGGTTGCATAATTCAGGGAATAGTGTCCCACCATGTCTCCTCCACTGCGTGTCACTGTGTTCTCCAGGACTCATGGCTTGGAAAGTCAGTCTGTCCTGCTGAAGGCTCTGGGGCCTTTTGGGAAAAGCACAGCACAGTGCAGCTCCATCAGCCTGAGTTTCCCTGATGCTCAAATGTTGGCTGCTGCTGAGAGATGCTGTCAGTGTTATGGACAGGCAAGGTCTGTCACTCTGTGTGTCCTCCCATGAAATGACACCACTCAAGGTCTGCTACAGCCAAGGCACAGTTCCAGGGCTGCTCCCTGGGAAATCAGAAAGAGGCTCATTTACCAAACATGGTTCAGGGCATTGGTTTCCAGGGGCTCTGTCTTTCCTAACTTCTTATTGCTGTTTTCCTTCCAACTATTTCATGGTCCTATTACTTTATTTAAAAAAAAAATAAAATTATTTGTTCATTTTGAGTACACACCAGAACCTACTTATTATACATCTAAGATGCTTGTGCAATGTATTTAACTTACATTTTTATGTATACATAGTGAAGCAGTGGTGTTGTCAGAAGCATCACAGACTGAAGGGAACACAGATAGTTTGTGAAGCCAGGGCTTTGTTTTTTGTCTGAGATGTGATTTCCATGACAAACCACAGTGATATTGTAGTAAGAAAACTCCCTCTCAAAAGTCTTTGCTTTTGTCATGGAAATAGCTGTGACAAAATCACGGCCTTTATTGTTCCTCCTCTCATTCATATATGCAAAGTGGATTTTTTTTTTTTTTTTAGTTCTGCCAATGCAGTGTGCAGAAAATCCAACAAGGAACAACACAATACTTGTCTTCTCTCAGACAACATCAGGAATCAAGGCTGTATTTTAAAGACAAACATGCTGAAGCTGTAGTCAGAGATTTGTGATAGAAGTTCCCCAAATATCTTTAGTAAATTAAGTCTCCTCCCTGAGCAGAAAATCAATGAGATTTTGTTCTAAATAGCTAAGCATTTAACATTGCAATTCTTAATATCTAAAATGCATGGAAAGCTCCTTTCCTATTAGAAGTGGGAACTTTTTCAACACCCCAGAATGATGACCTATTCCGTTATGGCAGGGCTTAATATTTTTGAGCTAGGTTGGTTCCAACCAACTCAGTGAAAAAGAGTGCCTGCTGAGCAAAGCCTGTGGGATGAGCCTGTCCATTTGCACTCAGCTCTCTCCTCTGCAGACTAATCCAGAGGGATCACAGCGGGAGAGAGGAGCAGGAGGAGGATTAGGAGAGTACCTGAGTCCATGACATTTTTATGTGTAAACATATTCTAAAGTCTTACTGTAGAAATTAAAAAATCCAATTATTGTATATAAAAAACCTAACCCCCAAACAAACAACCTAGGGATTTAAAAGGACAAAACAAAACTGCTATTTGCTATTGTTGGCATTTAATAGGATTTACATTTCATAGCCTAACAGCACTCTTCCCTTTTAGTGCAGTATCTGCTTACATTGCTCAGCCAGGCTTGCTGCCATCAAGAGACATATAAAACTCAATTACCAAACCACCTTCTTTCTTCTCCTCATTCAGACATCCATCTGCTTGAAGCTGCCAAGTACACTGATTTTTTTTTCTGTGACCTTCTCTCCTCAGGTCTCAGTCCACCACCCTGGGCACCCCTGCCCTTTCCCCAGAAAGGGAACATTCTGCCAGTCATCCCTTGACCTCCTGCAGCTCTAACCTGCAAGTGGTGGCTGTCAAATCAGGGACCTTGCTGACAAACCTGGGACTTCTGAGGAGCTACTTTGGGCCTGTGCAGCCCCAGCCTCACCTTTGCCTCTAAACAGTGGCTCCAAATGGAGCATCACCTTCCTTCAGGCCAGCTTCAGGATGAGAGACTGCACTGACTTTGCTAAGCAGTTCATTGATCCCTCCCTCACTGGTAAAATCCTGCCCAAATCACCAAGTGCTCTCAGGATTTCTCTCTTATTTTTTTCAGTGGATGCCAAGACTGGCCTCCAGAAAGTGTTTGTACACCAAAAAAAGAAGATTGACTAATGAGGGAAGTCCTAAATTTGCTCTGATGGGGAATAAAAGGTGGTTTTCAGCAACAGATGCTAGACTTTTATTCTAGAAATATCTACAGCAGGGCAGTACCATCTCTCACCCAAACCTGAAGCAGAATGTCTCATGCTCCTGCATGATGGATAAGAGGATGATAACAGGGAAGCGAAGCAGACTTTGCTCAAAGCTATTAAGCCTCTGCAAAGTAGGCTGGGCTGTGTGGAGACTGAAGATATTAGCTGTCATTTTGTATGAAAATTATATGTACGCAGCAGCTTAATAATACTCCAGCAGGTTGCAATGATTTACATAAAAGGAAGTCAAAACTGGGGAACAGAGAGTGAGCGAGAAATGGGATACCTCCAAAGAAACCATGGAGGAGCGTGGTGGGTCAGATACTCAGGAAAGGAAGGGATCAGGAGAAAATGCATGCCTTGGGGCACTGTATGGTCATGGAGATTTCCTCTGTGCAGAGTGAGATGTGAGGGGAAAAGGATAATAGGGAAGGATGGTCCAAGTCTGGTCATTTTCCGGGCACTGAGGCACATGATGGGTGTGGTGTTGCCATGTTGTCCTGTTTTGGGTATTTCCTTGTGAGTTTGGGTTGGTGATTTAAGAGGCCATACACCATTACTGCTGGTGTATAGCCAAGTTTCCCTGGTGTGCAAAGGGGAGGGAAGATGACTGTGGAGAGGCGGGAAGTGGGAAAGGGGGGGACTTTTCCTCCTTGTGGTGTTCACGTGGACATATCCGTGTTGTGACATGAGGGATACCTCATCACCCTGGGATGTTACAACTACCTCAAAAGCTATCTGGACTGGGAGGGATGCCACAGGTCACAGCCCTGCTCCTGATCCCCTCCGTATTGTAGGAGCAGGCGATAGCCCTGGCGCCACAAATCCCGGGGTGAAATCCAGCTATTTCAGCCTTACCAAACGAAGCTGTGACAGATGTATTCACATCCCCTTGCACTCACTTGTGTGGCAATCTGTAAGGCTTCTCCTGCCCTGATTATTCATGAGGCAGTAATTCAGATACCCCACAGACACTGAGCTGTAGACTTTCTAAAAAAGGCTTTTCATTTTCTCAGAAGATTTTAGAAGGACTTCAGATGGACTAGAGACTTTTCATTTGTTTTATGATTTATGTAAGTGATTATGGAGCATGATGGAATAATGTCAGTGTGGGTGGGAATGTCCCCAAACCACCAGCAGTTATATTGGAAGAGAAAAACCCTGTTGTTTCCAAAGAGCCAGTAGAAACATGGGATATTTCTCGATGTCACTGTATTCACTAATCAGACTAGAAAGAAGATTATGTTTAATTAATGTCATTCTTTTTAAGATTGCTCACAGAATCTCTGTTTGTGCTTAACCTTCTCCTTCTTGCTAGTGCTTGCTCTCATTTTTGTTTCAGTGATTCCTGCTGTTTCAGAAGCACTTTACTTGTCAAGCCACAGGCAGCTGCATATCCTCACAGATCTTCAGGATGGCCAGCAGCTATTTCTGCAAACTGGTGTATCCTTGACTTGAAAGGCAAATACCATCTCCTGGTATCAAAGTGACAGACTAGTGCCCTGAATTTCCTGGTGCATCATTAAAAAAAAAACTGCAGCTGTCACAAGAAACAGAACATCATCTTTACTTGCCAGTTGTCAACACTGCTCATTCATTTGCAACATCAAATTACTTCATCTAGGAGAAACAGATTTTAAGGAAGCAGAAACCTCCCTCTTATCCCTGCAAAGCTACTGCTGTTAATTTTTGAAAACAAACAAAGATTTTTCAGTTGTGGCTTAGTCTTCTCCCATAAACATCGTGACTCTTGCGGTTAACCTTCAAAACACCTCTTGCACGTGCTCCTTCTTCCACTCCCAAACTGGAATCAGGGCAACAATTCAGCAATGTGTTTGCAGTAAGAAGATTTTCAAGCAAGCAGGGTGGCCACCATGGACAAGTTTAGACATTTAGACTTGGGGATTATCCTTGGCTCATGAAAAAGGCTAGCAGTGAGGCTTTGAGACAGCTGGGAAGGCAGCTCTCACTAACATGACTATTGCTGCTCTGCACTGGCACTGGACACACTTGCTCTGGCTGTGGCACCAGAAAGACAATAAAGAACAGCACTGTTCAGTCACGGCCTGTCTTGGTAAGTGGCCATTTTTATAATGATGACCCACAGGTGGACATTTTGACCCCGGGTCAGTAGCCACAGCCCTCCCTGGTACAGGAGAAATCAGACCTCAATCAGCTGCTATTTGGGAGATAGGGAGTTTGTTCTTGTCCAACAGCTAAATTAAACTTCCTAGAAAGCCGGCTGTGACACAGCAGGACGGGATGTGAAGGGCTTATTTCCTGACAGAGCTAACCAGGAAGGCTTCTAGGGAGCCCAGATGGTGCTTTTCAACAAATAAGCCTCAGAAAACTTCAGTAAAAGAAACAGAATGGGAATGAGCCAGTTCAGCAATGGGATAACTAGTCAGACCAGTTCTGGGGCTCCAGAGAAAGCATGTGGCCAAACAGATGGTCCCAGGCAAAGTAGCTTGAGAGGTTTCCACCTCTCAGAAGCGTGAATTCTTGGCTGCATTTACTTCTCATTGTTTGCCTTCAGTTTCATAAAAGCCCTGGTTTTATTGGTCTCTGTGTGTAATACAGATGGTACATAAGTTTTGATTAATACTGGACATGTCATATTTCTGGTATTCTGTTTAGCTGGCTGGTTTTCACTCCCATGAGCAAGAAAACAGCAAGCCATAGGGCCTCAGAGAAACTGGGAAGATGGGTCCTCCTCTCTGTGTGAGCAGATGTTTTGTGGAGTTCAGGGAGGGAATTTAGAAACCTTCCCACAGTCTAATCCTGTTCACGGGAGTCCATGGAGCACAGCATAATATTTAGTTTTGCCGTGATTTATTTCATATAAGGATGCTTTTTTCTTCCCTTATGAATAAAGGAGGAGTTCAGGGGCTTTTATTTCCCCCAGTTAAATGAACCTGGGAAGTACCTTCATTAAAAAAACATTATGAAGCACTCGAGCAGCTTGTAAATACTGAGGGTTTTATTTCCACTTCACATGGTCTCCAACAGACTCTTAAACAAGACCAGTTACAATTTAGTATGCCCAGAGATCTCCATGGTTTTTCCAAAACAAAGGAAGTTCTCAGTAAACGCTGTACATAGCCAGTTGAACTGCTAACAATAATTTAAAAACTCTTTTTTGTATAGTCAATGCAAGAATACCAATGATAAAAGTACAGTACAGGTAAATTCACAACAATATTACAGTGAAACAGATTGACTCACATTTATGTGATGGTACAGTAGCAGTATGTACATGCACTAAAGTGCGAGGACCCAGAGGCATGCAAGTCAAGTATTGTAGGTGTATTTTACAGCTAACTCTGTAAGACTTTCTGAGGCATTCTTTTCTTTTTTTTTTTTACACATTTACTTGTGTTTACCTGTATTCCCCTCCATATCAATTAATTACAAGTCTAGTGAACGAGCTTAATGGCTTTCTTCACTACTTAAAAAGTATCGCTTCAGACAGTTGAAGCATCTTTAAGAACCTTACCTTTAAAAACCGATAATACTGACATTAAAATAGAATAAAATTAACTTAAGATCCTAGCTTTACATGAAATTAAAAAAAAAACAAACCCAAAATACCCAAAACCAGAATTGAAAACGTAACAGTGCAAATATAACCAAAACGCAGTCAGTATTTGGAGAGAGCGCGAGCACGCATTCAAATTCCCTTAAAACTTAATTTACATTTTATTTTTAAATCTTGCTTTATATCATTTTAACCTTTTTTTTTTTTGTTTGTTTTTGTTAATATACTGTATGTAGAAAAGATGGAGACAAAAATAGTTTTCTCAGCTATGAAAAAATTAAGTTATTCCAGGCACATTAACTGTTTCATTCTAGAAACACCTCCTGTTTCCCAGGTCGGACATTCAGCAGCTGTGTCTGAGAACATTCTTTGAGCTCTCCAAGCGGACCTTCGCGGCAGAGACGGCTGGTGGGCGACCTGGCGGCGGTGAGCAGTGGCCACGTGGAGTCAGGCCGGCTCGCCTCCCTGGCTGGGGCTCTCTGCCAGCAGCTCCTTGCTTCCACCCTCCTCTGAGGAAGTCAGGTCTCCGGTGGACTGCGACTGTGAGGCAGTAGGGGAATGTGAGGCCCATCGGGACGGTGGGCGCCGCTTCGCTGGTCTCTCTGGCCGGGAGAAGCAGGGCTGGAGGGACGGGGCTAGTGCAGAACAAGGCAGTTCCTTGGCAGCCAAGAGAGCAAAACAGCGGTTAGTGACTTGCGGAGAATTAAGAAACAAAACCGTGGAGCTAAAGCTAAGCACTAGGTGTCGTGGTGCGGGGCAAAAGCAAGCAGAGGACATCTGGCTGTGTGCGGGCTCCGGCTATCGGCATGGGTGTCCGTGATTTATGGAACAGGTAAGGAGACGGTGAAAGATAGAGGGATGAGTTGGAGGAGCTGACAAACTTCCATTTGCTATTTCTCCTTGTGCTAGAAAGAGAAGAGCTGAAAGGTACATTTGCATAATAATTCAGGAAAATCCTCTATTCAACACGTTACTCTTAAGTGCTGACCTGGCATAAAAAGGCCAGGTTTGGCATTTGCAAGACGGGTGAAAAATCGACCACTGACTCTTTTTGTCTGCTTCAGGATTCAGACTGACACACAGGAGACTTCTTAGCACAGAATAATGACTACAGGGGTAGGTATGATCTCCAGCTGGGTTAAAGATGAGGCTTACTTGCAGATTTCATTTTCTGGCACACAGCTTCTAACTTGCCAGCTGCTGAAGCTTGAATAAAAGGATTCAGAGGTACTGCCTGTTAAAGGCAACATTCACAGAAATGGAAGAAATTGGAAATTTTATTCCTTCACCAACTTTCCACTGTTCTGGCTTGGTTAGCTTGCCTTTGCAATTAGAAACAATCTGCAGTTGTGATTTTTCACCCTGGCACTAAGGTGATGTCTCTAATGTTCATGGACTTTGCTCAAAGTACAGCTGGGCTTCCTGCCTCACTGTGAATGTTCCCTGCGTCAAGATGAGTGACTGTGGAAGCAAGCCTGTCTCATAGGGCCAAAGCCAAACTTCTGAATTTCACTGCATGCTTTGCAATTTATAAAAGCAAATCAGAGGAGTTTGCCAACCTCTAGCAATGTACACATTAAGCAGCAGTCACTGGAAAGCACAGGGGAGTTCAATAAAAACCAAAGTCAGGATGCAAACTGGTGATAAATGAAGAGAGAGACCAAAAATGAATCAATGCAAAGAAAAAGCTCTGTCATGGTAAGGCACAGGGATACCAAGGTACCAGGGAGACAAGGATTCAGCAACTGTTTCACATGGAGAAGGAGAATAGTGTCTAAGGATGGAGAATATTGGAGTAGGTAACATGATGTGATTGACAGTGAACAAACAGGGTGATACGACATTGAACCTCTCCATCACAGCGGAAGACCAAACAAGAATGTCATAGGACAGAAAGATCAATTTGAAGACACAGAGCTGAGGAATGAGAAATGGAGCTGGTGAGACCTGGAGGGAGTGCATTGTGGGACTCAGGGAAGCCTCAGTGAAGGGTCAATCTTGGTGCCTTTGGGCAACATGCAGCTGATGGGGCGATCTACAGCTGCACACCAGTGCTTGAGCCAGAGCTATGACCAGCTGCCCTTGGCCCTCACAGAGCACCTCAGCCTGCACCCCCTCCTCTCTGCGTCCTCACCCCTGCCCCACCTCTGTGCCAGAAACTTCACAACCCTTGCTAAAGCAGCAGCAAGGCTGAAATATAAATTGGTGCTAACAGAAAGATTGACTGTGTCCTTACTTCACCTTACCCCATTGTGCCTGGGGCAACATATGGTCTGTGAAAGCTGCCACTAGACTCAGATTTGTTAAGAGAAATCCATCTGCGCAGCAGCAGTCACGGGCAGCACAACTCGGGGAATTGAGGCTATGAGATTTGAGGGTTTTGTCTTAGCCTCTTTCAAAAAGGAGGCTTAAAATGATATCTTTATAGTGCTGCTTGCTCCTGGCTGCTTTATCCTAGTTTCAGAGCAGTAAATCAGAGTTATCACAGCGATAACACAATTTATTTCCACAGTTCAAAAGCCTCTCTCCAGCATGCCTGCAGATGTTGGTCAGCTTTTACCAAACAGCAGGGTTAAGCTCATCTTATCTGTGATGCACACATGCCCAGCACCGCACAAGGCTGTGCTGGTGATGGATGTTGCTCCAGGGCCAAAAGTGACTGGCAGCATAATCTCATAAAGTGCTGGCTGCTGAGTCAGTCACCCCCACCTGCAGCGTGGAAATCCAGCCATGGCAAGGAAACTCTGCGGAATGGTTTGTGAAAACCCCTCCTCCCTTACTACATGTAGCTGTCATAGTTAGAAATGTTTCTTTAAAAAATAAATAGCTTCTAGGTAATTTAGTTTGGTAGTTGCTGGGGTTGTGGGTGGACAGGCAGCACTTCTTAGCCTGAACACTGAAAATGGGAAAGATGATTTCAGCTTCAGTTTTTAGCTATTCGCTGAACCAGGCTGTCAGCCACCATGGCTATGCCTGTACTAATAAATAAAGAAAACAGTTTTCTCTTTTCTCTGAGGCAGAATGCATGGTCACAGCTTATGTCTGCACAGTGTCTTCCCTCTACTGTGGCAACCGCAGCCACTGGACAGAACTGGGCCCAAAACAGCCCAGAAGAGAACGAAGGTGACTTCAGCCTTTAGCCACAGGTTGGTGCTGAAGGCCCCTTCCCAGCCCTCTCCAGCTGCTGCTGTAGCCAGAGCTAGAGAGAAGGCATTCTGGGGCAGCCAGAAGCCCTGCAAAGTGCTGTGCATTTGTAAAAAAAAGTAAAAAAAAAAAAGTTTGTCATGAATCTGAATCCCTCCCCAACATTTTTGCATACCTTTGTGTTGATCTTAAACTTTGCCAGTTTTTAAAAGCTTAGCGCAAAAAAAACAGCACAAATTTTGACTTAAATGTGACTTCTTCACAGCCTGTGCTGCTGCAGGAGACGGCAAATGAGCTCCTATCCTGAGCTCTTCCTGACTGTCACACACAAAGGACCCCACAGGGATGTTGGGTGCGTGTCAATAGCTCTGGAGTTGGTGTCATTTATTTCCCTCTGTTAACCCACATGTTCAAGAATGACCGTCTGGAAACAAGGTAGAAAGGACTTACAGCAGTGAGGCAGGCAGGGTTAGAGTCCCCAGGGGGCAGTTAATAAGACAGTTTGGTTCTGGACAGAACAGACAGAAAAGAAAAAGAAAGCAAGTAGGTTGGAAAGAACTGTTTTAATTGATTATTTTTTTTTAAGTGAAGATTTCATGTCAGCAGGATGAAGTCTCCAGATGTTACTACTCATTCAGATCATGTTACCGGTGTTATCACAGGGAAACTAATAATCAAAAATAAAAGATAAGCCTCTAGCAGAAAAAGATATAGAAAGGAAGGAAGCAAACAAACCAACCTTTTACAATCCTAGCACAGTTTCAGTAATGAACATACCAATAAACAAATCAAACATTTCTATTCAGCAGAGAAAGATATCTGTTGTCCTTTGCCAACCTTGATTAGGGCTAGGGAAAAACCACATTTCTATGAGAGGAATAAAGCTGTATTATTTTTCCCTTGATTAGATGTCAAGAGAGAATTTCTTCTTAGAAAATCTTTAAAAAGCAATAAAATGACTGTTATTTTGTGCTGTTTACGCTTATGTTGCTCAAATTTCATGACAACCTTTTGCCTCACCTTTCTCCCTCGTTTCTCTTCAACAGTGATGCTGGACAGGAAACTCAAACTTAAACCAAAAGCCCTTTAGTTTTGAGACCACCTTCCGTTACTTTCAACATTCCCCCTCCCATGCTGAATGGCTCAGGGGCAAGCCTGTGCCAATTGCTCTGCCCTGGCACGCAGAGCATGCAGCACCTGCCCTCTCATCTGTGGGTCTGTGTGGACAGTCCTTTTCACAGTGTTGTCTCCAGAAATAAGTCTGACTCCCAGCCCAAGACTGTTGTGTAACCTCCATGATCTATACTCCTGCTAGTCATGGAAGCAAAATGCTCATAAAGCTCTTACATTGCTAGTTAGGTAATGCTAATCTGCATTTTTAATAGTAAAATGTACAAATCCTGCGATATGTAAGTAAGATAGTGGTTTAGGGAATTAGCAGGATAAGACGCTAGTAGGCCACACTATGTGGCTGTGAATTTGCTTGTAAGCAGCCCTTGGCAAGTTAGAAAATACAAAGTTATTGCTACTCTGTATTCATATACACTCACACGCTCACACACATGTACATAAATAGATATATATATATATATGGACTAGATTTCATTCTTGCAGCAGGAATATAAAAGGGAATTATGTAACTGAACAACCCAGAAGCTCAAATTAAAGTCACCAACAGACCCCAACTTGGTGCATGCAAGTTTAAAAGTCATTAATATGCCATGACTGCAGAAACCAGAAGGCGTTTGGTGTTAAGAAGGGCACTTGTCTTGGCCAGATACCTGCAGGTGAGAGGGAAGCAGAGCAGGGATCTACAGGAGGGTGAAAGTGATGTGTCAGTGCTGCCCCAAGCACAAACCTGCCTCCTTCAAGATCACAATTCCCTGAACAGCTGCGTCTGGCTTTGTACAAAATGTGCTTAGTGGAATTTGTACAAAGTGTGGTTTGTGTCAGGGTAATCCACAAATAACCCAAGGCACCTGCAGAGTCTAAACTTATTTGTGGGGGCTCTTTTCAGCAGTGCACCCACGCTTCCCTTGAGTACATCTTCCAGAGCACTTAGGAAAAGCTAAGCTCATCGTGTGAATGCCCACCAGTTTCCTTTTCAATCCACATTCCTGAGAAATGCCAGGACCAGCCAAAGAACAAAACCTGTTCATCTAGACTGCGCTCGTAACAGTCATGTAGGAGTTGCAGGGAGAAACAAGTCTTAGCTCTGAGGCTCAGAAGTCAAAAAATTAGGCAAAAGGTACTGAAAAATCACAAAAATGAGCAATTTTCTGCCAGTTTGATGGTCAATGAGTCTTTGCTAAATAGCATTGACCCAAATCTCTATGTGCATCAAACTCAGGTACTGTTGCTTGTTGCATTTTGCCAACAGCAATTTGTGATGATGAGGCATGACATCCATCTACTTATATTTGAAATCTCCTGAGACATTTAAAAGATACAGGAGGAAGTCAAGAGTTTCCAGGGATGCCTTGAAGGCAAAGCTGAATTGAACTTGAAAGAGTAAAAAACACTTCCTAATAAGGACCAGTTGTGTATTCCCCATATTTCAAACTTTGGGCAAAATACAGGGATAGCTAGAAAAAGTCAAATAAATGAGGCTGCTTCCCACTTGTATTCACTCTGAGGTTTGTGCACAAAGACCACTTTCACTCACAAGTATTTATAATGTGTATGTGGTTTCTCTTTTTTTTCAATGTAAAAAATTCCCTGCTTGTATCAGTTTAAATTGCACATAGGGAATGTATCCTTAGGTTTGGATTGTCTGTTAGGCAAAAAAGATCATGTTCTCTGGGCAGTACCTACAAAAGAGGAACCAATTGTACGTTGAGAATCACCCACTAATGCAAGGCAAACCTCAGACCAAAGGTTTCAGTGCTCAGGTCCCCAGAAATCCTTCAAGCCAAATGTTAAGCTAGAAAACAGGGCTTGAACATTCCCTTTTGAGGTATCTGAGGCAGATAGGTTGATGTGCTCAGGGGTGAAGGAGCTGCTTCCCTGGAGCCAGGGCTCACCACAACAGCAGGATGCTAAAGGGGCAGCACAGGGCAGAGAGGATGAGGAGTACCTGCCCCTGCCCTCAGACTGTCACCAACCAGCAGATCACACCCCATTGCAGGGCTGTACCAGAAAGGTGACATATGCAGGTAAGAGCTGAGCATAATTCAGCTTTTCTAGGCTTCTTCAGAGGAACTCTTTCAAGTGCACAGAGGTTCCCCAGAAACAGGAGGTTTAAATACTGCTAAGTGAAAGCTTTCATCCATCATTACACCTTCTTTTTTTCTTGATTGCTGTTGCACCTGAGCCTGCCCCACAACATCTGGCCACACTTGCTGAGACAGATGATGACTGTTACACTGTTGATGACAAAATATCAACGAGGAGCTCTTAAACACTAAATAGGTATGTGTCTAGACTAGTTGATTATATCTGTATTTTTTGCTTTTTGTTATTTTTATGAGACAGCAGCAGTCAATACCAAACACCATGCCATTCAATCACATTCACAGACCTGAACCAAACTTCATCAGATACATTCAGAAAAGGTATGTTGAAGGCCCTGAAGTTTTTCCTCAGGGTATTATAGAGACTATTTTTCACACAAACTTGTTAAGACCCATTCTTGTGTAGGAGAAAGAATCTACCTTTCCATCCAGCATAAAAATTTACTTAAACCTACAGTCCCTGGAGCATCTGTAACTTGTGGTGTGTTTTGTGACAGAAAACCCAATCCCAGTCATTCAGGGAAGAACCATTTTTATCCTATAAAGGATAAAACTCTTGTGATGCTTTCAAGCCAAATAAGCTGCCAGGACAGAAACTCAGTTCTTTAATGCATTCTTCAGTGACTAATCCAATAGTTTTATGACTGGAAATCACTGGTGACACTAGGACAGGACAAGGATATTCACTGTAAATACTCAGTAGCCCTGCAAGAGATCTCATAATGCATTTGTTCAAAGAAGAGTGCATTTAGCTATAGGAGGAAAAACAAGCAAATTCATTACCTCTATGGACCCTGGATCTACTTTGACAATTTCTCCTGTGCTGTTGTCATTGCTAAGATTTGGTGGGCTGTGTGAGGGTAGCCTTCTCTCTTCCTTTAAGGCATGCTCCAAAAGTTTCTTATTCAAGATCCTGGCAGCATTTTCTGCAAGTGTGTACCCTGGAGGAGCAGATAAGTCCTGCCTAATACTTGTCACCTCAGTTCCTTCTTCCTTTTGTGTCTCTGTCCCCAACCGGAGAGGACTGGGTGATCTGCCACGGGCATTTGTACATGGCTCCTGCAACGTGCCCAGTTCTGGTCTGGGTTCTGCTGACCTGGACCGGCTGCCAGACCTGGGGCATTTTTGGAAGGTCTCATGAAAGATGGGGCTATGGTCAATGATGTTGAACAAACTGGAGAGGCCATCGTTGATAGTGGTGTGGACAGGACTCTCCCGTGTGGTGGTTGATCGAGCCCAAGCAGACTCACTGAATCCTTTCTGAGGTGTGCCAGGCGAAGTCCGGCTATTTGGCTGGTCTGATTTGGGAAGGACTTTTCTTTGCAGCTTCGGAGAGCCATATTTGGGGGAGCAGCATGTGCGTTCAAACTTAGCCTGGACCTTTTCGATGACGGGGGTCACTTGCCTGCTTCTTAGGCTTCTGGATGGTGAAGAGACAGGCGTGGACCCCCCCTTTGGTGTCAGACACTTGTGTGGACTGCTGGTGATACTGCGCAGGGTTTCCGTCTGCAAGCCGACGCTGATGGTCTGGGTGGTTTGCGTCCCTGTCGTCCTCATGCCGTTGGTTTGGCACGCGGTGTCCTTGAACTGCGGCTCCGTGGAATTGGAGCGTATTGCGTTGCGGACAGAGAACGCCACCTCCTTCATGTCGTCACTCATGTTCTTGGACATCTCCAAGCTGTGCAAGGGTGAGGCGAAGCCCACAGTAGTGCAAATAGGACGTTCAATGGGATGAAGACCGTTCTCCAGAAAATCTTTATGATGTTTGGCCAGGTCACAAGGCCACCTTCCAAACATATCTGAGGAAGCACCTTTTGTCTCAGTGACGTTCCCCTTAGCTTTGGTCACAGAAAACAGGAAGTCCGGCTCAACCTGGCTTTTCCCTTCACTGCCAGCTATCACGGAGTTATCGAACCTACGGACAACCGGTGGGCTGTGGAACACCCGAACTCCCATTTTGTCGCTTACACCGTGACTCCTCGTTGGCTGCTTCTGGCAGTGCTCCGGGCTGGTCATGGTGTTGGTTGTCATAGTGACACTGGTGGTGAGGTACCATGAGGATGCCTGGAATGGATCTGAAGTGGGATCATTCCCGGCTTTTCCAGTTTCTGTCCTTTCTGCCCAGCCCTCTTCAGGCTTCTCAGTTGTCCCACCATGGTTCCTAGTGCTACTATAATCCCAGTTTTTGTTGAACTCCTCAATGTATTTGAGATCGTCAGGAGACAAGGGAGGGGTTATATCATCTTTGCTGCCAGATGAAGGCAAATTTTTTTCTGGTAGAAATGGAGAAATATCCATGAGGCGCTGAAATTCTGACATGGAAGAAACGGACATTGCCCTGGAGAGAGGAACACAGGAGAGTCACTCATATGCTTGGAAATTATCACAAAGTAACTTATTTTCAGCAGCAAACTCTGAAACCCCAACTTTCACTATCTGCTTACGTAAAAAATCACTTCAATCATTGAATTGTAGACTAACCTGAGTTGGAAGAGACCCACAAGGATCATCAAAGTCCAACTCTTGGTCCTGTACAGGATACCCGAAAAATCACACCATTTGCCTGAAAACATTGTCCAAACACTTCTTGAACTCTGGCAGGCTTGATACCATGACCACTTACCTGCAGAGCCTGTTCCAGGGCCCAGTTACCCTCTGTTTGAAAAACCTTTTCCTAGTTTTCCTTCCTTTAGCCCTTTCTTTCATTTAAGTCCCTTTTTATTATCTTTGATGTAGCTGTGAACACAAACATTTGCGATGTGTCATTAAAAGTACCAAATGGTTTATTAGCAGTTCTTTATTTACTGCTTTCTCATGGATTACTGCTTGGCAAATATCTGTAATGTGGAGCAGTAGGATGCATCTCAGAATTATACCATTCACAGCAAATGAATGTTTGTGACAATACGAGGCACACTTTTCAAAGCAAGTGTAGAGTATTTCTGAGTTGCTGGGAAATCATCAAGTCTGCCCACACTCCTGAGACTGCCCAGGCTGCACAGCTGGTGTGCAGTGATGTGGGACATCCAGCAGAGATGCTGCTATGTTGAACTGGCTTGCTGAGTTGAGCTCATGCTGAAATTCAACCAAAGGGAATCTCTAAGTGATAATGCTGAATTCTTGGCTCTCCCGCATTTCACTACTGTGTACAAATCACAGGCATTCAGATGCACTGTCCTACTGCTTTAAGAAAAAAAAAAAGAATCTTTTTTTTTAAGAAAAAAAAGAGAAACGAAATAAAAAATCTAATGAGTGTAGTTATCAGAGTTGGCTCAATAAGATAACTCAAGCTGGATGAGAAGTCAGCAAGTAGTGGTTTTCATGTATCAGTGATCCAGAACATACAGCCAAAACATGTGAGTTTTTCATCAAGAGCTCCAGCTGCAGTTTGGGTGTGTTTTTGTTAGGGAGTCAGGTGAGTACAGTTTCTAAATGGATCTCCTAGTCAGATGCTCTGGTTTGCATCAGGAGAGCAATCTCAGAGAGCATAGGCTGGGTTCCTTTGGGACGAACGTGAGCTGGAAGATGCTCTCCAGAAGCACAGCTAATGCATTTTAAGGTTAGGTGGGTATTCAACCCATGGGATTAGACCAGAACCAGTCCAAAGCAAAATATCCCTGACATGCAGCAGCATATCAGGTGCTCATCACCAAGTCTTTTCCTCTATACACTGATGTCTGCAGTGTGTACTGCACTACTTGCTAAGGCAGGCGTAGCCTTCACTGTGAGCTGCAGCTTCATGCACTTTTATAGAGTTTGATCTTTGCACGCAACAGCTGAATGTGGCCCAAGTTAATCAGAGTAGAACAGAAGCATATTGAGACTAATTAATCCCTGGGCAAATCAATTAATCTGGCTAGCAGGCCATTTAGAAAGTGGCAGGGCTATTCCCTGGGTTTGTGGCTTGGGTGCAGAGAGTTATAGCTCCAGCAGCTGAGTATTTGCTGGGTTTTTCCCTCTAAGTTTTACTCACCTTTGAAGATTTCCTTTGTGTGTTTCTTCCTCCTGAATGAAAACAGAAACAAGCAGGATAAGTTATTTCCAAAGGTGTTGGTGGCATTAGCTGATGGGTATTTTGTCATTCACTTCCCATTAGTTGCACCAGGTATGTTTGTCTCGAAAAATTGTCTGAATTTCACTCTGATAAAGAACCTTAAACTGCCAGTGGGAATATTCTTCACTTTGTACACAGGCAGGAGAATGGGCAATCCCATTCAATCAATCCCATAACACACTGCATAGGTAAAACCTGTATACCACATCTGCAACAGCCTTGAACTTTTATATTCCCATGCAATTACAAATGGATGTAGGTCACAAATGGCTTTTTTTCCACAAGATATTGTTTTGGACCATATATTTGTGAGTGACTTTTCTTTCTGTGGAGGTAATCTACTTTATGCCAGAGACCTAGCTGTGATGAAATAAAAGATGAACTGAAGTCCTTTGACATAAGATTTCATTATATGCTCTCTAGGAACCAAAAACTGGCACCTGTTGAAATTCTATATTAATGTGTGAGAAGACTTGCTTGTTTCATAGGGGGAATACCTACAGCTTGCTAATGGTATAAAGATGTTTTAATGGCACTTATTTCCCTGTGACAATTCCCATAATGAGTTAGGGTTTTAAAAAGCTACTTCTGAAGCACTTGCTCTACAGTTATTCTAAGAGTTTGCTTATATTTCTGGTAAACTATAGGGAATACAAAATAGGATCAGGAAAAAAAAAGAGCATTGGCACTGTGCATACTACTTTTATTTGACCTCATGAAATCAAGAACAGCACTAAAAGTGCATTTCAAATCGGGACTGATTAAAAACAGCACTGCTTAACTCAGCAAATACCTTTCTGGTATTTATCCCGGGTCAGGGGGAAAAAAAAATAGTAGTAAACTGATCCTCCTTGCATTCACTGTGGTATAAGTCTGGAATAATGTCAGTGGCTTCAGTGGAGTTACTGCAGAGTAAATCTGATCTAACTGAAGGCATAATCAGGGTGAAGGCTGGATTGACTTCTACTGCAGTTAGAACCAAGGGGAAAATATGGTGGAAGGTAGAGGCAGCAGGCTGCAGTTGCCTCTGTGCAGCCTCAGTTAAGCTACTCAAACTCCAATCAGTCTCGCTTGAGCAAACCCTTTGAGGGAAAATTACTTTGCCCAGGTTTCCCTAAAACATGCTTTGAAGGAAAGAAGCTATGCAAATATCACCAAGGACCAATTTTGCTGCCCACACTTTTGTTAATGGTGGCAATATCTGAAGAACAGAAAAGGGAAGAGAGATTTTCTCTGAAAATCAGACTGAATTTGAAGGAAAGGGAGCAGCAATCAAAATTAACCACAAAACTTAGTTCTCTGACAGTGTTGCCAACATTCTTCACTGAGCACTTGCATATGTATGAAAAAAAGCTAAGAAATAATAAATATGGGACCCCACACTGCCAGCCATACACTTAAGGCACTGAGGGAAGAAAATCTAACTGGAACACATAGGTACCTACAGCTATGCAAAAAGGACAGTCATATTTCTTGCCTCTCCTTTTTCTCTTCTTCCTCTCAAAGAACTTGATTTCTCAATCCTTTAGTTTTGTACCAGTATATGGGGACAGGGACCCTTGGTTTCATTCAGAAACAATGTAAACAAGCTGTGAAGACCTGGAACTGATGAAAATGCACTTGCCATGGTGTAGGACACAGACCACATTCACTATTTCCCACTAGCATCTTTTAGCACTGTTTTATCTTTTTATAGCTTTATGGTGTGACTTCAGGGTAGGTACTTTGTTAATGAATAACTTTGTTTTTTTAGCATCTCATCTCACTCACACTAATCTGTTTAGAAGGCAACCAGGGTGAGCAATCAGAAGTGCCTCTCTACAGCACTTACTGCTTTACTAACAAAGTAAAGCCCATGTTTCCTCATACATATGTATCTACATACAATGGGAAAAGATTTAAAACCTCCTAAGCCAATATGTTGTGTCAAATAGAGTTATCATATATAATATGAATGGGCACAAGCAATCTTTGGGACCTTCAGGCTGGCTCCCGGTTTCTCAGGTGACTGACACTGTTCTAATCAGCTCATAACAAGGAAAGAAAACTTGTCCATACCAAATTCGCTATTGGGTAACTGCAAGCTGTGCCTGTGACACGATATCTCATTTCCTACAGCAGGGAAGCTGTACCAACCCTCACAGAGGAGATAACACGAGAGCATGACAAAATGTAGAAGAGCTCGTACTTCCGTTAATCCGGTCAGGAATTTCTCCCGCTCCAGCTGCCGAGCGCGATGCTCGTCGGGCTCCTCGGGGGAATCGAGAGACAGTGATTCCAGAAAGAGGTTTTCCGTGGCACTGCACCGGTCGCTCTCCTTCAGCTTGGACAGCGACCGATCATCGAACTGGATGGTGTCGGAATCGGAGTAGGAGCGCGATCCCATGGAACGAGGCGCATGGAGGGTCCCCTGGGGCGTAAACGGCCGGCGGCTGCTCTCGTTCTGGTCACACAGCAAACCACCTCCTCCTCTCCGTGGGCTTGCCTCCTTCTGAAGCTGGAGACAAGGCAAATTAAAAGGAAGAGCAATCACTTCTGCAGTGTGTGGCATTTGGCAGAACTCACCCTTCCCCACGAGCAAGGCACCCATGCCCCGGGGATTACTTCCTGGCTCCAGGGGTGTACCTCCAAGGGACACCGACCTTGCTCTTCTGGTCCTTCCACAAAGGGAGATTTCTCTAGAACTTTGATGCTATTACTCATGGGATTTTGAGTGACTAAATGTGTATATGTAGAGTTTTGCTTATTTACATATATACGTATACATATATACACACATGGTGTATATCTGTATATACGAAATAATGCATCTGTCTGTAATCTGATTTGTAAAGAAACAAATCAACACAGACTGTTATTTAAAAGCAATTTTCTTAGCAATATGAGTAGAAGCTGAAGGAAGAGTGAGTGGATTGGATTCTCATCAAAACACATTTTTCTTCTGGTCAGCAGCACAAAGATTGCACTTTTATGTACATCCCTTGTTTCCAGAGGTGGGAAATTATGCTTAACAAAAAACAAAAACTGTGTTTTATAAATGGTTAGCCCGAATGCATGGCTGGAAAGTTGACTATTTATACAGAACAGCATTGTCAAAGGGATGAATTAGGCATGCAGAATATGTTCAAAGAAAATGTATATTTATAGAAGGGCCATCAAAGCTATTAACTTTACATGCTTCAAAAACTGGTGAAGAGAGGGCGAACCATCAGTGAAATTGCCAATATTAAAATTAGATTATGTGATCAACTTCTCTTTTAATTGCAAATACAACAGGATAGATGAAGTAAGTGATAATTTCAAACATGATAAATGACTGCAGGGATTTGATAAGATCTCTGATGTTCTGCAAGAGAAGCATGCTAAGATTAGTGACAATAAACTGAAAATGCAAGTCATTCACTAGGGCCCTGGAAACTGAGAACCTGCAAAACATATTAATCTTGCTGCTTGTGTTTGGAAAAATAAACAGACATTGTATTGCTTAATTTAGACCAAACCATTTTAGGTCCCAAATGACTAAATTTACACTTGAGCTGAAAAAGAGTGAGATTTTTTTTTCTTGATTCAGGTCTACAAAAAGGGAAATGCATCTTCAGCATTTTGTTCACGACATACAAAATCTGAAACAGTTTTATTAAAAGGAGGTGTCCTACAAAGGCGGGGTTGGAAGGTATATATCAAGAGATCCTGGAGGCCATTCCCAAGCATATGGGCAAGATCCAGAGCAAGGAGAAATGGTAATTACATGCTTTCTGTATAGATAGCTCCAATTGCAAGCCCTTCAGATTTTCAGAGATCCTATAGGACAATGTTCTGGAAGCCTTTATGAGAGAACAGTACAGACACTGCCTTACTCTCTGAACCTCAGAGTGCTGACAAGAGAATTAAAGTGAGAAATACTGCCCTAAATTTTCAAGAGTGACTATTAATTTTGAGTCCCCATGTGTTTGTACCTTTAAACACACAACTTTTCATGCAGGTGATCTTGTGGGTCTAAATATTTGTCAGTCTGCTCTGTGCACAATTAGCTTTAGGAGCACAGGGGAGGGAGATTCTCTAAGGGAAAACAAAGTGACAGAGTACTCAAAAAGAAAAAACAACAACAGTGAGCTCTGAAAAAAGTAGGTCATCATGTTTTTTGTATGCGAGCAGTATTCCCATAACCATTCAGAGTAAAGTACTTTATATATTTTATACATTGGTGTGATTTCCCCCTTATCATACATGTATTATTCAGGAGGTGTGTGAAAGCAGATAGGAATAAAGCATTACTATGAAATTTGGCACACACGCTTCTGCTATCTCGTAGACTTTGTTTCAAACATACGCAGTGAGTAGTCTCCTCATCCTCCGTGTATTGCCATACATGGAATACACACAGTAAACCCCTGGGGAGCAGGACTTCAGAGATATACTAATTGTTTCCATACAAAGCAGGGCATGACTGCGATCTGAGAGGATATTCAGCTAAAAGTTTGCAAATATTTGGAAGCTTCCTGTCACACAGGGAAATGTTTGATTATAAGCAAAGATGGAGTTATGAAGTTTTGGAGGCAGGTAGCCAAGATTTCAAATGCTATTTCTGATCATCTAGTCCTCCGAAATTAGCTTGATATAGTATTTTTTATTTCCCCTATTTATTGCCAATTCTGTGTACAGCTCTGTTGGCACAGTAAATATATAGTTAAAGCCCAGAGGTTTCAGAAACATAACAAAAGGAATCAGTTCCAGCACTAGCTAAGAGCTATTTTGTAGGCTCTCCCAAGATGACACTGAGTGGTTATGTCAGGTTTTAAGAGAATTAAAGGCTAGGTAACATTAACAAGCATTTCTGTGACTTCCTTCAATGTGCCCCATTCCCAGGGAATAGAAAAAGCAGTCTTTTTAGAAAAAGCAGGTTAAGTCCCTCAAGCTATTGAGGATATACCTAAGAGATAATATTAAACTCCCTACAATTTATAAGGACAGGAAAAACCCATCCAAAGAGGTACCAGCGACTCTTCAAGTAAAAGATTCTGTCTACATCCTTAGTATATTGGAAAATTTGCTGAATGTTATTTAATTCCCATTGTGCATGAAGAATCCACAGGGGTTAGTTCAGCCACTGAAACCCAACAGTTAGAAACCAGCCCACTCAAGCCATGGAGAACCCAGCACCTGCCACGGAACCCTGGAACCCAGGAACTTTGTATGATGAGCTTTGCAACAAGCCTCCTAGGCTCCGATGGTTTTACCTTAGGAGATGCATTATTGTGTTGCATTATTTGGGCTAGCTCAACAAGCTGCATGAAGTGTACACAAAACCCCACAGACATATGGGAGATTAAAAAATCCAAAATGTAGTTGATATTTTGAAATTTAGAAGCTCAAAAATCAACTTTCTTGGTCTGTAAAGCCTTCATGTTTGGCACTGCCCACTCAGACCTACACTTTTGGCATTGATTTTAGAAATACCCACAGAGTATGGGATTTCCTAAGTGCTTCTCTGAGGGTTTAACAGCCACAGCTCCAACCAAGGTTTAGTTCTGTACTCATAGTATTTGCAGCCTGGTACCTTTTCTTTAACTTCATATTGCAGCCCTGACATGGGAACACGAGACACGGACAATGAACACTTTTCAAAAACTGGCCATGAAGTTACACTGGGCTTTCATCAATTTAAACCTGTGAAGCCACTCTGTGCTTTGCTCAAGTGTAATGTTCCCTAGAGAGCATGCACTAGTCTGGTGTGGCTCCACTTCTGATATACCTAAGGACACAAAACATTCAGGTGTTGAGGACCCACGATTTCAGTTGTTTTTCTTCCTTTTCCTGGAATGCATGACTCAGAGCTGAACAATGTTCAGTCAAAAACAGTGTTAACTCTCCCTCATTAAACTTCTTATTTTTTGTGTGGCTTCTAGCCCAGTAATAAATTCATTAGTTATTATCTAATACTAAGCAGATGAAAGTACAGACGGGCAACGAGACAAAGGGATAAGTATGCATTTCTCAGATTTGCAAATGATAACAAAGGTGTGCACAAAATTCATGTGACCAATATTCTTCTGAATATTTAGTACTGCTAACTGTGTTATCAGTCGGGGCTCTTCATGTAAACCTCTGTGTTCCTTTGCTAGAGGAAAAAGAATTCAGCTGAGACTGAATAATTGCAGCAGCCACATCTTTGTTGGCTAATTCACAGATGAACAGTCTCTGTCAGCAGGAAGCTGTACACCAAACCTTGAATAACTCTGTGGGTTGGGTGTTTTAGCACAGAGATGCACTAAAGCTTTCAAACAGAACATGACCATGCTTGTCCAGGGTAATTGAAATGAGGCAGGAAATGACCTCTAACCTAGAGCTGATTTCTCATAAATGGTCTTTTATAGGGATTATGAGCATTTTCCTTTTTCTCCCTTGTGTATATAAATCGTTTTTTAGCATGAGAAACACTGATGTAGCCAAGGACGCAAAATCATTCCTGTGCTCTTTCTTAATGCTGTCCCTTGAGCTTGACCTGAGTGTGGCAATGGTACAATGGCCTCATTCTTTCAGAGAGGCCCTGCTCACCCAAGATGCCTCCTTACCTGACACCTCCTTACCTGCTCTATCCGCCTGAGCAGCTCCTTCTTCTGACGGTCCCATTCTCGCCGGTCTCTATCAAGCCTGTCCAAGAGCTCCACCTTCTCCCGGTTCCAGTTCTTCTCACTGTGCTGGATTTGCCAGCGGAGGTCCATCACCACACTATGACTGTCAGCCAGAAGCTTCTTGTGCTCCTCTCTTTCCCGTTTAAAAGCTCCCTTTGCATCCAAAGCGACACCTGTTTCTCCGGAGGTGTTGTCACTCTTCCCTTCCAGCTGGCATTAGAGTAGAATGTTACAAGGGTGTTAAATTTTCTGCAGTAAAAACTTGTGTCTGACAGTGGATTTGAGTTAAAGACCTAACTCCACAAAGGTAATGGCAGAATTACGGCAATTCTTAGATCTTAGGATCTCAGTAAATGATCAAATGCGTTCAGTATGAAAAAGTTTTAAAATCAAGACAGTGAAAACTACAGGGAGTAATTCCTTAAGTTCTACCAGTTCATTCTATTAAGGCACCAGTTATGATCTTTCTGATGGGAATATAGGTACCAGCAATGAAGGAAACATGGACATAAACTCCAATCTCATCATTATCTCTGAGACAATTGCCAGGACAATGTCCTCAGGTACTGCTCTGCTTTTGTTCTCATGCTCAGTGCACCTGAAACCTAAGGAGAGTGAATTCATCTTCTGAAGAGACTTTTCTCACAACAACCCTCAGCAGTGGTATTATTGTATGACCCTCCCACCTTCCAACAAGAGAGGGTGTTAGCCACAGATGTACCAAGATCGTCCACCCATCTCAGAGGTTCTGGAGTCTGAACTGATTTTAAGGGCAGTATCTGCTGCAACATTCCCTCCCTTCTTCAATTTCATGCTCAGGGGTCAGCTCGATCAGATCAGAAGAGCTGGCCCAAGGTAATAGGCTCACAGGAAAACATGGGCTCAAGGGGGTGTGAGGAAGTCTAGCCCAACCTTCTGCCTCCAGCAGGACAGGGTCTGAGGTCGGATTGCGTTGTGCAGGACTTTGTTCAGATGAATCCTAGAAAACCTCCAAGTGCAGAGATTGCACAACCTCTCTGGACAAGCTGGGCGAGTGCTGCACTGTTGTCGGAGGGAAAAAGTGCTCAATTGTTTTGTGTAAGTTCAAGCAAGTGAAGAATTTCTCCTTGGAACCTGACCTTCTGTTGACAGCTCAGTAGATGTGTGAGTGACTCAGAATGGGATACATCTCCAACCCCTAGCTCTGCAGGTGAAATGGAGTGAAAAGCAGCAAAAACTCATTTCTGCCTCTGGAGTTAACATTGTCCTCAAAAATGAGAGGCGGCAGGTCTGCTGGGAAACATTCCTCTAGCAAGAGAGAAGGAAAACACCTTCACCTTGCCCTGTGTGGAAAATAAGCCCAAATTTTCTGAGCAAAGGGAAGCTCAGTTTGGATTCAGGAGTGATGCTTACTAGTCTCTGGAAGAGCCCCCCCAAACAATTGACTGAGAGATTATTGCTTGAGCCATTTAAATTGTACTGAGCTGCAGAGAACATCTTGTTGCAGTCATTTGCAGTGACAGGGAAATCTGAAAACACCTGCATCTTCTACCACTAATTTCCAGAGTCCAGTTGTTTCCTTTCAAATAACCAAACAACCAACCAAAAAAATCAATCCTCTAAGAGCAGCATCCTATTTTAACAAAGTCAACGTAACATCATCTTTCTCACACCTGCACCCATATTATGTTGTAGTCCCCCCAGGCATCCTGAAGCAGGACTATTGGTCAGAGTCCTGGAGAGGGACTCCCATATCCTTAATGGGTCCCATCCTTAATGCAAGTTCTCAAAGCATACACAGGGCTTGGCCCCTAACACTAATTCCTTCTTTCTTCCAAACATTTCTCAGTTTACAGGTTCCAGAACACTGGGATTTTTCTCTTGCTGAGCGAGAGGCTGAAAATTACCATGACTCTTTATTACCTCAGCATTATCACAATTTCATATTTGGGAGAAATCTCATTATTTCCTACTTTAAAAACAATCCCTATGGATCCTTCTGCAAAATAAAATATACATTTCTGACAGACAGGATTTTTTTTTAATGGTCTTTGCAGTGCTAAAGCTCCAAAGCAGAAGGCAACAGTACATTGTCATCTCTGATATGCAGTGGTTTTATATCAAAAGAATTTTCTTTCCTTTTTTTCTTTCTTTCCTATACGGAGATAGTTGAAGCATCAAAACGCAAAACCATTGCCAGTGTTAATTAGGAGCTGACTCTCTTGAGGAAAATGCTTTTGTTAATTTACCTACTGCTTCATTAAAAAGGTGGAAAACGGCAGCAGTGAAGATAACAGTGGATGCTAGAAAGACCTTGATTCTCTGTGGGTCTGTCACGTTGCTGGCACCTCTATATGAAACCTGTGGTGGGAGGTAACTTCACCACCACCCACCAACACAACAAAATGGCATCATGAGAGGTCCTTCTGCATACGTGAACCTGGCGGACTTGGTTATTATTTGGTTAAACCTGTGCTATATTTTTTTCTACTGCAGTCGGGACCTGGTTTTACTATGAAATAGAAATGTTGTGGGGAATTGGCTACGGAAGAAAGTTTCATATCTTAAATATCAGCCAGGTTCATTCTTTTAATTTGCTTGAAAAAATGTAAATAGTGACACCAATGGTTCATTAAATACCATATATTATATATTATTACCAGTGGAGCAGGGGAGTAGCAAAGAGCCTGGCAAAACCCCCAGAAGGAAGGGTGGAAACCTCTGAGCAGGAGTGGCAGCATCATCCTGGTGCCAGCCAAGGTGTCAGCCTGGAAGTTTATTGCCCATGCAAAGGCAAAGCACACTAGCTTGGCAGCTCACGGTCAGGCTTTCACTAAGTTTGTTCTTTGTTGCCATCTCAAGCCTAAATCTGTCACAGACATTTTGAGAGAAGCCAAAATGGGAACTGATTTTGTTTCTCAAGTGATACGTTGCTTGGAAATGCATGTTCACTAAGAAGCAGCTGAGCTAAGGATCTGAATCTTTTCAGAGAAGACTCTGCTAAAAATGAGCACTGCCTCCTTCATTCTGGGAAAGCAGCCCACAGTACCTGGGCAGGAAAAGCAGCGCTCACATCTCAGCTCTGTGTGTCACAGTGAGCCTCTAAGTTCAGTAAATCCTTCTAAATGTACCACCCTCCCAACAGTGAATATTTTTATTATATTTTCCTTCTGAAGAGAAGTTCTATAATTTTTCTCAAGATCTGAATGTTCTAATTCTCCCACCCCTCCTCTCTTCAATGTGTAAAATAA
This sequence comes from Origma solitaria, assembly GCA_013397895.1. Taxonomy (NCBI): domain Eukaryota; kingdom Metazoa; phylum Chordata; class Aves; order Passeriformes; family Acanthizidae; genus Origma; species Origma solitaria. Next base: position 2,419,031 of record VZRL01004605.1, on the reverse strand, counting down.
GAGCTATTATGCCATCAGCTTCGGAAATGTATTCTTGTGGATTTTTGCTGATTTGTTTTCATGCTGCTTCAGAAACAGCACATCTTCTGTGGACTGCCTTGCATGACACTGAAGCATCTGGCACCAGCTTTCATACAAATACTTCTAGCAGTATCCCATGGCAGGTTGCTAGAGCTCTCTCTTCACTGGGGTGCCATCCATCACTAGCCAGTAGCTTTGAGTGGCTGGTTTAATATTAATATATTGATCTTTCACTTCAGTGTTGTAGAATCACTCTTTTCTCTCATATGCATCAAATACTGCAGTTGTTATGTGCCAAGGCACGGTGATGAACTAATTGTGAGCACGCCAACATTAAGACATTTTTCTCTCCAATAAATACAGACACCCACATGTCTCATTACCACAGCTGACACATTACCAGCCAACTCTGCTGAGAAAATACAGCAAGAGGTTCAGTTCCTTTGTCCTCACCTACGTTACACAGCACCTACTACATGGGCACTTGTGTTGGGACAACTGGAAATCCAAGAGGCAACTCAAGAAGCAAAGCTTTGATCAGGATTCGGGTGGGGGCTTTCAGGCACCATGGTAAAATTCATAAATAAAGTCCCTTTTCTGATTGTCATAAATTCCCTGCTTCATTAAGCACCTCAGCTGTTTTTCACACGTGTTGGATGTAGGGGATGTTACCTGCTCGAGGCGACACTTCAGCTCAGTCATCTCCACTTCCCAGGCCGCCTTGTGCAGGGCGTACTGCTGCTGGAGCCCCTGGCGCTCCCGCTCCTCATCCCGCAGCTCCGAGCGGAAGTCATCCAGCAAACCCTTCAGAGCGTTCAGGAGCTTCCGATTTTCACTCGCCTGACGCAACAAAGCAAACAAAATGTTGTCACTGGATGCTGGCTTTAATCTCCGGTTTCATTTTTTAGGAGGAAAACTGTGTGTCCACTGCATGGAAGAGAAAGTGCCTGGGCTAACTTTTCCATGATAAAACTAAGAATAGCAATGCCTTCTCTGTCTACAGGCTACTCAGGAAGTGGTTGAATCACCATCCCTGGAGGTATTTAAAAATGTGTGGTTGTGACACTTTGGGATGTGGTTTAGTGGTGGAATTGGCAGTGTTACGTTTATGGCTGGACTCAATGATCTTAAAGGTCTTTTCCAACCTAAATGACTCTAAGATTCTGCTTCTCATTAGCCCTAGTGCTGATGCTTCTTGAAAGATACTTAAGTCCCCCTGGAAAAGGCACTAAGTGTCTTTCTGGACTGAAGGCATTGTTAATAACTTCTTTTTTAATACTGTAAAGCAAAGCTAGAGTATCATTCCTGAGGTTTGTTGGGTAGCTACATGTCTGTCTCACACATACAGTCATGGATCAGTATCAAATCCCAAATATTTGCAAACTACATCTAAAGAAAAGGGACTCATTTTCAATACTTTTGTATTATCAGATAAAATTCTTTTGGGAAATAAAGTGAGGTTTTGAGCGGAGCATCTCTGCTAGGTGTTTCAGTAGTCTGTACTTCATGTTCCTTCTCTACGCCAGGCAGTTGCACCCAGGCTAGCATCATGTATTCTTATTCAAATATTTTTTTTTCCTTAGTTTTGGCATTTACTTTCTGCAGATTATCTGGAGACTTGCAGAACCTGTGATTTTTATGTTAAACACCAAAAAACATCATCTAAATATTCGTTTTGGGTGAGTAAAAGAAAAGGTTTCCCACCATTTTTTTTCAGTCATTGAATCAGAAAACAGAAATATATAGTATAATTTATTTTTCCAAAATTTAAATCAAATCTTCCCAATGAGCCTCTCAAACAACAGGGAGTAACCAGCGATTATATCTGACAAGTTATCCTGACTAGAAATACTTCTACGAAAATTGTGCGTGACTAGCAGGCACAGCTTGGACAGAAAAACGGGAAAGCTTACTCAACAAATTCAACATCTAATCACCTGGTTCTCATGAATGTGTTCATTTCCTTGGGAAGGCCTAACTCAAATTAGCTGTCTCTATCCCTGCATGATAGTCCAAATGATTTTTTTAAAAATTTGTTTACCCAAGTGACGGCTTCCCGCATTTCCTCTTTTCTGGTGTTTCATGAAGTAACTACATGGGGGCTTCTTTGAAGACAAGTCAAGCAAACAGATGTTCAAAAAAATCTAAATAATTGTCATGTGCTTTTGTCAATGGCAATACTTACAAAATTTTATGCAGACAACTAAGCTGATTTCATGTGCTCATCAGATTTTTGGCATCACTGAACCTACATCACCTATTTTTATAATCACTAATCATATATGCCTAAGTGCCTTTTTATTTTAAAAAACAAACAAATGTGGCCTACCTTTTTCAAACCATTTGATACATCAGCAAAAATATGTTAGATGTAGGGAAGTGACTGCAGGTGCTCATTGACTGCCCTATATGTTTGGGCTAATGAAATGTGATGGTGAACAAGACGGGGTTTTGCAAGAAACGCACCCACAGAAGCAGAATTAATTCCATTAACATTTAATGCCAATTAGCAGTTTCCTGCGATCCAGCAGCAGTCTCCATCATGCATATAAGATCACCTACTATTCAATATGCAATGAGATTTTATGTTTCCACCATGAGTTTTCATTCCACTACCTAATTAAGGATAAATTCTCCAAACATCTCAAGCCCCTTGTGTAATAATCAGAATGAGAACTCCTTTGAAGTTTTGCCCTTAATGTCACAACAGGAGCTGCTGGGTATTGAAGGCATCAAAATCTGGTCTCATCCTCTTTGAAAACCCTGACTCCAAATATCTGTGAAGTGGATTCATTCAAGAGCCACGTTCTGTGTTTTCTGGTGTGCTGCATAAACATTTCTCTGGCAAAGCAGTGAAAAGGCTTCATGAGAAATGAGGCAGAAGAAAAATAAAACCAATGACACTAAAGCAAGTTACATCTCTCATTCCTGAGCATACATTTGATAATTTTAGAGTCCTATACAATTTGGTTTGCAAAGAAAGAAGATAACATAGAATTCTCACTCCATGCTTTTCCTGCACCTCAAAAGAACCTGATTGCAGGTTTGTAGCCTACTGGGATGAGGGCATTTCTTATTTCTAGAGGGATTACATCAATGTCACTGTTATGAGACAAGTACCCCAGGTGCCCCCAGGCTTGCTGGGATTTTAATTATCTTGCCAATATAAATCCAATTTTGGTTACACACTTTGCACTCCTGCAGAGAAGCCTCTTCTGCATGACTTTGTATTTACAGTCTGAGTTGGAGAGGTCTGTGAAATTATTTTTTTCTGTTTTGCCAAACTGGAGTGGTTTTGGAGAACAGAGAAAGTACTTTTGAGAGAATGTCCTCTGAAATACAATGTTTACATCTAGACATGCTTTAGATTTTGTTGGAAAAACTGCTGAGCATCTTCTTCTTAAGACTAAGTCCTGTAAATTCGCAACAAGTATTTGTTATAGTCCTCCCCTTCCTTTCAGGCATATTGCACAGTAGAAATTTGGCATGGCTGTGATTCCCTGGACAGTCTTCCATGCAAGGAGATAGCTCTTTAGCACCTTAGCTGTTTCTAAAATTTAAAGCTTGGAGGAATCTCGCTGATTCACAACTGGTCTAAGACAAGATAATTACAAAGGCTTTACAAAAGTTTAAAGTCTTGTATCCACAGCTCTTGATTTATAGAAACAACAGCTGACAACATGCAAAAACTTTGTGTAGCAAACTCCAATTAAATTCCAGGACACCAGAGCATTTACTAAGTTGAGTCAACCACAGAAATGAGAGCATCCAGCTCTAGAAAAGTTTTGGACCAGAGCAGTTGTTTGCGGTTTGGTTCTGCTTTAATCGCAACTCATTTTTCTCTGAGAATTTCACTTGAGAATTTCACTGAAGACTTTAGTCACAGCCTGGTATTACAAGAAGTTTAGTAGAGCAGTCAACTGAAAACACAAGGTCTGGAGCCTAAACAGAAAACGAGAACCATGTCTTTTTCTGTCTAATCACAGATGTAGGCAAAAGATAAGCTGGATCTTGGTGGAACTCATTTTAGTATATTCAGAGCTTAATGACTATTCCTTTGGGCTTTTCTCTTAGCTAAGCTTTGAAAACAAACATTGTATGAGTGAAAAGAGATCTAATTGGGGATTTTCTTGACACCCCTCCCAGCAACAACACTCTTGTATTGTTTTTTAATGCTTTTTCCACTGGACCACAGATGTGTAAACTCTTTTCTCCTTACTGCCTTATCTTACACCACCTAACAAGCATCTCACCCTTCATACTCAACTGAAACAAAGCTCTTCCTTTGTCCACAGACTGTTCTCCTTGATCTCTTACCATACACATAGAAACACTGACTTGCAGCAAGCTCTCCTCTGCTGAGCCACCATCCCAACTTGCCTGTTTCTCTCCTGCCCATGATCAGACTTCCAGCTGGGCTCTTAACCTTGCCTGACCCTTTCTTCTGCGTCCCCCACCCACCAGCCAAGGGACAATGCCATGCAGGGAAAGATGAATGGACACGTCTCAGAGTCCCCATCCACTCTGCCTCTCATCAGCTAACCATTTTTCGCCCCTTTCCACTCCACCATGCCTTTATCTGTTCACACACTAGCCACATAAAAATCCCAGGCAAGCCAGATTGGTGTACTTTCCACCAAACTGAGTATCTCAGATCATAGTAATATAAAATTAAAAATTGCATGTTGAAATTAGGGCCTCTGGGCTTATAATTTTTCTCAAAACAATTCCACTTTCCAGGCAGGGTAAGAAAGTCAGCAGCAAGAGTGCAGGCTGAAAATACAAGCCATTAAATATTAACATTAAATGTTAAAAATAAATATGGGTAACCTCAGGTTACCATAAGCCTTTTCTTTTTTCTGACCTAGTTATCTCAGCCACTCCTAGACTATCTAAAAGTTTCATTCCTGATGTGAAACAAGTGCTGATGCATTTCATCTTGGAGCTTGTCAGGCAGAACCAGCAACTTTGGGTTGTTCTGGGCAGGTGCAAACCTTGGAGACTTTCAGCTGCACCACTCACTCTAAATTCCCTGTATAAACAGTGGTTTTTTTTCCAGTTGTGGGCTTAAGGAACCTGCAGAAAACACCTCAAAACTCCTGTGTGTTTTTCAGCACAGCAGTGCTTGTGAGAAGATGCCCTAGCGTGCACAGGCAAAGCAAGTAATAGTGCTTAAAAAGGAGAAATATTTAGTGAACTCATTCATTCTTGCAGTGTTGAAATAACACTTTTTCCTGGTTGGAAAGCAAGAAATCTGTTTTACCTTGACAAGTTCATTTGGATATCATGCACTATTCATTATTATGAAGAGTACTGAGCTGTGGTCAGTTCCCATGGATCATTTATTTAAGCAAGATTAGCTGGGACTGCTGTGATGCATATAAAAATGAGTTATAAGCAATTTATTGCCCATTTCTGCCACCTTAATTGAGATTAATGTCTAAGCAATGATTATTTTGAAAAGTATGTAATTCATTTGAATGTTCTTGGTCATTTTAAGAGATCTATATGGAAAGCTAATATGTGACAGAGTTTGTAGAGAGACAGCATTTTGGTTTATATTCATTTTACTAATTCTAGAATAAATCAGTCTACAGATGGAACACAGTCAAATGATGTGTAAAAGAGCATCTCTTCCATGGCCTTGTACAGCCTTTACTAGAAAAGAGCTTGCTGAAGGGAAGACAGTGATGGGTTTGGGTGACCAGCAAGGTAGAACTTTTCCAAATGCCAAACCGATCAAATGAATACTAACTTGGTAGCACACTTCACAGAAAATAATAGCCAGAGAATATCCTTTTTATAGACTAGAGACTTCCTGTTACCTGCTGCAACACATAGGCAGTAAGCAAACAGGTTGCCCATAATCATGAGAGTCTAGGAAATTCAAGGTGAAGAACTCAAATGCAAAGAGACACACAACCCCCAGGCCTTGCAGTGACTCCAGCAAAGTATTGTGGTCATAGGGAGAACATATTTGCCTCAGAGCTGTCACTGTGGAGCAGGCTCTCAAGTCAAGGACTTGAGAAGGGACAGCAGGCATAAAGATTGGAGACTTTTTTTTTCAGTGAATTCATCCTTTACATAGAATTCTTGCTCCATTCTGTGTATGATTACAAATAATTCCATGTAACAGGATGCACTCATATGAACGGTTTCCATTTCAAAGCTATAGGAAATCCGTCTCCTTTGAATGTTTGCTATTTGTATTATTAGGATGGTTATCATATTAAATGCACAAAGGAAAAAGCTAGGATATATGGCAGGGCTCTGACACAGTCAGAGCATGGGAGATGTCAGGGAAAAGCTAGCATGATTTGATTTTGGGCTTTTAAAAATAAGCCCAGTGACGGGAAGGAACTTTGACATTGTTTTCCCATCATCTCTAAGTGAAACATTAAATACATGTGCTAGTTTCTTAAATTATTTAAAGGAAATAAAATCACATGTTCTTACTAAAAGCTTGACAGTAAAGTACAATAGATGTGCTCAGACAAGAGGAGCATGTAAGTTCTACAAACCATCACATACTGATAGATGTTTCTGGGCAAACAGCCACAAGAGGAAATAGGATTTTTCACTGATAGCATCTGTCAACAGAAGAATAGTAATCATGTGGCTCATGATTAAATTTAAATATAAATATAATGGATTATATTGGATTGGAAATCCACTGCAGTTGCTGTGTAGCTAGAAGTATTTACACAAGTATGATTCTAGGTGATTTAACACAGCAGCACAGAACTCCCCTGGAAAATCCACAGTTTCCATTCCCAGCACAAGATATATAAATGGTGCACTACCTGCTTCTGCTGCTGCAGTAATTCTGCAGTTTGCAGCTGTGGTCCATGATCAGTGCTCTCTGGGGTGGGACGCTGGGAGAAATCTGTCAGTGCAAACACAACGTCCTCTTCCTCCTCTTCTCGCTCTGCATCATTCGCCTTCTGCTCAGACGGGGTGCCAAAGTCTGGGACGGTCTCAGGGTGCTCGATCTGGAATGTAGGAGGGAACACAGGAACATGCTTTTGCCATTTACCTCCAGGGCCAGAAGCCTACTGAGGGACTAAGGGAAGGGACTGCATCTCCGTGGTGGGATATACTGACTTCAGCTCAGGCTACAGAACTAATCTTTGGGTGATGTGGTCAAAGAAATTATCTTTAGCTGATACATGACGTTGCATATGTGAACACAGCACTATGCAGGCCTGCAACACAGGGGAGCTAGGCAGCTGAGATGGGTGCAATGTCATATGATGGATATAATCCATCACACATTGATCAAGAACTATACAGGACACTGGTGTATTTGGTGATGAAGTAATGGCAATTAGGAAGTATCCAAATCTATCACTTTATTTTCTGTAAAGCATAAGCAAAACATGACTCCAATAATGACTAGAGCTGGGCTGATTATAAATTAGCCTGTCAAAAAATCCAAACAGTCAAAAAATGAAAGCTATTTGGTATTAGAAGATGAGTTAGTTTACACAGAAGCAAATTAGCCCTGCAGAAGTAGAAGAAAATTATTTCTAAATAGCTACTCATCTCTTGTTTCTGACTCATATTGCCACAGCAGATGAATTTAAAGATCTTCATCCATCCTTTACCTAAGAATACAAAACATTGGAGTATTCAACTTCACCATACTCTTACCAGACCAGAAAGGTTACTTGGACTGCCAAATGCAGCAAACCGTGAAAAACACCAGGCACAAAAGGATCAGAAATACTGAGAAAAATTACTTTGTTGCTTAGCAGATGGTTTCAGAATTCCTTGAATCTGCAAAACAAATCTATTTTCCTCAAGAATTTAGTATAAAATGTCAGAATGGGAAAACACTTTTTGTTTAGCTAGGAAGTAAATGGTAATTCTGGGTGTGCAACTCAACACTTCCTTCACAGTGCATGTTGGCTGGCAACCACACCCCTGCTGAGATGTGTCAGCTTTGGGATTCCAGGTTGTTATGTACTTCCGAAATTTCTGATCTCGATTTAGCCTCTACTTGGAAAAGCACCATGATGACGACTGGTGCACTGCTTCTGACGGTGACAGACGTGTGTATGGAGAAGAGGAACAAATAAAGATGATTCACTGTAAGTTCCCACAAGAAGCTGTATAATTCTCCTGCCAACATAGAAACGGAGCTTCCCTCCATCTGGATTGCTGAAGGCTTTGTAAGGAACACACTGTGCACAGGATGACAAAAACAACAGCACTCAAACCATCTAAACAGATTTGACTCCCTCACCTTGCTACCGTGCTTTTTTCCTTTTAAAAAAATACTCAGGAGTCATATCTTTGAGACCTAATTAATTTTTAATTTACTATGAGAGAGTTTTTCAGGACCAGCTGTTTGTACTAGTTAAGGGTTTCAATTTAAAGATGGGTGATGTGTAACACATAATGCAGAATATACTTCAGCACAAGCCAACTTAAACTTTCATGTTTAGCTTCAATCCCCTTTCAACATACGTGCAATTTTAAAGTTGCTGATGCCGCATCATATTTCAAGTCTACACTTAAAGAAGGGACATCCCAGTACTCATCTGTGTTATTAAGGTGGGACAGTTACCTCCACTGTGTCCTCTCCTTCCTCCTCCATTCGCTTGCCTTGCCGCCAGTGTTTCAGCAGCCACTTCAGTTTGACATACAGGAGAAAGGTGTCCTGCTTGAAGTGCCTGAGTTCTTGCTGCAGCAGATTTTTCTCCTGACTCCAGGTCTTCTCTTCCAGTTTGTTCTGCAGAGTCAAGCTCTGCACTTCCAAATCTTTCCTCCGCAGGGTCTGCATATGCTCCTCCTCCAGCTTTAATGGAATAACAGGCAACATGTCAATGGGGTGGTGTGCTGGGGCAGTCTCCAGGACTTGTACTTCCTTGGGTGAGACAAACTGAAATCTCTAATTTTCACCAGTAGTGAGTGGCTATTGAGTTGGCTCAATAAGTTCGTCAGCAGTTATGCCTGCTGAGGAAATTAGAGGATCGCAGATGATAAGCTTTGCTTAGATAACCATATGAAAGCGACCTGCTGTAGAAGTGGATATTTACTTCAAAAATACACAAGAGCTCTGATGCTGGTTAAACATTTTATACCACTCATATTTTCCTCCCTCTCTTGATTGTATCTCTGCAGTAGGTTCCCAGCACAGCCACCACCCCACACTGCTGCACACAACACGCCTACGAAATGCATTTGCAGGCGTTCATAAAAGGTGGGACCACAGCTGCCCTCCAGTCAACCTAGAATATTTGCCTTGTCGCTTCCCTCCACAGCCACAGCTAAAACCCTTCCACAGCGGCTATGTCTCATTCTCTCTCTAGAAGGGCAACGTTTCTGAACAAACCACCTCCAGTATCTCAGATGTAACTATTGGTCCCTCACTTGTCACAGTTCATCCTTAAAGGCATCTGAATGATACCACAGAAAAGAGTCTTTCTGGCATGACGATATCTGGGACACAAGCAGGAACTGAAGAGACAGGAACAGATTGCCACTCAGCATTCGACATGTCTCAGTTTCAGTACTAAAAACACCAAGAAAAGCCCATTCATTAGAGGACACATATAATTACACCTGTTTCAATGCAAGGCCACCTGAAACATCATTCTTTAAATGTGATTTCTCCCTCAATATCTAAAAATCAAACTGTGGGATGACCTGCACTGAACATCACTTGTACAAGTTAACTGTACAACATCTCATACTGTGCATGGATGAGAAAGTGTTTCCACTTCAACCACGATGTGGTTCACATTGATGAATAAATGCAGATGGAAAATGAGTACAGAGTCACTGTTTACAGGTGCCAGTTTCTGTTTTCCATTCTGCAGAACAACAGCCTCTCCTTTTCCTGACCAGCTCCATAGATGAACTCTATGAAAGCCACAGTACACTAATGACCACAACAATCCAAACCATCAGAACATGCCTTGCAACAATGTTCACATAAGAATAAAGAATATTTCAGGGACTAGGACTCCCTAGCAATAAATAGTGCTAAGAAATATATGCTTGATTTTCATGGCAGCATTCAGATGCTTCTGAAACAGGTTACTGGTCCATACTAGACAGTTTACTAAGGACTTGCCTGCCATCTAAATTATGTGCTCCAGCGTAATGCAAATTTTTAGCATCTATGCTACTATGCCTTAAAAAGTTCCTGATTAAATTGAAATTATTTACAGTAGTTGCTAGCTTAAATGTGTTCAAAATGAAGCTTAAAAGTAGTCTGGAACAAAGTCAGCCATAATGGCCCAAAAAACATACATGCAACTCCTAATAACATTCATGGATATCATACACTGTTAGCAAACATCAATTTGATGTCATTAAACATTCCTAAAAATTAAATCGTAAAAAAGGGTCTGATTTTAAATTTATTTTTTACAGGAAGAAATTAATAGATTTGCTGTTGATGCAAGTTCTTCCACCAAATGAAGTTATGGCTAAATACAGCAAAAATCTGAGTAATTTCCACCAGAAATCCTGGAAGGTGATAAAAAGGAACATTATCAACAGGATGGGCATAATCTGGAAAAAAAAATGAAGAATCCAGAAGATGCTTTTATTCTTATTTTTCTGCTGGCTGTCAACATGAACAGTTAGCTTTGATTTTGGTGCATTTTTCATTGTTTTTACAAGCTGTTGTATTTCAGGCCCCTATGGTCATGCATTCTTGCAGACAACCCTAGTAGAGGTAGATTCATGGAATATTATGCTTTTTCAATGGACAGCAATTGTAAAAGAAAAGAATTTTAGGAGGCAGGCATAGCTTCCAAAAAGCTTTCACTGCCAAGGCAGCGAGGAAGAAAATCAATAGACTGGTTGCCTTCAAAAGCTCCAATGGAAAGCTCCTGTGGAGATCTACTGAAAATTAAAGCTAGTTATGAAAAAACAGAGAGATACCACTTGGGCATAGAGAGATTAGTTGGCACAAGGAAAAATTCTTTACACTATGCAACAATTATGCTGAATTTAGTCTATGAAGTAAATTTTAAAAGAAATCTTCAGTTAAGAGCCAAACAGCCTGCAGAAATTAGCAACAGATTTTTTTGCTCTAGGAGCTAGAGATCACAAAATGATTGACTAATCTGTTCCAGCCTTCAAAAGAGCAGGGGGAGCTCATATAAAGAAATATGATTTATTCACCAGCTATTAATAAGAAGATTGGAAGCTCTGAGTACTGAGAAATACAAGAATGTCCTGATTTGTGTCTCAGCTATGTGTGTATAACAACACCTCTGACTTCAGAGAAGTGCTGGATTTTCTTTGGGCAAGAAGGAGTCAGAATACAGTGTAGAGCCGAACTGAGCTCCCAGGGATCAAACGCACCCTTGCCCAGCTCATGGAGAGCTGAAGGGTGGCAGAATCCTCCATGCAGTATTTCACGGCTCTACCACGGTTTCCCCTGCTGAGGGGAGGACAAAACTTCTCTCCACCAAGCAGAGAAGCCCGATTTGCAGTGACAAAATAGGCTTGAGTTTAGATTTCCCCAAATTCCAGATTCTTAATTTACTCAGATGAGATCAGACAGGCACAGCCATCAGGGCACAAGTTCCCATAGTTCTGACAAACAAGGCTCACGTCACACACCATGGTCATGCGTCTCTCCCAGCAGGTGGGTTTCGTATTTACCTGGATGATCCTTTCTGAAAACTTTTCTTGCTCCTCTCGGTGAAGTCTTGTCTCCTGCTCAAGCTGAGCCTGAAGCTCCTGTATCGATACATTCTGTACAGGTAAAACATGGGAATCCCTGAGCTGATCAGCAGGACAAAGGGATAGGTTTAGTAGAAAATCTGTTTCCAAGGTGTTAAAAAAAGGAAAAAAGAAAAGAACTGCAGGACAAACATCTGCACAACTCACGGTTGTCAATAGTTAAAACCAAAGCACAGTGTGCAAATAAATAGCAATGCCCTAAATCTGTGTGGGAATTTCCTGTGTGGCTTCTTCTGGAAACTAAAGCTGGGATGCTGATGTTACATTTGGGATATTTCCTTCAGACCTCTGCTCTGGGTTTGTGCTCAAATAGCTGAGATTCTTATTTACAGGATTACATATTTGGTGGTGCATTTCTTCATCATAATCAAAGCTGTAAAATTTTAATGTGTCTGCAGATGATTAATCTAATGCACGAATATTGAACCTAATTATTTATTCATTTGCAACACTTTTGATTGGGCGGTTAATGGGATAGCATTTATTAAACCAACTAAGCATAGATAAGGTTCTTTTCTTCAGATACAAGACAGCCCTTTGCACAAGTCAAATTAATTCTGTGATTTCTACTCAAAATAATGACTACACAAATGTCATAGAGATAAGCTGCGTCAGCCTGAGATTTGACCAAAATCATTAAGTATCCCTCCTTTCAGGTCTGATACTGTTTTAATCTTAATACTGAAAGTTTTACGTTCTCATTAAGTTTGGCATCCCATCAACTTTATTCCTGAAAGTTACTTAACTCAAAAGTAAAGATCCAAGAAGGCAGTCACATCTCATTATTTATACCATGTTAATTAATCTTGTGGCCTTTACATTCCTGATCAGAACTTTCAGTGCCCTTCACTTCGTGTCTCGCACATTGGAGCTAAAACTGATTTAACTGTACAACAGTGATGCTTGGCTGGATGCCATCCTCTTCACACGTGTGACCACAGGAAACACTACAGCACCAAACTCCTACTTCCCAGAGTAAAGATGTACATAAAGACTGGATTGCTTCAGGCTTCAAAGCGCAATCCCAAATTCCCAGCTGGCCCCTGTCCTGCGTGCTCCAGCCTCAGCAGCTGCAAGGACAAAACAAAGGTCGTGGGACTGCTCTCATGGGCTGTGTTGCCATTTCCCCTCCGGCACCAGCCCCAGCACCCACCTCCTCCCCAGGCTCTCCTCCCACTTCCCAAGAGCAAAGCCAGCAGCTGCTGGCGTTCAGGCCACACAGCCCTTGTTGGAACATTTTGGTTATTCAAAATGTGTTTCTCACTGGAACAGACACTCCTCACTCCTCCTCTAGAGAAAAATGAGACAAGGCAAATGGAAGTATCCCAAGGACGACCTGCAGGACTATACTCTGCTGAAAACCAAAAGTGGACCTACACATACTTTCTGGGCCCTATCGGTTCCTTCTTTACTTGAGTCATTTATTGACTTGTGCATGTCTGTTTTGTACCTGAGGAAAAGACAATTCCCTCCCTCTGAAAGGTACACATAAAGTGATTGAGAGAACATTGTCTGCCTTCTCAATTTCATCTGTCACTGTCATGTCTGCAGACATTTTGTAATACATAAGGTGAAAATCTGGTCTCACAAGTAATTTGAAAAGAACCACCTGTGATGGCATTTGCCAGTTTTTGCAGAGTCATTTATAAATAATTAATTCTCTCATGCAATAAAGGAAACATTACTTTCATTGGGAATTTCTGCATTATTTTATTCTGATCAGGCTTCTTTAGGAATATGGCAAATATTCTTTAGGAATATGGCAAATGTATCCGTTAATTAAAAATAAAAGTCTCCTCTTCTCTGAATTCAAAATTATTGAGTCATCCAATTTTTTTATACATGTACAGCCCATGCAAAGCCAAGTTTCAGGAAACTTGGGTGCTAGGATTACATGATAACTGTTGGAATTACTAAAAAGAAATTAAATTTATCATAAAGACACAGGCAGTATTACATGCATAGTAAGTCAAAACCATGTCACAGCTGCTTTCCCTCTTTAAAGACAATATATTTTTATAAATGCTGAAGTAAACGGGTTGAAAAGCAGCTAATGCATGACAGCAGAGCTGCACTCTTTTTCCTTCCAGTGCAACCTGAGGACTCTTCATAGTCTATAATTATATATAATGTCATTTCTACCAGAAGTGTTGGGACATCTGCACTGCTCAAATCACAGGAGGTAAGGCTGTCTAAGTGCCTAATAGATTTCTGCCAAACAATCTATTAGGATCATGAACGAATAATATTCAGAAATGTATCATGTAATATTTGTGTACGCAGTTCAGGTGCCTGGCACTGCACTGATGGATGTCTATATGTTTATTTGTGGGAATCAGTCCCCTGCCCTACAATCAGCAGGGTGGAGTCTGCGGCACAACTGTGGTTTTGTTTGGTTCTGTAAAGCAGCACTACTAGGAAATGGACACAAAAGTTGATAACCTGTTAAATTCCATTCTTTGTTTCCTTTGCTCTCATTAAGGAATGCGCTACACAAGGAACAGAAAACACCCCGAACGCCAACGCGACGGCCACCACACAATGTACTGACAGCACAGAACAGACACGAACTCACTACAGCCAGACACACAAACACCATATCACAGGGACTACAAGCCAGTGCTACTCTAGCACAGCACCACAGAGACAGCTGCACACCATCCACAGCTCAACACCAGCTAACAGAGCTTCCCATGGAACAGTTACGGCATCCCCAGATACACTTCCACTCCTGTCCCCTCAGACAGGCACCACACCGCCAAATCCTTCTGCTCAGTGCCTTCATCTCACCTGTTATCACTCCAGAACAAGCTAATCCATGCCGGTGTCTGTCTTTACCTCACGAGGATGTGCAGAGAAAAGTCATCCACACTTGGGAACTCCACCACCGCTCCCTCACTGCACCGACCCCTCTCGCCCCTCTCATGCTGCTGACAGCTTTTCAGCTCACTTTCCAGCTCACACAATCCTGCATTTGTGCCATGACTTGTTTTTACAAGATTGCCATCCAAGACAAGGTATGGCTGGGTTTTGCTTGTCTGTTTTCTCCATTTTACCGTAGCTAACTACAACCTCAATTTGCCTGCAAACTTAATCAATTTATATGCAACAACCGTGAACACGAAATTTCATGGACTCTTTCTCTTAAGCTTTTTTTTCCCCCAGAAATGATCAAACAAAATAAGGCCTGAGGAGGCAGGGTAGAATGATGCTCTCCAGCATTTGTGTGCAATTCCAAAGAAGTCAAAAGATGAATATTTTATGCTGCTCCTCTAAAGCTATATTATAATGCTTTGATATTCAGACCTTACATTTGAACGCATAGTTTAAAAATTGCTGCTTTTTCACACATTGACAGCTGACCATTGCATGCAACAATCAGATAGAAAGTTCTAGTGCCTTTTGTAATACTTTTTACATGCAATTCACATCTAACTAAATTTGCAGAGACTGCTTCTGAAGACGTACTGCTCTTCTCATCCCTTAAAAATACATGACATATATTCCATTTGCTAGTGTACAATAGGCAGCTGTGTGGTTATTTGTCTGTGCTTATGTGAAAAGTCTCTGAGTTTGGGAAAACATAGAACACTTTGCTCCAAGTCTTTAAAAATCCATCTCATTGTATGGATAGTACACAAAGTCTCACCAAGTTCAGTTGGGACTCAAATACCCAGATTTACATCATAAAAGGTCTTTTAAGCCATTATATTGCCAACCTTTACAGAATCTTACATAGCAAGAAAGAATACAAAACATCAAAGTAAATTATTCTTGCTGCCCCTAATCTTGGTGGGAAGGAATAATCACAGCATCAGTTTACCTTTCTTCTTCCCACAAAGTTGCATTGGAGAAATAGTGGACATATGACATACAACTTTCTATGTGGCCCTCAGTTGTTGTTTTTTGTTTGCTTTTTTTACCAGAAGAAAGAGAAGCTACAATACATAAAACATTCACTGTTTCCTTTCTGGGAAAACAAAATCTTTAACCAGAGAAATGGATGTGCAAATTTTCAGGACATGGCTGGGAGCTGCTGCAAAAGCCATCCAGCTGAAAAGCTCTCACATTGAATTATGAAAATTGCACAGAAACAGCATCAGTTAAAAAATAGAACGTTCAAAATACAGATCAAAATTATCCTCATACGCTCAAAGTGGATCCCTGCAGAAGTTCTGATTCAAAGCAGGTGGTAAAGTGACTTACCTAACTTGCACATCACTGTATCTGGTTGGTCCACACTTTACCCAGGTATTAACTTACGCATTTCTTATTGGCATGATAAGTAAGCAAAATGGATAAATATATTAATAATGGCTTAGAAGAAATTATTGAACTATTCCTATTTTATTACTAGACCTTGTGGAAAACTTGTTTTTTAAGACATGCTTTCACCTTCTTGAGTCAATCTGCTTTTATGTTAAATCTCTGGCTCCTTTTACGTGAATTCCCTTTAGTGGTTCCTTTTCTATAACCTGTGAGTGTCACAGATTTTATAGTCTTTTTCTACACATAACTAAATGTGTAAGTCTTTAAAAGCCTGGTATGAAAATAATCAAAATCTGAAATGCAAAGTGCTCTTGCCTTTCATATACACTTGCTCAGGTAAAGGCAGAACTGATACCCTCTGAAGGAACAGAACTTGAAGATACAGCTTCAATTTAGAGCATCAAGTATAAAATACTGTAAAAAACCGTATTTAGTCATTTGAAAGAATGAAATTTTTCTTCTTCAAAATGTCTTCTTGCTTCTGAATAAACAGGAGGAGACTGTTTAAGGAAACTGCCTTCTGTTTATGGATATTCCACTGGTAAAACTCACTAGAGGAAAAATTATTTACCACTTTTTCCACTGGTTTCCATTTGTTGCCATAGGATGTTTGCGTCATGTTACCTTTTTTAGTTCTGTTTGTTTTAGTCATGGCAATTCTTACTAGCTCACCTGCTTTTTCCTTGGATAACAAAAAATTATTTCCCTCTCCCACCATAACAGAGCTCTGCTAAGGTCATGAATAATGGATTGAACATCCACCCCAATGGGCTCCAGCCTCCCACAACAGCAGCTGAAAGGCTTGTTTCAGCAACAAAACAAAGCCCTGCTCTTAAGGCAATTTCAAGATATAATTTCCCTTGGACTGGGACTCTAACCCACCTCCTTAACATGCAAATACATTCTAATAATACTGTTGCACTAACAACTGCAGTGCAAAGCCCAAACAACGGCAGATGTTTACAGTTAGGCTACAGGGTAGTTTTGAGCACATGTCTGTCTGCATTTATTGTATTTAATCAAACAATTAGACTCCCTCGGTGCTCATTTTTAAAAATTGAAGAAATTGCTAAATGGAAGTTGTTTGGCATTGCTTGTGAAAATTTTAATTTAAAATTCAGCTTGGAGAAAAATAAATTTAGATAAATGGGCTTGCTTGAAGAAAACATTTTCCTCAGCAAAATGAAATGTATTGTTCTCATGATGAAAATCCATACACAGTAAGAAGATAATCAATCAATGTTATCCAGTAGCCAGTACGTATATTTTCACTTCTTAAGTTAAAGCAGATAAAGACTCATGTATAGCCATACCCACTGTCGCCATTAAAAGGTTTGAGTCTCCATTTGAAATTTCTGTGGTAATAAAAAATCCATGTGGTATTTGAATAGTATTTTTCCCTGCTCATTCATCTGCTAGTGAAATGTATGAAATAAAAAAACCAAATTAGTATAAATAAAATTAAAATAATTAAACTGATTAATGAAATTAAAATGAATAATGAAATAAAAATTATACCTTCCAAAATTATTTTGAGAAATCTGTTTCACTTGGTTTTGGCTACTACAGATTTTAAGATCTCCACAGACTGCCAATCCACTGAAAAGTTTTAGCATAAAGCACTGTAATATTTTGTTGCTTAAGTAACTGTGACTAAAAAAACACCTTTGTCTTCCACATTTTCTCAAGTTAGACTCTTTGAGCCCCAGCCTTGCTCATATTTTGAGCACATCTGGTCCTAAACTGTCTATTTTCTATCTTTGATTATGATTACTGGTTTGTTCCTTGTCAGGCTATTGTGTGAAAACTGTCCATCCTCTGTTCAAGCACAGTTTGCTGTACATATTTTATACATCATCCCATCCTGGGAGAGGAAAAAAGAAGGTATTGTGCCAAATTTAGCCAAATCCCTAATCCTAACAGAGGGCATACATATATAGGCCTTAATATAATAGCAAGACTGATCTAAGATAAATCTACCATAACTATTGAGCAATATCGATATTTGATTGCAGAAGGATCCATGCTGAACAAGATTTCTCTACCTCACTGGCCCCTTTCACAGCTGAGGAAGAATTACTTTACCCTTCAATGGGAGGCTTATGGTAGCCTGGATTTATCAGATATCCTTCCTGAGGTCTATTATCACTGTTACAAGTGAAAAGTTGGAAGAGATGCTGCTGAATAAATTCATTATTCTGATCCTACCGAAACTCTGTGCTGCCAGGATATTTTAAACCAAACCAAACCAATCCAGCAAAGAATTACCTGTGTTAAGATGAAGGGCCACTCTCCCTCTGATATTCAACACATCATTGTGTCGTTTGGCTACCAGCTGCCCTGAAGCTTTTATCTTCCTACCCCTGCTTTTTAGGCCTTGCAACTGCTTATTCACAAACCTAGCTGTCCTAGCCAGCAGTGCCCTGTTCCCAGACTCATTTAGGGGCTTCAGATACACTAAGACTTCTTCATGAGTCTATAGAATTAAAAACATGTTAAAATTCATCCCTCACTAGAAGCTACTCTAACCATCGCAGTTTCAAGGACTGGCTTCCCAGGGGCCAGCAGAAAGGTTTCTCACTGCTCCAAGCCCACCTTTACGGAGACAGATTAGAAATAGTTTTCTTCATGACCAATTGCAGTGTCTGGACAATCTGTGCTCATGAGAAAGCAGCTAAGGAGATGTTTACTGAGGCAGACATGGCCTCTTCATGAATGAAGATTCAAATAAAAACTGATTGATGTTTTCGACAAATGGAAAAGTACTCAACAACCCAAACAATGGAGAATTATGCTTTAAATAAGCTTTTTTTGGAAGCTGCAGGGTGCTGTATTCCCTGTTGAGGATCACCATGCACACCAGCCATCTACTGACAGGCAAAATGCAAAGCAATCTCTATCTGTAGACTTTCCAGATTTAAAATAGTCAGCAAGGTGAAACCTAGAAGCATGACTGAATATCAGGGATTACAATCTCTTCCAGAGATCCTTCATTTCTCTACTCAGTTGTAGTGGGTCCCTGAGCTGTACTTTCCCCCTTGGCAAAGCTACTGCGAGCAGGGTGATGGCTCCAAAGTTAGGACCAATTTGCATCTCTGGAACTGCACGGGGCAAATGAGATCAACCACAAATCTCACACCAGGGGCGCCGTGTTTGGTCTAATTCACTCCCCCAACCCCTGGCTTCTGTTACTCATCTCCTGGCTAAGGCAGCAGGAGGCAGTGAGTAAGATGGGCTGCTTTGCTGACCTCTAGACTGAAACAGCCCTTGTCTCCTGGCCTGTAGAGTTTAATGTCTCCATCAGCTCTGCGGTGTGGGTCGGTGGTGGCTCGCTGGTGGCGAATCTCTTGCTCCTCTCCACGATCTTGTTTGAGCTGCCACTCCATCTGATCCCTCAGTTTGGACTGTTAGGTGCATGGGCAGTTTATAACAAAAAAACAAAAGGACAGGAGGGAATAAAGAAAAATATGGGTAAGGTAGACGACTGAAAAACTACAAGACAAAGAAAAGCGTGAACAGAAAAAACAACTTAAATACAGTGGCATAAGAAAGTGAAGAGAACAGAACCAAAATGAGGATGAGCAAAATGATGGGCTGAAACATCTGAAAAGCAAAAAAGAGAAAGAGAGGAAAAAAGAATGCAAACACTGGTTATGAGGCGCATGCAATGAGGATGCATGAGTCAAACCAACAGCAAGCATACAAGTCATGAAGGATATGGGACACAAGGCTCTTCCTTCCTTACTTGTGCAGTGCAGAAAAGCCATATCCAGTGTGGCAGTTGTGGCAGTATAGACATGCGCCCATGGGCAACGCTTTAGGCAAGGCAGTCCTTCGCTGGCTACAGAGCTTCTCACTCGGGCTCGGTTAGGGGAGTGAGCTGTAAGCAGGCTTTTCAAAACACATCACTTAGAAAACTGCATTTGGTTGGGTTCTTTTGGCAAGGCTTTTGAGAACATGCCTGACCCTTTTACAAGAGAGCATAATAAAGACCTCCTCACATTTCTTAGCAAGGCTTCTAATTTACATTCATCAGAATTTCTTTTTTTAAATTAATCTCCTCTTTCATGGGGAAACACTGCTGTTACAGACAAAAAGAAGACAGATCTCTTTAACACCAATGGATTAGCCTTTTTGCCATGAGGAACCGCCTCTGAATCAAAGGAGTTGTGCAAATAAATAAAAGAAAAAAACCTATAAAGTGTTTGTTTAACATTACACACTTAATACACTGCAGGTCTGAAATCATAACAAAGCAGCTGTGAGGAAAATTAGCTCTAGGGTAGCAATTGCCAGAAAGAAAAAGAAACAATAAACAGAAAGAAGACAAATAAGAAGCTGACTTACCTGGAAGTCAGTGATTAATTCCTTCCCCAGGTTACCAATGGGAGAGTCTCGGGACATGGATGTCATCGTGGATAGGAAACTGGAAGACTCTGTAAGATGGGGAAGAGGGGATAGGTCCTCCATCTGCTCCTTAAGGCCCTCTCCAATGTGATCAACCTTTTCCAGGAAGGTCTGAAGCTCCTTCCGGAAAGCTTTCATCCTGGTGTTGACGGTGTCCAGAAGCTCTGGTTCGTGCTTATCTTCTCCCCTTTCCTCAGCGCTTCTGAAATCCTGCTCGGTGGACGGGCTGCTGGTTACGTGCACCTTCGCATCATAAATCAAGCTGTCCGTATCGGTGATAAGGCGCTCCACGGTCCTTTCAAGTCGCTCAGCCTCACGTTTTATGTTAATTAACGACTCAGTGTCCTCTTTCACTCTCATGAGCTCAGCAGAGCACAGGTCACTGACTTCTGACGGCTTCCCACTCCCAAAACCCGATGTCTTCTCATATACTTCTTCAGAGTCACTCTCACCCCCAATGGGCCCCTCTCTCTTTGGCTGTGGTGGACGACCATCTTCGCTATCACTCTCTTTTTTCCCAGCATCGCTGTCGGCGTCGCTGTCCCTGGGGCTGGAAGTGCGCAGGCCCAGGTGAGAGGCAAGGTCATAACGCTGGACATTGGACATCAGGACCCTGTTCTCATACTGGAGCTTCATCACTTTCCCGCTCAGCTCATTGATTTGTGACCTGGCTGACTTCAGCTCCTCTTGCAAGGTCCCACCACACTTGGACGCTGTGTCATCCAACCAGCCTGGCTCCTGGCCCGGCTCGAACTTGAATTTGTTCAGCTCGTTCGTTAGCTGCTTGTTGTGATCTTCAATTTCAGAGATTGACCTCCTCAGCAGCTCTGCTTCCTCTTCCACAAACTGCAGGTGCCTGCGCAGCTCTGTGGCCGACTCCACGGAGTCTCCATAGGGCGAGGTAGGAATGCTTGAAATGTGGTCCCTGCTGAGACACTCTTTCTCATACTGGCACCTCATATCCTCCATCTCAGCTTTAATCCCCCTGTTTTCCACCTCCAGTTCCACTATTTTTCTGCCCAGGATGTTGGCTTCCTCCTCCACCAGCTTCAAACGAAGCTTCAGCTCGGCCTCCCTGGTGCTGGGCGGGCCCCCTGCTTCCCCGGTAGGCAGGGGACTGTCCACATCTCCATAGATGGACTTGTACTTCTGGAGCTCCTGCTCCAATTCGTCCTTCTCCCTCCCCAGCCTGGCCATCTTCTTACGCATCAGCGCTGCCTCCTCTTTGGCAAACTGGAGCTGGCACTTCAAATCAGCGCTGTCCTCCTGCCGAGAATAATCACCCACAACCCCAAGATTATATTATAATAGAAGCACAGCAAGCAGCTTATTTTCCAAAATCTCCACCTCCCCATCCTCTGAGCGGTATCTGCCAGGTATGCAAACAATACACAGACAGAGCTGCGCAAACCACACAGTTGACACATTTCATGGCTTGGTCTTGGTTAAATTCGCAAAGCAGCTTGACCAGAGTTAAAGAGGCAGAAAAAAAAGTGTGCCTGTGCAAGTGTTCAGTGATGCAAGAGTGCCAATACAATGTTTTTTCTCAAGTGCTGAGCAAATTTTGTGGAAAATAATGACTCAAATGAAAATGCTCCATGATTTGCTGGCACTTTTTGTTCCATTTGTGTTTAATGACACACTTGTTCCTCTTTAGCGTCATGAAACAAAGACTACTCAGATGAATTTGCACATCGTAATCCCAAATTTTGGGCTCCTTCAGCTAGAAAGCAGAACAAAGGTGTGCTAAGGTGCATGGTTGTCTTGAAAAGTGAAGACTTTAATTACTGTGATCTCATAATGCTGTGAAATAGCTGGGTTCTTAACTTGCTTTCCAAATAGGAAGCACACTGTTGTCTCTACTGCTGTTATTATTAGGACAGAGCAGATTGTGATCTCTGTTTCTGGGATGAACAACTGTTCACAGGGGAGATTGGTGAAAATATGCAAAAAAGGAAAGAAAAATTCATTAAACCGTGTTTACATTCAAATCCAACCCATGTGAAAACCTTCATTTTTCAGGAAGTAGCAGGGTATTGAATGACTGTTTGGGGTTTTTTGTGTGTGTTGGGCATTTTAAAGTACTGCATCTCATCTCAAATGAAAACGCCAGTGTGTATTGTGCTGAAATAAGAGACAAGGTTAAGTAAATTCTAAGCCGATGAACAATTTCTTTGCATGAATCACTTTCATGAATTGTCATGGAGATACAGGCACTTGGCCCCGAAAGAGACACATTTATCAGCATCAGCAGTATAATGGAAGGCGGGCTTTGAAAGATGATCTCTTGAGACAGCAGATTTCATCATTGTTGGTAGGCCATGTGGACATATGTGCAATTATATATGGAAACTTCATTTCAGTCTCTGGAGCACTGTTATCTTTCACAAGCACCATTTTGTTATGATTCCTAATAATGGAAACCAAATTCAGATGAAAACATGATTGACTTTAATTGTTCAGCCAGATCAGGCTATGGGAAAAAAAAAAAAAAAAACGAAACTAATTATGGCTCAGCAATCTGAGGAAATTATTTTAATTCTATAGCACACATCCTAGCACACTGGTTCTCTATGTTACCTAGATTAATTTTGCCCCATTCTATTTACATACGTACTAATTATGTCTTAATTTCAGCTGTTAATCACTAAACAGACACAAAAGTGATTGGTTGTATACTTCTGAACCCAGTCAGCTTTCTCATTGATGCTGCTTGCTGCAGTTTGGGACTTTAAAATGCTAAATAAAAAAAAGTTAACTTATATGTTAATAACATGACTAAGGTTAAAAAAAATAGTCAAAGTTACTGTTAATAAGTGGTTTTCATTGATAACCAAGTGTCAAACACAACTGCAGTCAGCTCATGGGTTGACTAAAATTCTGGTCATAGTGTTTCTGGCATCAGAAGTGTAAGTTTTAATTTAGTTCAAGCAAAGTGCTTATGATTGATTAGAAGCAGAGCCTCTAAAAGATGGGCTTTCTATCCTCTCTATTGTCTCTTTGCATACACATTCCTCCTTTTCACATATATATTTGTTAATTGCTTTTCTCTTTATAACTTAAAAGTGCAAATTAAGAATCAAAACCTGGCAAAATCCCAAGCAGCCTCTGCTGGAGTCACTCTGAATTTTGGTTTCTCTGGCTGGATAAGGCTATATGATTAAAGCATCATCTTTGGCCAGGGCTGTATAACACATTACCTCTGTTTTTCCTATCATGGTGAATCAGTTTATCCCCAAAGCTCTACGTTTTGCTTCTAGGGAAATACAAAGATCACAAGGAAAGTTACAGCCAGACTAGTGCTGCACATCAGAGCTCACAGGTGGGATGACTACGCCTGGTTATTTGTTAATAGACAATCTGACATTTTCTTTATTCTCTCTTTATAATCCTGCATTCTTTACCCAATTTCTCGTCTGCCTTTGGCTGCAAGTGCTCAGCCATCAGTGGCAGTAGCTGGTGCCTTGCCCCTCCCGGGCTGCAGGCAGCTGGAGTGATGCCTGCGGGAAGGGGCAGTGTGCCCCCATCCCTTTGCTCTGCCTGGGAGCACCAGGGGCTCTCCCACCCTGGGGTCAGAGGGAGCTCCAGCCAGACACCCACTGCCTTTCAAACAGTACAAACAGCAGGCACCGAGTCGCACTCGGGACAGCACATTCAGCATTTTGAAGCTTTTGAAGAAAAGGGAAAGGCTTCGAGGGGTTTAGGGTCAGGGCCCCAGTGTTTTTGCTTGGCATCACTGCACGACTCAATGCATCTGCGGAGTCAGCATGTTATTATTGCAGGACAAAACCACTGTTAGCTTCTTTAACGGCATTACTTTGTTGCCAGATTTTGTCTTAGCAAATTTATTTTTGAAAAAAAAGGATCAAATATTTAACTTCTGTTTTTTCGCAAGAGCTGAAAAAAGCAAGATTTTTTCATTAAACAAACACAAGCCTCATATAAAACAACTGAGCTGATGGATGTTAATCTCGCCTACTAAATATGGATCCCATCTGGAAAGGTGAGAAAGCTCTAGATCTTCCTCGCTTCCCTGCCAGGGAACATCCCATTCCCCTGACAGACTTTTTCCAAAGGAAAAGAATGGTCAGAAGACGTTTATCAGCCAGATCTAAGCATGCCAGAAGGGTAGGACTCCAACCTTCATGCATCTTTCCCTCTGAAACTTTGTGTACAGAAATATCAGTGATTTCTTGATCAGTTGAAACCAAGTAGAAACAGCAAGAGGGTAAGACACCCAGAGGCAAGCAGAATTTTGACATATAAGGCAAATTAAAGAGAGGCCAAATCACCAAAATTAAGAATAGTTCATTATTAGTTAAATTGTGAGTGAAAAGACAGGAGGGGAAAAGAAAAGGAAAAAAAAAGGAGGGATAATAGCCTTTTCATGTTTTTGGAGGAACAAGAGGCTCAAATCCCAGGGGTGAATATGGGCTATAGCCTCCTGACTCTATTAAACATCCAGTATGTGGATGTTTTCCTAAAATGCACACATAGGGCAGATCATATAGAAAGAAAAGAAGGAACAGCAGTGCAAAAATGTGACAGTCATGGTGCTTGGTCATGGACTTTAAGAGATCATTAAGGATAAATGGGAGTTAATGATTACTGATGGTGATTATTTGCATGCAATTGCACTGTGGCTCTGCATGGCACTTCAGAAGGCTGTTAATGGGTAAAAAAAGCAGGAGGAAAAACCCAGATCCCTCCCTACAGAGTCTGAAGTCTAATTTAGACAAATGTAGAATGTGGATATAAAGAAATGAGATGTATGGGAAATTAAGTTCATTATGCAATGTAAATAATATGTAAGAGATGTGATGAAGAGCTGATCAAAAATTCCCCAATACAATATTTCTTTTCTGGCAAGAAGACACAAAGCTAGAGGCCAACACCATCTCCTCTACCACCACCACCAGCTCAAGGGAACTGCCAGGCAGAAGATGGATAAGCAGTTTTTGGGTTGCAAGTCTGACGACAGGGCAGTACAACCAGCACCCAAGCATCTGGCTGAGTGCCAGCACTCCTACCTTGCGCTGGAGAACCACTTTTCTTTGTGTTTTGCCTGGTGCCTGGTATTTTCCAAGAAGCTCCGTTTTGCAATTCTGCTGAATAAAAACTTTTTCTCTTCAGTGCTGCTAGAAGCGGGTGAGTGCTACTACGAATTCTCATTTTACACAGCTTCAAGACAATCAGCTTCATGGGTATTATTTACTTGGTGTGCCCTGTGGTGGGTGTGATGCTCCAGCTAATTTTCATGATGAGGTCTCAGTAAGTAAAAACACCACACATGCTATACGTATCTGTAAGCATGTGGATGCACAGAATCTAAGTTTGAGGCTGTAGTCACAAAATATATAATGGATGTTTGAACTCATTCTAGGTATTTAGGGAGTCTGTCCCTGAAGAGCAGCATTTTGAACCTCCTGGGCTGTGTCTGTACCAACCCTTTTGGGCCATGTCCCAGGGTCTGGCAGCTGTTGGACCAGGTCAGGCCCTTGCTGTGGTGTGCCCTGATCTCAAGCTGCAAACACCTCTGAATGGATGCCTGGGTTTGGAGACAGCTCTGGGTAATAATACCCTGGAGCTGGGAGATATCCAGGACATATACATATAGGCTGGGCCATGTTAGAATATAAGGTTGTTTCTCAGTCTTTTCTACCCTAAAGAATTGGTGAAGAAAACCACCTTGCATTGCTGATGCAATGGTTTTCACTTCCAAGCCCAAATCCTTTGCTTGCAAGAGTTATGATGTGTGTGTACAGAGTAAAGGTTTCTCTCCCCCTGTAGCTTCTGGGATCACTTCCCTGTGTTGCCAGTGGTGTTGAGCTCACGCTTTGTTACCCTGTTAATTTTGAGAAGTCCTTTTTAAGGCTTTCCAAGGAAAACTACAGCTGCTCTCAATGCCTGGATTTGGGTGGAGGAAGCAAGCAGGAGAATCCATTCTCTATGCACAGCTCTGTGTTTCCAGGAATGAGGAAAGGAAGGACAGTGCTGCCCACAAAGCCCTGTGGACACAATTGTGCCTTCATGTAGCTTCATCTGTAATTTGCATGTGTGTGGGCATGTGTATATATTTCATCCATGTATTTTACAGACTTGCAGAAACATAAACTCTCTGACCTGACTGGTGACTTAAATAATTCTCCATGGCAAGTGCCCCATTTTAAGGTGTGATTAAGCCAGGCTTGTGTCATCTTGGCAAAGACACTTGGTCTGCTGTGTCCCGGGAAAACAGGCTGAAGTGTCCTGGCCACCACAATCCCCTGGTATGCCCACTCAGCTGCCT
The DNA here is from genome assembly GCA_013397895.1 of Origma solitaria. Taxonomy (NCBI): domain Eukaryota; kingdom Metazoa; phylum Chordata; class Aves; order Passeriformes; family Acanthizidae; genus Origma; species Origma solitaria. Next base: position 2,392,333 of record VZRL01004605.1, on the reverse strand, counting down.
GCCCTATCCTCTCAAGTTCAACACATTGTAGTGATTTATTATGGGTTTTATTGCAAATCAATGGATTTTAAGACTAGACAGCCCACATGTCTTGGTTGTGTGTACTGAGCCTGCCAAGGGGGCAGCAGGGGAAGCACATCCCTCCTCTAATGAAGGCACGATGTCTCTCTTGGCTCCTTTCCAGGCGAGGTGAAATACTATCCCCATCTCTCTGGCTATAAACAGTAACTGTGCGGGTGCTGGGAAAAGCTTTAACTCCTACAGTCAGCACAAAAAGCAGAGGAAACCGGGCAGACTGCTTTCCTGAGGAGGACTGACCCACGAGATTCCAATAAAACCCGTGTCCAAAGGGAGACTGAGTGGGCAGCTTCGGCTCTCTGTTGTAGCTCAGCCTCAGGGAGCAAAAGTTGGTGCAGCATCAGAGAGATCAAACCCTGCGCTGCGACACGAGAGCTCGCGAGGTGTCATTGTAGTGTGTGAACTGCATTGCTGCCAAGACACTCATTAGCACAGAGTCTCTGGCACAGTGTGTAAATTTAGATAGTCCCTAAGCTGCGATCCAATTATTTTGTGAGGCAAGGTGATTTGCTCTTCTTGTAGAAAACCTACAGCCTGAATCAACGGATACAAGCACAATGAGCCCGAGAAGCTGCACGGTTTAGAGACTGCTCATGTGTCCTAAATTGCTTCTGCATAATCTCTGTGAGGTCTCAGTAGATTAAGGCCTAATTGCACTCTAGTTAATATACCTGATGGCCCTGTCAAAACTCATAAAAACAAGTTTTGAGTTGTATCATGTGATTTTGATCAAAGTTGCATGCTCATGAAAACCATACCTGGGTAAATGTCTTTTTTTCTTTGTGGATTTCTCTGCTGCCTCTCCTCTTCAGGGAACTCTGCAACAGAAGAAACACTGAGTTATTGATAAACTAAACACAAAGCCTGCAAGTTTGGCAGGTCTTACCACTATACAATTAATTTAGGAGAAAGAATGAAAGAAAGAATATTCTCCTGAGCAGCTGGAAATTTAATTTTTCATAATAATCATTAAAAGAACAAGATATCAGGTCCTTGTCAGTGAATATTTTAAGGCCCAAAATTGCCCATCAAAACAAGGAATAAAATCAGTTAAAACTTCACAGAGGGGGGAACACCCCCCCCCCTTTTCTTCTGTGGACCACCACAATTTTTGGCTAAACTTTCTTTTTGCATGGGGCAATGATTCATGTTTGATTAATCCAGGGCAGAAGTCCAAGAATCTTACTCACAGTGGATGTGAAACACATTGTGGAAACCTCAGAGGAAAGCAACCCCCAAAAAATAGGCAAGGTCGGACATGTTTAGACTGTGTGGCATAACATTTGTTAATCTATGCTAGCAAACATACCAAGGAGCCCAGATAAAGACCAGGTAATTCTCCAGGTATTTTCAATTTACTTTATAAATCAGATTTGATTGACTTTGCAAATCTTTATATCCCTTTATAAGCAAGCATTTTAAAGACATGTTAATAATGTTATCATCACTGCTTCACTGAGAAACCTCTCAGCACCCAAATAAAAACCCACGATTTTCCTGAGAAGTGAGAGGTGGAGCACCATAAAGATGTTACCAATGTTTGCACTGAATTATGTCTCAGGACTGGTGCCCAAACCAGTGAGAGCTGGGCCGATTTAGAAAAGGTATAAATATGACAATTTTCAGGTTGAGGTATCAGAGGGGATCAATAGGTATTAGACAAAAAAAAGCAGGAAGCTAGAAACTGTGGAATTTGAATTCAAAGCAGGCCATATTGCTCCGTCTGTGCCAAAAGCCTGAAGGCTGATACTCCCCAGAAATCACCCTATATTCTGGCCTCTTTTATTCACTTCTTCTGCTTATATTTGCTCTGTGGGGGACAATTTCCAGCTAAGGGAAAGCCTGGGCTCTATGGGCTGCCCACATTATGCCTCCCCTCCGGCCCATGTGATGGAGCAGTGTCCCTGGAGCAGCACCTGCTCCCTTGTGGGATGGGCTAAATCCCAGTCTCTGTGACCCACACTAACCCAGCACCGCAAAACATGAGCCCAGTGAAGAGGAAGGGAAAGGAGGAAGAGGCATCCTGTTAATTAGCTAAGTCCAGTCTCGTGCCCAACCATCAGCTGGTAGAAAACACGATGTGAGCTCGGGGACAGCACACACACCCTATACAGCTCCGAACCCAAAGCCTTCCCTGGATTTGGGGTTTCTGCCTGTTCAGCTATGCAGCTACTGCACATCATAATTATTGCACACTGAGACAAATCTCTCCTTCTACTCTTTGTTATACACAGATAAGTAGTTAAAACCCATTCATACGCAGCACCATATGCCCAAAACATACTACAGTTTATTTTTGCTAATCTGCTCTCTACTTTAATCCAGTGATTTCCTATAACTAATGAAGCTGAGTAAGAGAAATGTCTTTTTCTGGATACTGAAATGGTTCAATAAAAAAAGGCTTTAAACACTAAAATCATCAAATGAAAAACCTGTTATGCAAGCTTAGGCAGGATAAAGAGTTACTCTTTTCTCTCTCTCTCTCCTTTTTT
>VZRL01004605.1:2337581-2389755 GCA_013397895.1 Origma solitaria | reverse complement strand
TTATTTTTAATGTGGTGTTATTCTGGAAGCAGATATGAAACTGAAAGCAATCACCAGTCAGCAGCATCATTCCCTGGCATGCAAGAGGGGTCACTATGGTTGAAGAGATGTGGGGCATAGCCCTCGTCCTCACATTCATTTCTTTTCCATGTGACTTCAAGCAAGAACAACTTGAGTGAAAGGAGGTTGTCTGGATACTGCATTTAATTTGTAAGCCCTTAGAGTCAGGGTGAGGCTATCAATTTCTGTAGAGGCTTCAATGCACAGTCATAGCAAACTGCTACTAATCATGCTAGAAATGAAAAGCCTTGTGCCAAATGCTAAAAACCTCTTGCTCTTACCTATAGGCAAATGGTTACACTTAGACATATAAAGCTTGAGAAGCTGGGGAATATAAACACCATGGTGTGCAAGATGAAGTAATAAAGACTGTGTTGTACAGGAAAATACTTGGAAAAGAAGGGGAAGGGAATTAAAATGTAGGTAGACGACACGGCTCACAGGCTGAGAGACAGGTAGGTAGTGATCCAGCTTTGGAAACTGTAAGCTCCACTCCTCACCGACAGATGGATTTCACAGATCCAGATGAACAGGTTTGCAACATATTGCCCTAGATGAGGTCCCATTTTAGGCATTTTCACACTGTCCCGTTTAGATTTGCATAAGAACAACCTTGTAATCAGTGCTCAGGTGGGAGACTGCTTTGTATTTCCATAAGGCAGAGACTCAACCTTAGGCTCAGTCTGTCCTTGGTGTAAGAAAAAGAAGGGAATATTTACCTTTGGGGACTACCAGTGGATTACAGGGAGAAACTTCCCTCACATGGGACAGCGGACGATTTGAACACAAGCATGGCAATGAGGGACTGCCTGGCCAAAACCCCTAAGCCCTATATGAAAACAAGGGAAGATCTCCATTTCACCGCTATGGGATCAGGCTGCACATGTGTATGAAACACCAACCAATAAAGCTGCTGTTTCAGCTGGACTAAGGGCAGAGGCTGCTGCTGCTGCTGAAAGTAGGAGGAATGTGCTACAAGCTTAAATTATTTGAAATGTAAAATGGTCCAATAAATGAGCATTGCTCTTTGATGTACAGGAGATTGGCATCAGAAGCTGATACGAATTAATGCTAGAAGGAACATTTCTATACTACTTTCCATATTCAAGAAACCAGTCAGGGTTGGTTGTCAACCAAAAAGCCTTTCAATGATGGCTAAACAAGATTTTATTAGTCTTTTTGTTAACACAGTTTCTTAAGAAAGACATTCCCTACCTTAACATTTTCACTGCAAGTTGGTGATGTACCTCTTGGCTACCAAGGAGAGTTAATATTTGGGGGCCCAGTGTTTTAGAAGTTAAACTTCCCAAAAGATTATTGGATGTGGCGAGGACAGTATTAACAGCGGGAAGAGACACAATTATTTTCACTTCCCCTAGGAGCCTAGCAGGGACAGGAAGAGGTAATTTGCATCTTCTGGTGAATTCCATCTTTAACAGGTCAAAGAAGATCCCTGCAAACTGAGCAGTGAAAGCAAGACCACTCGCGTGGGGAACAGCAAGCAGGAGTCAATGCAATAGATATAGAATTAGGTCTCCTGGAATTAGGATGGAATTCCAGGAGACCTGGAATTAGAGATTGTGCAAACCATGAAAATAAAGTTTGAGTTAGGAGCAATTATGCATGTAAGCATATGATAGGCCCCAGGTTTTCATACTGAAGCAAGTGCCGAGTAGGACGAGAATAGAGGTACGAACAGGCATTGGTAGAGAAGGATTTGGAAAATGAGAGAACCAAGAGTTCCTAAGAGCTGCCATCCTGTCACTTTATTCACTGCTGCTGAGAGGAGCAAGTAATTTGGGCGGCAGTCTGGCATCTGCAGTCGAGTGTGGGCTTGCTATCATATGTGCATCAAACTGAACCTGCAAAATCCACTAGTCAGTCACCGAAGCGACAATGCCTGCAACTCAGAAACAGAGAGGCTGGGTTGGAAAGTCCAGCCCTGAAGGCACTTTCTATTACTGTGATGTATGAGGAATTATGCACCAGCATCACTGGTGCTTATGAGCTGTATAAATAATGATCTGTGCCAACGATGGCTTGCTACCGATCGCTTTGAAATGGATAATCACAATTTTCATTTGCATTCATTAGAAGATACTGCCTGGGAGGGATCTGACAGTATTTTTAAAAAAATATGCACAAGTAACCAAATCCACTTGCTCCAAATCCAGCAGTAGGTGAAGCAGACCACTTGCAGATTACCAATAGCTGCAAGGCTAACAGCTTCAGAGCTGCACATTGGCATTTCATAACAAGAGCTAAATTCTTGCTAGCTGTTGGGCCCTCTCATGTTCAAGAATTAACAGACCATCCAGAGAGACATAATCTCTGCCCCACAGAATGTGACTCATTAAGAGATCTTGCCAATGGACCAACCTTTTTATAGCACTTACTCTCCAAGAAACACAGTGATTTAAATGAAGGTAATTCTGCTTGGCATCTATGAGAATCAGAAGAAAACTGGATCCTCTTGTTAACAGATGGTCAGAAGGTGGATTTATCCCCACGAGATGTAAACCAGTGTTCATTAACTGCACCACTAATCACTGCTCAGGAACGCTTCACTGCAAGCGTTTTCCAGGCCCTGTGCAGGACTGCACAGGAAGATTCTGCCAGGAGATGGAAAAAGATGGGGAACCCCATGCTCCTCCTCCAGCAAATCTCATCCACACAAATGCAGCTCAGCTAGCCACTGCAGGCTGTTTCCCTCTTAACTTTTTGCAGCTTTGGAGTTGCCTGACCCTGACATTGAGGATGTGCATGATTCTGCTGCATCTCACAGCTTTAGAGCTATCCCTGTTTGTCCAGTCTTATAGACAAAGGAAGAAACCCTTTATGCACAGCTCTGGCACTCTTAAATCAGTGGTGAATAAACTCTAAGAAGAAAAGAAAATGACCTGGACCATGACCAGGACCTGTTTATTTAGGAGGTGCAGATTTCAGCTATCACACTGCACTGTGCTGTACTGTTACCTGCCCACGTGGTGAAAAGGAAGCATTTCCCATTTCTGTATCAACATCCCTTATTTAAAGAAAGACAGGGTGGTTTCCATTCTTTCTTGAAGCCTGAAGTGTCTCTAAGTCCCAAGTATTCGACTGAAGTTTTCTTTTGCTGCTATCCCATGCTTCTGTATTACAACAGCTGCGCAGTGAAAGTACAGTGGCAGCTCTTTCATTGTGAACTCTTGTACATATCTACAGGATGGTTAATGGAACTGGAAACTACAATGAAATTCTAATTGCTTTTCAATTGCTGTAGGCCCTTGAAAAAGATATCTCACCAAGCCCTGATAAAGATGGGCTTGACGCAAGTGATCCATATCTCCATTCATTCCCATGTGCGTTTCATTTACTAGAAACCTCCAAATACTGTGATATTCATCATTCACATGACCTAGCAAAGCAAGCTATGTCTGAAATATCATAAGCATTACAGTTCAGGATAAAAGGCATCCCTTGAGTAAAAGAGCAGCAAAGCACACTAGCTTTCAGCGCCAGCTTAGATTTCCCTAACGCTGCATTACTCTATTGTGCTAAGCTTATGAATAGGGGCTTTGGAGGAGCCTCTTTCTTTTGCCTCTTACTACGAACACACCACACTGTCTGTCTCCTGTGGCTTCCTGGTGCCCTTCACATGCAGGCTGTGATATTCGCTGCCTTGGTGTTTACAAATAATGTGGTGTGACAGGTCTGGGAGCTTGCTGGCGAGGGAAGCAGCAGGGATGTACCTGATGTCTGAAGCCCTGGAAGGTTAGACTGCAGCTCTCAGGAGGACGGGAGACAGCTGGGCTGGCTCCGTGTTCAGCTCACAACACACCATTTCCCTTAATATTTGGTCAGTGGAGGCTGACATGGGGACCAGAAACCAGTGTAATAATTCTTATTAATATAATAATTACTAAATAATTATGGAACTAATTGGTAAAAGATATAGCCCAGTGATACAATGATTGTTATCAATATAATAAAATAAATTCTGCAACAGACAGCTGAGATCCTAAACACTAACGTGTATCACTGTCTGACACAGTTCTTCTGCCCAAACACTTCCTAATAACTTGTTAATTCATTAAAATATATTTTAAAACTCCCTGTCTGTCCCATTTTCTTAAGATATAAAAATTCCCAATCACATTACGTTTGTCACAACACATAAAGACAAATATAACACAGTGAGACCAGACTTCTCTTTTTTATGGGGGGTCCTATTTCAGGTGAAGAAAACCAGAAAGAAGCCAGGCAGATGACTGCAGACAGCGCTGCTTCCTCCCCTCCTCCTACCCTGGCAGAGTGACACCGATGTGCCGGGAGCAAACGCATCCCTCCGAGCCTCGTCACCCTTCCGTTTGCGCAGCTCTTAGTGTGAGTTCCGCACACCGTGCCCGTTCCTTAACCCCACATCACATGTGCCAACCCTCTGCCCGGGCACCACCTGAGCCCCAGGAGGAAGCCACTGCTGCCACATCCCTCCCGATCCTGCCAGGCAGGAGGGGCATCACGCTGACTGCAGCACGGGATTGCTGCCAGGTCTCTGCTGCTCCATCTCCCACCATATTATGCCCGTAATGCCCATGGTAACCACCGCTAGGACCACCTGCCCCCTCCTCCCCACTGGCACAGGAGGCAGGAGCAGCACCCCAAATTCCTCCACATGAGCTGAGCTGCAGCCACTGAGCACCAGCCTGCAAAAGGGAGCCATGTCAGCCTGCACCCCTTTGGGAAAGAAAGAACTTGTGGAAGAGTCGGGCTTAATCCGAGTGGTATGTGCTGTGCTGACACTGCCTGAGCCCTCTAATTACCTCGTTAGTGTAATCCCGTAGCAGACAGCTCGTGAAAAATGTGCTGGGCACTATGTACACACAGAAGCAGACCTGCCCTGAAACAGCTTGGCAACAGGAATAGTGCTCCTCATCAGCCACGGAACCCTAGGGAATGACACACGCCTGGTGCTCACAGCCCAGGCAACACTGCAGCACGCCCAGAGGGAAACACTGTCACTCACTGTGAGGGCAGGCACACAGCCAGTCCCTTGGCCAGTTTGGGCTCTCTTTTCCACCCCTCTGGACCAAACAGGGGTTGCAAAACTCCCTGAGAAGATGAAACAACTTGCACAATCTTTTTTAAGCCTTTTTCTTCTCTCTTGTGATGACTCTTACAGCAGCAGCCTGGACAAAATAGGCAACTGCTAGAAAAAGCAGCCCCCAACACCTGCCCTGCCAGCCACCATCCCCCTTGCACTGCTTGGCATCACTGCATCACCCAGCCCTAAATGCAAGCTGCTGGAAAACAGAGGTTGACTGCCCTTCCCTCCTCTTCTCCTTGAAAAGACACTCCCCAGAATGCTTTACTGAATGGGACTGCAGGCCAGGTAGTGCTCAGGGAGGGGATTGAGAGTTTGCATTCCCAAAAGAAGACAGTATTGAGACCATTTATTGCTGATCATTGCACACCCAACCTGGCATTTCCTGTAGCACAGCCAATCTAGTACAAGCACAGATGTTGGGCTTGTTTTTATTCCAAAAGAAGAGTAAGCAAGCTGGAAGCAGTAACAGGGAACAGACACCTGCTGTCCAATTGCAGAGGTAGAGTCTGCTAATTCTCTGCCACCAAGACCTTTTAGAAAATATCACGATGTAGCTGGCAGTTCCATTATCAGGACAGACTTCAGAGGAATGGGGGAACAAACTGGAGAGTTTGACAGAGATGGGACAAAGCAGAGTTAGATGTGATTTGGATGGTGCTAATAAAGAAGAGTAGGGGAGTTGAGCAAAACTCCAAGCCAATACTGGGTCAGGAGGTTACTGCAACTATTTACACAACTGGGAGACAGAGAAAACACACAGCTCTGCAGCCTCTGTAGTGTTCAAGGTATAGACACAAAGGGCAATGTCATAGAATCTAGAAAAAAGAACATTTTTGGAAGTTTTTTTGCAGAGAAAGATATTCAGAACGGTATAACATCTGTGCTTTCCGCACTAATAGATCAACAGCCATAAGATTGTTCTTTACATTGGGAATGGAAAGGAAAATTTTCCTTGAGCAGACGAATACAAACATATTCAATCTCCCCTAGATTAGAGCAACTTGCTGTTTCTATAAAGTATTACATGAAATTCTAAAGAAGCAGAGAGATTAAAGGCCAACTGCAATGATCCCCAACAAACATGTCCCAGATAGTCTTTGTAATCCTCGGTTGCCCATCTATTATTTCGCAATTTTAAGGACATTACACTCTGAAAAAGGGGGTTATAAAAATAGAGCAAAAAGACAGCAAATTCACACTTGGATAGCTGGTGACATTTATGGACCTTGGATAGCTGCTACCTGTGACGCACTTAGCTATACATCATCCAATGCACACAACCATTTACTGCCAGGTAATGGGTCACCCTCAAGACATTCATATTCAGCAAGCCATAGGAGCCACAGTTCAAGCACAAATAAAGTTAGTTCTGCTACAATGAATAAGGCCATCATTTACAGGAATGACATTCAAGCCAGAGTGTAGCACTCATAATTGAGAAAGAGTGAAACCAGGGCAGGTACAAGTGACAAAAAGGGGACAGAGCTCCTCCAAGCATGTCAGTGCAATGTCCACCCACTCTCCCAGCATATTCTGTGCAGGAAGAGGTGCTCTCATGAGAGAAAAGTGCTAGGCTACCTATGAGCCAAACTGCAGCTGGAAATAGACTTAAGAAGAAGAAATTGTTAGGAGAGCGTATAATTGCAAAATCCGCATTTCCTTAGTAAAATTAGTCTACAAAGATGTGTCAGCAGCAGCACTGTAAATATCAAATGAAAAACTCCAAATGATGGATATAGCTTCACAAAAATGTGCTTAGAAAGGAGTATGACAAGTCCAAGTGGGAACACAGTGCTTTAAACACTAAAATTAAAAATGCACAGAAAAGTTATAAACATTCCAAAATGCTAACAGCAAAATGATTCAGTATGAAGTGTGTTTCTGAGGCGACCCCAACCTGGGTAGGTATTTGGGTTATCCTTAACTATCTTGCCTGATCCTGGGGCTGGAGCAGGAATCCCTTCTGATTGCCTGTGGGAGCTGGGGTGGCTCTGTGAGTGTGCAGGGGCTGCACTCTCTCATGCTACTGCTGCTTTGAAGCCTAAAATGAGCTGCCTCAAGCTGCTTGCTGGGATTCATGGCCTCTGCCTCTGGATACAGAAGGATGCTCTGACTCTGAGGACAAAAGCACAAAATTAAAGACGAACTGTGCATTACTGGGTGTTAAGTGGGGAAGTGAGACCCAGGAGAGAGTCTTAAAGGTCTCAGACCTCAGAAAGTGGCTCCTAGAGAGATGGGTGACATCATGGCGTGAGATAATGCTTCTTGGTCTGCTCTGTAGCTCCTCCTGGGAAGGACAGACAGCTTTTCCATGCCATGACACAGGAGCTGACTGCCCCGAGCCTCCCCATTGCACTGCCTCAGTGCTTCAAAGAGCTGTCTTTGGGGGAGGCAGTGGTGCTCAGCACGTGCCCAAAGGAGAAATTCATGGCTTCAACTTTGTTGTATTCATCCCTCTCTAAACACATCCCATGTGGGGCTTAAGTCCCATACTCTGTTTTGATACAGATTTGTTACAAAGGACAATGTTTTATCTGTTTTCTTTTTCAATGCAGAATAGAAGGAAAAAGAGAATGACCCATTTATATTCCTTTAAATCAGGGAAAGGATTCGTTTCCAGACTTATCTGAGAACTTATCCCACTGTTCTCCTTTCTGCCTTTCTTGCTAATATCAAAACAAGCACAAGAAGCCTAAAATAGTAACATGGATGCACTTTAAAAAAAAAACCCAACCAACCAACCAAAACAATAAATCATACCACATTTGCATGCTCTTGTGTGGGGTGAGCTGCAGTCACACAGCCAGGGCTGGTGTCAGGAGCTGCTTCTGGATAAGAAGCCTTCTACCCTGCAGAAACTGGAGGATCCAGCAGGGCAGTGCAAGGTCAGCACAGCCATGACCAGTCCCAAGAAAAAGCAGTGAGCAGGAAGGGACCATGTCTGCATTATTAGGCAGCTGGGGAAGCCTGTGCCATTCCTCTCCTTTTGAGGGAATGAATCTGTAACCCTAGTCACCTTGCACATGGTATTTTTATGATGAAATTATTATGATAGCAAGTGAAGACTGACAGCTAATGGGTCCAATCCCAAATATAGAATAAAATATGAAAAAGGTGAGCAGCACTGTTGACTTCACCAGTCCCTGAAAAATAATGCGCCAGTGTATCCTCGGTTGTAACCATGCACCAAAACACGTGGGAAGAGCTTACGGACCCCTTTGCAGAGCTTGCCTTTGTTGCTGCCAAGTAAAGGAGATTTCTAAAGATGATTTGCAAATCAGCCTCTGAAAAGTCATTTTCAGATGGTAGCTCCAAAGACCTTCTAATCTCTGTGCACTTCTCATGCTGAAGTACAACAGAGCAGGAACATCCTGATGTGCTTTGTATTTGATTTGCCTACTCCTAAGAACCTCTTCATATGTGGAAAGCTTTGCAAAGCATTCAGCTAGAGCAAATCAGCAATGCCTTGCTCCTGCTGAGGGCTGCAGGCTGGGAAAATAGTGAGGGGAAGTACCCTTTTATTATACTCCTTGACCAAAATGGAAAGTAGGCACTCTAATTTTCTTACTATAAATCAGCATATGAAGTACAGGGATTTTACCATATACAAATGGCTATGTACCGGATACCAGAGTGGAATATAATTCTGTACTGAAATCATACCCATCTCTACTTTTACAATGCCTTTAAAAAAAAGTCTCACATTTTCATTAACTTCAGTGAGGCTTGGACTAAGGCCTCAGGCAGCGTAAGGCTCTCATTGTTTCCACTGAGCCAGGAGTTTGTAGGGGACTGGACATCATTCAGGGGTTGCTGCAGAGAGGTATCTAATTAGGAACAACTAATCCACAATCACTGTTGTTCTGCTGTGATTAAAAGTAAGGCAGCAGGGATGCTTGATGAAAGGAGGCGATCAGGTCACATCCTGAAGCCATACCACGGTCTGACAGGCGAGGATACAAACCTAGGATTATCCTACAAAGCCTCAAGAAAAAGCAAGTGCAGATTTGGTAAGGGACTTGATAAATCTTCATCTTTTTTCTCTGACTAGCAAAGCAAAATAAAAAGGGGAAAGAAAAAGGGAAACTTCAAACCACGTAGCTAAATATTCTTTCTCTGCCACTGGTCAATGCAAGAATTCACAAAAAGCTTTTACTCTCCCAGGAATAACAAAATGGAAATGCATGGACTAGATCAGCAGAAGAGCTTTTGAACTGAAACATGACAACTAATAGCCGAATAGGCTTTATACCAGCCTGGGTGCAGAAGATTAATGGCTACGAATAATATGTATGCATTAGAGTGAATAATGACAGCCCTGAGGAAGGACTGGCAGAGACCGACAATTTTTTTTAGATCATTATTTCTCAGATGACAGAATCTCTTACAATGAGGAAATCCATGCACTTTTCATTTTTCTAATTAAAACACAAAAACTGTTTCTCTCTACCACTTAATTCATTTCTGGCTCTTTCTTTCTGTCTCCTTGGCCACCTGGAAAAACTGTCTCCTCTCAGGTAAGCTTTTTCTTAGCTGAGGGCCCACCCTATCTCAAAGGCTACTGCAGTGTCAGTGCTTAAAGTGAGGGCACAAAGAGCTGCTTTAAGGATTCCCACAGCAAAAGAACTGCATAATTTGAATTCCTGGTGGTCCTCAAGCAGGCATACTGAGGTCACTACCTGGGTACATGCTCTGCCCACTGACTAAGAAATAAGGGGAATGAAACTGCTTGTGGAACTGATCTTTGCACATGCCTGCTCATTAACAGCACCAATTTTACATTATTATAGGTTTTATGGAGGTTTTCTATAAAATGTTAATTTCTGTTCTGTTCTTAGAAATCTCGGTGTGGTGATTTTTTGCTTGTTTGAGAAACCTGAAGTCCCCAGATCCTTTTGTAAGCTCTTTTCTAAGATCCTGCCAGTCTTGACACCAAAAATATTGGGAGAGACAGAGCAAATAAAACCACAGGCAATTAGCAGCTGGTCTCAACCGAGGCATCACTTTCAACACTTACTTTTCCTTCCCTCGCTGCCTTACCTTGCCAGGCTCCCAAGAAGGGAGATCTGAGATAAACAGAAATGGAGAAGCACCCACTTTTTCTCCCTGTAAATCTCCAAAGTGTGGCAAAACCCAGGTCCCCCTCTCCAGACACTGATTCTCCCCCATGATTTGCAGTGTTTTGCCTCTAAACGCAAAGCAGGAGGTAGAGTACTCTTGTTCTGGGGGGGACATCAGACTCCACTTATTGTGATGAGCAAGTGAGGAGTGAAAGCTCTCAAAGATTCACAGCACCTCTTTGAAAAAGAGCCAAAAAATAAGAAAAAAAAAGAAAAGGAAAAAAAGTAATAGAAGAAGGAAGGAAATAAATCGGGGAAACATTTGCAGCATACACAAACAGCATGAAAAAATACTGACTGCTCAACATTTGCACATCTTCAAATTCACTAAAGGGACATGAAGTTATTACAAAAATAAGGATCTCAGACATGCATACAGCACTTTCCCTGTCCCATCCACACATATGTCCCCGTGCTACTTGGCTCACCAGTGTCAATGCGGGAAAAGCTCTTCCTGGCCACGCCAAATGCCCTGAATGACACCCAATTTCCTAATCTGGCTTTGTTATTTTCTCCTTATTTTGCATATTACAAGAGTATGAATTTATAACATGTTTTCATTTACATAGGAAAACTGGAGAAAGCAGTTTATGCCCCAGAAGGAGATAAAGAAATTTGAAGTAAAAGTAGATCTAGAATTAAGCAAAATAAAACTCAAATTGAGATAATTATTGTTAATGACTTGGAACTGAAACTCATTTGGATGAATCCTCTTCAGATTTTGCCTATTCATTTCCCTAACTGTCAACATAAAAATGACATGTTTTAGCCAAATAGCCTAGCCTTATAAGAAAAACTAGAATGGAGGCTTGTTACAACCTTAAATTCTAAAAGGAATAACTTATTAATTTTATTAGAAGGCATATACTTACCTGAAATCTCCTCCCACTTTTCAGATAATGAAACTACTTACAGTTTGGGAACAGCAAAGGATTGATTCTGACTATTGTTTAAAGAAAATACTTCTGTTTTTTAACCTCACTTTCTGCCACTGGGCTCTGTACAGCGTTATTTACGCTCTGTATCACTTGCTGCTATGATTCCAGCAGTGCCTTGCAGACACTGCAAGATGAAAAAAGTAGTCTCTACATTCCTTCCAAAAGGTTCAGCAGGGATTCTCCTTAAAAATAAACTTTTTGAATACCATTCAGCAATACTGAGACATAAAATAAAAAGGTTTCTACCCACAAATAAGAGAAAAATAATATCAAAATAAAGCTAAAAAACCTGAGCCACCCACAACCAAAATTCAATACCCGTTTTAATTTCTGCAGAGCAAAGTGAATCTATAGTATTCAGAGCTATTCATGCTCCAAAGTTGTGCTTTACGTATTGATGTGAGCGGCTCATTATTCGTCATGCAAGGCATCCCACTGACCTCACTTCAGTAGGAATTGCAGAATCACAGCCCTATTATGGGCAGGCCCAATATTTATGCACACTTGTCAGATTTCACACAGCTCCTCTGAATGACATGCTCTCCTCTGGTCCTGCCTTTCTTCTCTATAAGCGCTTTTTCTTCCCTCTGCCCTCTGTCTTCTATGTGGCTTCCCATAATAAGTGTGAATTTAACCAGCGAGCCTCCCCACAAGCTCACATGTACGACTGTTCAGCTCTCACAAGGAGCTCTGGACATATTCATTACGACCCCAGGCTGAAATATTCAGTCACACTATAAACCTGTGAGGGAGGGATGCTCCCAACTAGCTAACACTGAGGAGCTGAGGAGCTGAGCCCAAGGTAAGAGCTGAGCCCAAGGTAAGAGCTGAGCCCAGGGTAAGAGCTGAGGGAGCGAAAGACTTTTAAAACTTTGCAATTGCTGTCTGCAAATAGTCTGCAGGAAATACTCCAGGCTACCAGCTGATTGTAGTTCCACTAAATATTTTAAAAACCAGCTTTGACAAGCTTTCCTCTCAAACAACTGTTCTTCCTCCTAATTATTTTCTGGAAACAGTAGTCTCCATGGATGGCAGGGTACTCTGATTTTCCTAAGAGTAACAAAGCTTTAATACCAAAAGATTGGAGATCAGAAGCAATGCCAGGTGTCCCTGCATGCTGCGTGGAGGGAGTGATGTCCCCAACGCTGCTGTTGCATTAACACATTCCCAGCACAGAACAGCACTTCTGGATATATTTCACAGCAAGAAACTACATGGGGTCTAATGCAGGAATAATCTGCACGAGCAGTATTTTCCTTTTGGCTGGATTTTAACAAAGAATGCAAATGCACATAGGCTTTTATAGTCTGAATGTTTCTGTTCAAATCTTTTGATTCAAAAGCCTTTTTTTCTCAAACACCGATCGTGAAAGCAGAACCTAAAACCCAAACAGTCCTTTTTCTGAATCAATATTCTGGGTACAACAGCACAATAATGTCACCTAAGGGGTTACAGTTTTTAACAGCATTGCTTGCTCTTACATTGTTACTTGGTTATTTCAGTCCTTTAAAAATGAAAACAAAATAACCTCAACATCAAAAAATGCAGTTTTGAGGTGTTTCTTAGGTTACTAGCTTGGTAGTACACAGTCAGATGGTTGTATTTTCAGCTTTTCTGGCAAATTTTTACTGTTTTGTTTACTTATGTTCTTACTGCTGATTTCCTATCTGTCAGTGTGTTGCCACAGAGAGATTAACTGAAATTTCAGACACCATTGAAGTCTCTTTGTCCTCTCCCACATGACACATTAGCTGAACACTGATGTACCCCAAACAAAAAGGGTAACTGGCAACAAAGTGGCCCCAGAGCCCACACTGCTGATGCAAATTTCTTCAAATCATGGGCTTGAAACCTCATTATGCTTGGATGTTTGTGAAAATGTGCCGGGGTCTTTGTGCACTGTTGTAAAAAGATGCTAAATGAAGAAAAGTGATATTGATTTTTCTCTCTTTTCCCACAATTGGATATTTATGATGCAAAGAACCCCTAAAATATGTAGACTTTCTTGCAGATCCTTGAGAGGCTGCAGAGTCAGCAGAATCCCAAAGTTCTGCAAAGGTCAGGCAGACACATAGAAAAAGGAAGAAAAATGTCCTGGGACTACACCCACTTTGGAGAAGAACAAGCAGTTTATTCTGTGAGAGAGGTCGCTGTTTTGATTTCTCTGCAGCCCCCCAGAGCAGCAGAAGCAAACATGGATGGGGTAAACAAGAATACTGAGTTCTTGTTTAGCACCAATTTCTGGATGGCCTAACTTCTAGAGTGCAGTTTGCTCATATATGTACATCACAGGATTGTTGCAAGGATTAAATCTTTGCAAGGATTAATCTTTAAATCCGGGTTTTGAAAAGATCTGCATATTATACATAGAATAACAGCTAGAGTTAAGGTCACTTGATTACTCGCCAGGCAATAGGAATTAAAAGATAAACTGTTGTGTAATTATCTTACACTGCATTTAGAAAAAATTCTCTCTTATTATCCTGGGATAAAACCTGAGTGTAATTTGTCATGAATCAAAAAGCATGCAGGTATTGAAAATAAATACATTCTAGATGATTCCAGTTACGAGAGTCACAATTGATTCTTCGATTCCATTTGATGTTCCGCCACCCTGCAAACACCTATGTCATTTCATGTTGTGGCAGCTATCCTGGAAATGAGCCAAATTCAGCATCGGTGTTAATAGGTGCAACCTGGCATAAGCCAGGCATGGCATGTCCAGCTACTGCCACAGGGATGGCGGTCATTGAAAGCTCTGCTAAACTGGGAATGTGCCAGGTTTACACCTTTCTAGTCAGTGTGTGTAGTTCTGCTCCTCTAATTCATTCCTGCTGCCTGCTTGAATGTGAAGCATTAAAACAAAGAGAAGTAACAATATAGATAAGAGGTTCGCTATAAAACACACCATCCCAATTTATAGCTCTGAGGGGCTATTTCTCAGCTGTTCTTCTGAGGTCAGAACTGCTCAGCTATCCCTGTTTTAAGCTGTGAAAAAAGACAAGGACCTTCAAAAAGAGCAGTGTGTTGAGCCTGGTAAAAGAGGCGGGCACTGGTATGAAGACTCAAGCAGAGAAACAGGCATGGCACAGAGGGAAAGGAGCATGTTCCCACCAGGAACCCTGGGCATCCTTGGTGACCTCCACCTTTCAATGAGACCATAAAGGCTGCTTTGGGTGGAGGACTTTTTTTCAAGTCACTTCTTTTAGTTACTATCACTGGCTTCCCACTAGCTTCTAGGGTCCAAATCCCAGCGTGACAGGCTGAAAAGGTTAGGACCCCCCCAAGGAAACCAGCTCTTCATACATGGCAAAGGTCTACCCAGGAAATAAAAGGTCTGCAGTCTGGAAATCCACATTAGGGAAAACCTCAAGAAGAGATCAGTTGTAAGGCCAACAAAATCAAGAACAACCAGGGATTTGTGTAAGCGGAGAGAGTGGTGTGACAGCAGTGAGAACTACCTGGTATAAAGAGAAATAAACACTTAAGCCAGATTTATACTTGGAAGTAACACTATGACCAACCATGGAATGAAGCTGCATCAGGAGAAGTTCAGATTGGACAATAGGAAAATGTTCTTTACTGAGATGGTGGCTGATCCCTGAAACAGAGCCCCCAAGGAAGTGGTCATGGCACCAAGCCTGTCAGAGTTCAAGCAGCATCTGGATGATACTTTTAGTAATAAAGTTTAGATTTATGCCATCCTGTGAGGAGCTGGGAGTTGAACTTGGTGATCCTTATGGATCCCTTACAACTTGAGATATTTTATGATTCTAACAATTAATGAGGTTAAAGTCTGTCCCAGCTGCTGCTGATCTAGTCCATAACTAAATTCACTCTCCCATGTCCTACCAGTTCTTCCAAGCCACTTCTGGAAAAGCAAGAGTGTTAGTCAATCACATCATTTGGTAGGGAAATGCACAATGCTGTCTGTCTCTAATCTCCACATCACAAGAATAGCAAAACACTCTTCCATCTTATCTGCAGACCAAAGTCTGACATTAGTCCCATGCTGGCCTGGGCCCTCGAAGCTCTTGCTGGATTCCCAGGGGTTTTCCGCCCGAGAGATGATTGATTAATCCCCATCCATCTAACAGAAGGTCACCAGCTCACTCCATGCTCTCCTGAATACTGTGCAATCACAGAATTCAATTTAAAGTTTCTAAGGACAAGCAATCGGCTCCTCAGACACTGATCTATGAAACAGTAGGGTGCTCAGCTACAGAATAAAGGAAAAGCAGGAGAGGGCATTTCAGGAGCCTATTGCTAATGAGTGAACCATCTGTCTGTCTTCTTTGTGAAAATTGGCTATTTATTCTGACATTTTCTTTTCTCCAAACAGTTTTTCTGCTGATGACCTTATTATTTTAAAGTAATGTAATCTAATTTTAATGCTAGTACTTGTCAGAATTATTTAAAAAAGCAATAATGAGAACTGTAGATCCATTAGCAAACAGAAAAATAAAAATGTACCATGCCTGTGAGAGAAAAGGTGCAAGTCCCACCACAAGCAAGCCTCGCTGGTGATAATTATATTCATTATTCAGAAAGAACACCATGGCCAGCTGTGAAATGAGTGACCAATACTGAATTCTTCATATGGGATCATTCTTCCATCACAAATGAAAAAAAGACACTGAATACAAATTACAAAAAAAGAAAAAAAAAGAGAAAAAAATAAGAAAAGGAAAAAAGAAACAAAGAATCACTGTTGGCAAAAGCGTAACAAAAATACATAAACTGAGAGGGACTCTCCCTGGTCTGCCTTACCCAATTTATTTCTCTCAAAGACGTGTCCATTTCAGGACCGCACACTGTCCTTGAACGCCTCTAAATGTGAACACCATTTTAGCAGAAATGTAAGGAGAGGATGCAGAGACTAATCAAGCTGTCCATCCATCTTCCGGTATCACATCTCTGCTGCAGACACCACCAGCTGTTTCACAGAAATGGGCAAAAAGCCTAATGGTAAGATAATAGGGAGAGTCTTCCGAGGCAGGAAGTCTCCTCCCTATTCTTACTAGTTATAGATTAGCTTCAGACCTGAATTATGAAATTTTGTGGCCCTTTCAGGACTTTCCTTCAGGGTTTTTTGGGGGTTTTTTGGCCTGTTTTCAAGCAGTGCCACTACAATCCTAAATCTGAGCAGCTAGGCATTGCCTGTGCACTTCTAGCAAAAAAAGAATATTCTAAAATATAAAAAACCCTGAGTATACCAAATTCTAAAATGATGTCTGAGTACATGTGAGTGGTTATTTTTGGATCAATACTCCCTTTTATCCCTTGTCTCAAGTGAGCAAGCATGTGCCAACTGAGACCTCAAAAATGAAGTCAGAGGGAAGGTAGTTTCTTTGGATGGGCAGGTAGAACTCGACAGTATCTCTCCAGCCACTTTTTGATATTAATTTTAATCTCAGCTGACCCTGTATTTCTTTGTGCATGGTTTTACGCCAGGTAATAAATGAAGAACACTGCATTTGGACTCATATTTGTACTTCTGGTGAGGCAAGCATTCACCCCAAATGAACACTTTGCTAAGGAGCTTTGTCAGCAGCAGCATCTTCTAATATTTAAACTGAAGTTTGCCAGACCTAGGGACTGAAAGGAGAGATTTATTGAGAAAGGACTGATGCATCCTGCTGCCATGAAGGTCTTGCAAGAACACACAACTTGTGGCCCCTCTTTCTTCAGCCTGATGCCATTCCCATCAACCTTTGAGATGCCTGTGAGGTGCAACAAAAAGAGGGATAATGAGCCCTTAGCTGGTACTAACCTAGTATCTTTGGGATGCACACCAGCTGTCAGAGACCAGCAGCAACATTAAATAACAACAGAATGTACAAATCAAGGTGGCACAGGAGCTACATCTCTTCTAATAACTTCTGTTTAAAGAGCGCAGTCCTAAGAGGAAGAAGTTGGTTATGTCTGGATTGTACAGTGTGCTAAAGCACTGCATAAAGGTAACAGTAAGCAAAATTTTTCTTCCATCAATCAACAGAAGATACACAAACAAGAACTCTTAATGGCAACCAAGCTGGAACAAACATCTCTTCTGATGGTAAAGATTGAGTGTTTCTTGCTTATCTGGTGGTTTTTCCAAAGCACCTTGAGTATGTCCACTGGTCTCTGAAGGCACTGTGGACAATAGCTCCAAGCAAAGCTGCTTCACTGAAAGGGGACTTCAAAAATCATGTTAGCATTCATCTGTTCCTCATTATTCCAACACAATACTAAGTCTGAACAGATCTGGAAAATCGTACCTCCTACACAGACATTTTTTCCTCCTTATTGTCTCTCCAAGTCCTGAAAATGCAGCTGAAGGCGTAAACAGCTGCAATACTGGAAGCTACAAATATGCTACTTATGCAGTAGTGATGCTGGAATAACCAGCATGGTGCTACACTTTTTTCAAGAGGAGGACTTTCAAGAGTGAACTGATAAAGCAGATTTTCCTGCTCTTCTAAGAGAAGTGAGTGCTCCAGGGCCATGTGTTCATCAAACAACAGGACATATATTTCTGGTTTTACAATCTAGTAGAAGGCCTAAAACCTCCACAGTGACTCAGAATCTGTCTCAATGCCTGTATTCCAAGTTTTTCCTTCTCGGAACATTAAAAACATGACAATTTGGTTTATTTTTATTTTCATTAAATTATGAACTCAAGTGTAATTGATGGCATTGTGGCATGGGTAGGAGGACTTAAGACACCTTAGACCTTAAGACACCTGCTGGCATCCACTGCCAGATTGCTCATTTTCTTTGGTCTGAGAGTGACTGACCTGCGAATATGAAGGCTACTGTAATAAAAAAAACACACCTCAAAAGAGAAAAAAATTAAAGAACAAAAAATAAGGGTACAGGGCTGTTTGACTAAAGGCTTTATCACAATAAGCATAGAGACCTGGAGACGGTCAGAGAAATGACAAGGGGTGGAGGAACCCAAATGACCTAATCAGTGAAATCAGAGCATGACAAAGGATATTGTTAAACTGTTGTCCCTAGAGTGAAACCCATGAAGAGCTGGGGGAAGGAAATTTTCTTCTTGAACTTCCATGCAAAATGTGGGGGTTATGGCCTAAAGGGGCATAGGGTTTATTGTGGGATATAGGGGGAAGTAAATTTGTGAATGGTTTAAAACTTATCCAGTTGGCAGTTTGTCACTTTAGGAAATACTGTATTTTGCAGATCTGCTTAAAGTGGGCAGAGAAATAAAATTAAGGAGAGAAATGGTACAACCAGACAGTCCTTACACTTATTTTCCTTCTCTACTTAGCATCGCTGATGTATTTCCGTGCATGCGCCCACAAAGTCATAAAGTACATAGTGGCTGTATGTTCTACATTCCATATATCTGCATATTTTATTTATAAGGCTGAATAAAACAGCATAGATGCTTTTACTTATTGATTACAGTCTTTACTAGCTGTGTTCAATTTCACTTCAGCATCTCTTTTTGACATTAATGGGCTGTAGTCAGGCTCACCTATTCCATGCTCACACTGAGCGAAAGACCTCACCATGTAAGTTTCCAGGAATAAGAATTCATTCCGAGAAAAAGGATGAATGGGAATTGCATGCCTGTTTCCAAAACTGGAAATCCCATTCTGAAGTTTCTTACATTCTGGACAGGAACCCAACACAATCTCCTAAGATTACTTCAAGACACGAATGTCAGCTCACAGAGGGACCGTGAATCCAGAATTGTTCCAATGGGTTAAGAACATACAAAAAGACTACACAGCTTCAAAGGACTAATTGAATCCCTCTTCGTATAATTCACCAGTATAGTCAGAACATGAAGAATCACAAGAACTTTAGCCATTCTGCTTTGAAATTACACTTTCAATACAGAGCACCAAGTGTGAATGGAAAATGTCTGAAACAACCTCCACCAAAATGTAAAAAGCAACTGAATAAAAGACAAAAAACAGGGTTGTTTTTTTTAAGATCTCATTACCATTATGCAGGAGGCCAGCATGAAACTTCTTGGTTTATAGAGGTACTTCATCATCACTAAATTAAGAAAGAGAGTCTTAAGGAGAACAATGCTGTAGCCGCGCTACAGGAGAAAACTGGAAGTGAAGAGATTGGAAACGTTGCTTGTCATTTCACAGGCGGCAATATGCTCTCCTGACTCATGCATATGTAGGAGACCTGCCCACAGTTTAAGTCTGTGCAGGAGTTTTCACTAAGACCTTATTACAATCTCTTTCAGTGCACGTCCATAAACAAGTTTGTCTTCCCAGCATAAATCCTCTACATTATATTTATGCTCCACTGCATGTCTCAGGAAAACACTAGAGGGTTTATCATTGCTAAAATTTCAGATATACTACAGCCAATGATTCAGAAAATTACTCATTATCTTTTAAAACAGTTAATGTAAGCCTCGCTTTTAAACTGTACATTCTTTATGACAGAGAACTTGTCTTCTACCTTTTTTGTGAAGTATTTGGGATATTTTTGGGCCTCATGAAATTATAATAACACCCTCACAATCAAGGTAATGAAACTTAACAGTTTATAATGGTGTCTCTTATAGAAAAAGTGTTTCAGAAAACTTTGGACACACCTGCCTCTAACTGGAAATTTTAATTATAATCAAAAAATATTTCTAGTTTGACACATCTTGATTTCACTCCTTTCTACTTTTAAACAGGTTTTCACTTTAAATCAGACTTTCAGAGGAACAAATTGCTTTGAGTTTAAATCTTTTAATTCTTTGCTTTCAAGTCTCCCTTATGAAAAAAATACCATGGAAATAATGCAAATATCAGCCTCCTTGCCATAGGTCAGGACCAGAAAAATGTGAAAGTCTTAACTTTTTATATAATACTCCTTCTGTCTCCTACATACATTAACATTTACGATGGAAAATGCTGAAGACCTCCCACCTCCAGTTGTTCAAGAATTTCTTGCTTAGCATCCACTGCAGACTATAACAGATTTGCTGGAATATGCATCTCTGCATCCTCAGATGAATACTCTGTGTGTTTGCAAAGGTCTACGGGATGAGCACGCCAGAAAGCCAAGCTTGTTAACAGCTCTCACTGGAGTTTCTGTGTGCCTCTAATACATACCTCAGTATTCACCCAGAGAAGACCACGAGCAATTTCTCTGCACAGAGCCAGAATCTGTGCAGTGGATCCAAAAAGCCCTGGGGTTGATATCAGTAATTTCCTGCTATTCCACATCCTTGAATATTGGCTCAAAGGAATAGCCTCCAAGGAAGTTCAAACCTTCAGTTTTTCCGCCTTTCTCAACATTTTGTTTAAGAACCCCCCATTATCACCTTCAGCATCTACCAGTTCAATACCCACAGAACACAATGAACATGAGCCAGAAGTACACACACACAAAGCATACCAAATTCCTGAGGAACAACAAAATTCCATCTCACCACTAACCCGATGAATAAGGTTCTTTGCAAATCAGTGATTAAGCCCCCTTTGTCTGACTATTCAAATGGATTCATGTGATAGGAGGGACATACTTTCTTCTCAGATAGACTTCAACTTCCAGATCATTCATGGCATCACCTATCCTATGACATGTGCAAGGATTTCTGAATCAATCCTACCCACAAAGATGGCCACGAAGTTAATTTCAAGACTGCTATTGTTCCCAAGTCCCCAGCTAGTACTAAGAGAAGTGGTTCCTGCCTGGGTTTGGGGCTATTTTCGGTGCAAACAGCAATGCTGCTCCAAGCCTGGTGCTGCTAGGCTAACAGAGCAATCCTTCAGGAAGGGCAGCATTAGGAGGAGATGATGGATGTCACCTTTGCAGAGATGAGTGCATGGCTGCTTCCCAGGGCTGCCACACAGTTTGGGTTCAGGAGTGGCTTTGAGCTACAGGGTGACTCCCTGCTCCCAGCCCACCCAGTGTGCAGTCTCACACAGGCACCATCCCAGGGAGCCTGGGTGAGACTCCAGCCCCCAGCAGGAGCACGAACTTGTGTCCAGGCACTGAGAGGTGGGAAAGTCTTGCACTTGCATCTCCTGAATGCTATAAAATAAAATAAAAAATCTCTGGGTTGAACCTTCCAAGCAGTGCTGAGATGGAATGGGATTAGTTCTTGTTCTCTTCTCAGTTCCTCAGGAGTGGCACCAACCTGCACACAGTGCCCTTGGTCTGTCGAATTCCTTCCAATTCCCACCTGTGTGAGAACAACTCCTATGCCCCCGTCATGCTTCCTGCTCTTGTTTTTTCTACAATGTATTGATAAATGTAAAAAGGGGACCAATAGATTTCATTTAACTCCGGTCAAAGGATGTGAAATCTTGGAGGACATTTTTTTAGCACATTTCAGTGAACAAAGAAAAGGACTACACATATTCCTGCATGGAGCTTGACCCCTTGCTATATTCATCTTCTCCAATCCCAGCACAAAAAGCGATGCCCAATGGGCTGTGCTGAGCTTGGCCACACCACGTCTCTCCCTTTGCGTCCTGGAGAAGGAGGCTGGCCTGAGTCTGGCAGCTCTTCCCCTGCACAAACCCAGAGCCCAAACCCCCCAACAGTGCTGCAGCCCACAAGTGACTGCAGATCCTTTGTGCAGCTGTTTCTCTCACACACCTACCCACACAGATCCTGTTGCTCCAACTTTGCTGGGAAGGTACAGAGCACCACTAAATCCTGGTTTATTGCAGTCGGGATTCAGCTTACACACCCATGATGGCAGTGCAAAGTCCTTGCTAAAAGGACTTCTTAAAACGGTGCACCACCTAAAAACTGGACTCTCAGGTTTCCTAGAAAATCTGCAATTTTTTTTTCCTTCACTCGCCTTTGGGAGAAAATATTAAAAGTAAAGGCCTTTCAGGTGAATTACTGACTAGATGTTGGTCTGGCAATTGCCATTAAAAAAAAAAATCCATAAGTAAGCAGAAAGATGATATAGCCTACTGTAATTTATTTTGTCAGAGGAAAATTACACAAGCAACTGCATTATTAGGATGGACTATTTTTAATTAAAGTTCCTGAGGAGAAGATAGGCATCAACTAAGAAAAGCCAGCCATGTCCGGAAGCTGTATTGAGAAAAAAAAAATTAAATGCCAAAACACATTACAGAAATGGACATTTGACATTTGAATGAGGATTTCTAATAGCTCAGATGAAGAAAGAATATGAAACTGGAGTTTCAATTTAGGGCCGATTCAGATATAATCCCTTCTGTTAGGGATTTGGGCTGTGAAGCTTCTCAGCTTCAATGAGTATGCTTTTAGCAAGGCTATGCGTGTCAGACTGAGGGACACCTGCATGTTCCCTTTGGGAAGCGAGCTGGGAATGGTTACTGACAGTGCCTGAAAGAAGAAGCTTCTGCAGGAAATCCCTTCGAGCTAATGGGACCCCAGGTAAATCTCCAAATTCAATATGTACTTAAATCCTAAATCAAGTGTTGCCTTCATTCCTGAAGCTGGTGGTAACATTTGCACTTGTATGACAGGTCTGGTTGCTCACTTCATACAGATGCATGCCTAGTCTCCTTTGAGTCTTTCTAAATCCTTGCCCTTCAGTGATAATCATGTAGCACTGAGATTCACAGACTGGTGACTTGTTTACACTGTCTACCCAACAAGTTATTCTGTAATAGCTTCTGCCTCCGGCAACTCTCTGTGCCAGTATAAAAGTCACTTTGTCTTAGACTGGGGGAGCAAAGGCAGCAGCAGAAACACTTTTTCTACAGTAAACGCTGAGGAGAAATGATGGGGGTTTAAAGATTGCTGTTAAAAGCTGTGATTCAGGCAGCCAATGAAAGGATCCCCAAATCAGACAGTAACTCTTTAGGCACATACATATTACAATTCTAATCAGAAAAGCAAAATAAAATACAAAGATGCTTTTAAATGTATCCCTGAACATACTAATGTAGTTGCAGCTATAGAATAAGAATTCATTGCATAGTAGTTGGGCCTTGAAGCCCAATGGCTGTCTCTTCTCAAGAGATCAGGAATAAACAGACAAAAAGTAGCGTTTGTTTTAAATAATCCTGTGCCTTGCTTTCTCCCATCAGTAAACCTGGAGTAAATCACACAGATAACTCCATTATGTAATTTATTAGCTTTCCTGAAATACAGTGAGGGTCTTTGACTAAAAACATTTAGATAGGCCCAAACACATTACTAAATGTCAGTAAACACCTGAAATACCTTCTTCTCATTTTTGTATGAAAAAGCTACTCATACTTGAAGCAGTTATATTAGCTAAAAATGTGTTTAAGATTGCTCAAAATCCTTGCATACATAACAGCACTACACATTCATGATTTTTTTCCTCAAGGAATGCTTTCTTTCTTATCTCTGTAACAGTAACCAGTGATACTTTTAAATTAATTTTTAGCATACTCTTTCTTTTTTCTTTATTTATCTATCTTTTCTCACTACAGTTTAAATACCCCTGGAACACAGTGGAGACAGTCCTCAAGCTTGACGGCGTTAGCAGCAAATCTGCCTTGCCTGAAATGAGTCTCAGGCTGACATTAGATAGGACTCCCTGGATGTGGCTCACCAGCAGTTTGCATGTGGCTACTCCCTGCCACACCCAAATATGAAAACAAGGCACCAGTCGCTGTTTATGCCATTGCAAGAAATGCTGTAAACATCATGAGATCATCACAGGAAATTCACATAGTAAAAAAACCAGGAGATTAATAATACAAACAGAGGAATGCTTCCAAGCAAATAGACTTCATGCAAAAAAAAAAAGAGGGACAGTGTTTTCCAACCTCTGCTGCACCAAAGAAGAAATGCCAATAGTAAATTAAAATCACAGTGCTTGTATTTCATTAAGGTTAGGAAGGAAATTCTGTGTGCCCTCTGATAGCTGTTCGTGCCAGCCAAAAGTGAATTTATGGCATAAATGAAATTACATTCCTTTTCTGCTATTCACTTGCTTCTGATGAGCATCATTATGCTGAAGCAATTTATCATGTTTTATATCTGAAAGAGCTTTTCTGTTTCCACGATCCTACCCTTTGTACCACCATTCTCTAAAAATCTGAGCATTATAATTTCCTTCCCCCTTCTGGTTCCCTTTCACGAAAAGTCTGCTGACAATTGTGAGACAAAATACAGAGGATGCACACAATCCCAGATAACTATTAAATCTTCTGAGAATTAAGACATACTTTCACTGTCACAGGTGAATTTTCACTTTGAGCCTTTGGCTCCAGTGTCCCTTACCTAGCAGATGCTCCAGAGCAGAGCAGAAGAGAGGCAGCCACCTACAGCTGGTGTATCTGCAAGCAGGCAAGCACTGTGCAGCTGCCCCAGGTGCACCGCAGAATGGGGGACTGCTCTGCAAGAGGAATATTTGTACGTGTAGTTCCCCCTGATGCTTGGCAAAGAAAGGAAAGCAGACATGTTCTTTTCCATCCTTCTGGCAGACGAATAAATTATCCACTACTGAAGGCAGAAGCTGGGGCTTGGCCGGTACCCTCAGATGTGCAATTGCAAGAGGCTACCTCTGCTTATCTAAGCAGAGAACAGCCAACCCATGCCAAGGAACACAGTCTGTCAGCAGAACCTTTTCTTGCTGCTGTTTACAAACAAACCTTACTCCATGCTGAGATTTCAGGACTGGCAATCAAAAAGTACCCTAAAGAGATTTACCTTGAAGGTCTGCTTGATCAAACAGCAAGCCCCAGATGTTGCTGTAAACACCATTTTCAAGAACAGAAATACCTTTTAAACTTATAACTGCTAAACCTCACCTAGTTCAGATTTTAGTTTGTTACCTGCGGCCACAATGCCGAACTGACAGTCTGGAGTTGACAAAATGGTCCCACACATGGGGGAAAAGGGACTGTGTGGTTGCTGGATCCCACACTGCATGGGCAGCAGCAGGCACTCCACCACAAGGCTCTACTCAAAGGGTTTTTAGCCAACTTTTTAGAGTATCCACACTTGCAAGATAGTGAAGGCTTCGTATTTTATTTGGCTGCAGCCAAAATACTCCACTAAACCTCAGGCACTTATTTGCTGCTGGACATCAAACCAAAATAATGGGTATTTTGATCCATATGTATTAGCCTAAAGGATTAATTATGTCTGTAAGAATAATAAACAATTTGAGACAGAAAAAAATCTCCTAGCTTGGAAGTCGGCCTCTGGAGATAGCCACTGTTACCTATGAAGGCTTGACTTGATCCCACCACACAGCCAACTTCTCTTTTAAAACCTCACACAGACAGCAATCAGACCTTTGACTTCTCTAGGGATCCAATTCCCCTACCTCCAATTCCTTGTAAATATATAAGTATTGTATTCAAATTCCTATGAAATGAATGCTAAACTCCTAGAAAGCTTAACATGGACATATTTTTCCCTACCTGGGAAATAATGGGATATTTTACTTTTAATTTTATCATCTCACTCCCCAAGGCTGTGTTTGTAACGCACATTCATAACAAAAAAAAAGTCTACAATTAAAGAAAGAAAACTAAGTTAAAAGCCAAAGTTATTACCCCATGAGCTTAAAAAAAATAACTGCAGGTAGCTATGGTCATTCTGACATTCTGATATCTGCTCTCTTCTGGTCAAATTCTGCATCTCCTATCAAAGAGGAAAAGATAAGTTGTCACTGCTATGCATGTCATGCAGGCAGAGTCTGACTACCTGGCTATAATAGTTAGGAGTGCTGTCAAAAAATCCCTAAATGCATAGTCACTAATGATTTCATTGTGGTACATCTTTCATTTGAAAATAATAGTCAGTACTTTAATGGAGAAAATAGTAGCTCAATATATGCTTAATGATGCCGAGTCTCTTTTATGCTAGCAGTTTTACATGGCAAAAACAATTCTTAGAAATGTCAACCTGCCAATCTGGTTTAAGGTTTTAAACCTTTACTACGAATTTCAGAGGTAGACTAGAAATATTTCTGTTAATGGCTTTGTTTGAAATGTCTTGATTATGGATAATCAGCTAGGAGCAGTAGATTCTTGCAACACAAGAAGCCCCTGAATAGAAAATTAAAGCTAAATCAACATTATCCCGAGGCTTTCTATTCCTCATTCCCCATCATAAGGTTCCAAGTGGTTACTGCCACATCCTCCTCACCCAGCAGGTCTTCATATGAAACAGGAGTAAAATGAGCCTTCAGTGGTGGGCGATTTATCTGAACTATTTCCTCTCCTGAATGTCCAAGAGGAAATCTCGTATTCTTCCCCTTCTCCTCTCTGAGCTGCCAAGTAAAACCCAACTCCAGAGCAAGAGACAGAGTGACCAAGTGTGGAACTAAATCAGTTGAAGACCTGGAAAGGGATGAAAAGATTGCTTTGATTTTAAAGACCAGACTATAGTATGACAAGTATGACAACCTTTGCATTCTAATTAGTGCTCCTGTCCCCCGCAATTATGTCAGCTGATGACCTGGAGTAAAGGTGTCAGGATCCAATCAACACCTGCATCTAAAACCAGTTAACAGACTGTCAGGTTCCGTTGTGAAAATGCCTTTATTAGTAACTGGTTTTAGCAAATCGTGGAAAGCACTGTCAGTCTTTATACACTGAGAATTGCATGCTGGTTGGTTGAGGAAACTGAAGCCTTCAGAAAGGCTTTCTTTTTTCCCTCTCTCTTGGTTTGTATTCACAGGGAAAAATCATGTAATAGTGTGACAAAAATCTTTCTTTTAATACCAGACTCTTTGAAGAAGGATGGTACTTCTTGTGGAGAATTATGTTGTGGATACCTGCAGGATATTGTATCCAAAGCCTTTCTCTTTCTCTTACTTTTAAGGAAAACATCCGAGAAGACACAAAGCATGTGTGAAATGTCCATGTCAACATTGTTCATCCCCCAAAGGCTCCTTCTTCCTTCTCCTTGACTAAGAAAATTATTGTCAAATTTTCTCCTGATCATCTTGTAGCAAAGATACAATGCTGAAGTTCTCCACAGTGCTTATTCATACCAACTCAGAAGGACAGCAGTTCATGCAATGTTCCTGTTTCTTCCAACAGCCTGAGAGCACAAAACCCTGTTCAACGAAAGGCAGCTGCAGGAGTGCCAATGGCTCATCTTCCTGTACAGAATCACAGGAACTCTCTATTTTTTACATTTTCCCCCCAAAGAATACACAATTTCTTACATATGGTTATTTTTTCCAGAGTTGTGTCCAAGAGAAGCAAGAGACATCTCTGAGTTTGTGCTATTTCAATTACAGTCTCCACCATGGCTATGTGACCTGGTGGGCTATTCACTCAAGCAAAACTGAACAGATGCAAAATTTCACCCAAGAGTGAAATCAACACTGTAGGATAAAAACCACCCTGACTTTAATATTCACTGACATACTGTTTTCCATTTTGTTTGGTTTTTTGCATTTACTACAGTCAGGCCCAGAATGGAAGTGACAGATTATCCCACCATGGGAACATTCTCACGGTATTTTCAGGGAAACTGAGAGCAGGTGGAAACATAAATAGCAGAAAAAGCTTCATGCTCAAAGATTTTTTTGCTTGCCTGAAGTCCTGACCTAGGGGAGCAGCTTCTGGCAGCAACTGTAAAGCACCTTGCCAAATGGTGCAGCTCAGCCCTCAGCACTGCTGTCCCAAGGTGTGTCTGAGGTCCTGCACACCCCAGCTGCCCCTAACCTCGAGGGCTGGTTTGCATATACTGGAGAATTTTGTGTTCAACTTAGCATCTGTATCTGAAATAAGCTGGGGAAAATCTTAGGGTGAAGAAGAAAAGGAAAGAACAGAAGATGCGAGAATCCCACCAAGGAGGAACCTGTAGAAGGGGAATGAGGAAAGCTGATCTGTTTCACCATGCAGGAGATGCAGGACACCCAAAGGGAGGATGGAGTGATGCACTGGACATTTTAAAGATATCTTCTCACTAATTTTTTACCCTCTTTTTTTTGTTTGTTTGGTTTTTTTTTAAGGAAATTACCGTAATTTCTTTTTCCTTTCTCTTGTGAAGGCAATCCAGAAACTACGTTCACATACCCTGACAGCTGACCACAGCAGTGGAGAACATAATAGCTATCATTCTACAATTTTGGTACATAATGGTCAAGGTACAACAGGAAGCTCCTTCCCACAAGTGATTCCCGACATTTCACATCCTTATAAGTAATGTAGGACCTACATTTCAATTCCTCCCCAGACTATTATGGGAACCTTCCCCTATAAGTGCTCTCAGTTTATGATACCTGTGGCAATATGTGCTACTTCTTCTGGTTTGGGAATAATCAACAAATTGGAAAATTCATCATAAAAGACATATGAGCATGGCAATGGAAAAGCAGAAGGATTCCTTTAGAAAGGAGGACTTTGGGAATGACCAACCTGTCAGCCTCACCTCTGCCTGGGAAGATCATGGAGCAGATCCTCCTAGAAGCTATGCTAAGGCACATGGGGGACAGGGAGGAGATTTGAGACAGCCAGCATGGCTTCACCAAGGGCAAGCCCTGCCTGACCAACCTGATTGTCTTCTGTGATGGAGTGACTCCATCAGTGGGCAAGCGAAGAGCTAACAGATGCCATCTGTACTTCCGTAAGGCCTTTGACATGGTCCCCCACAACATCCTTCTCTCTAAATTGGAGAGATAGGGATTTGATGGGGGGACTGTTTCATGCATGGGGAATTGGTTGGATGGTCACAATCAGACTGTAGTGGTCAATGGCTCAAGGCCCAGATGGAAGGGCTCTGGGCAGACCTTATGGCATCCTTTTAAAATTAAAGGGGTCTTATAAGAACAATGAGAAGAGGCTTTTTAGTAAGGCCTATTGCAACAGGACAAGGTGTAGAAGTTTTAAACTGATAGAAGATGGATTTGGATTGGACAGAAGCAAGAAATTTTTTATGATGAGGGTGGTGAAACACTGAAACAGATTTCCCAGAGAGGTGGTAAACGCTCCATCCCTAGAAACATACAAGGTCAGACTGGGGCTCTGAACAACCTGATCTAGTTGAAGACATCCTTGTTCATTGCAGGTGGGTTAGACTAGAGGACATTTAAGGGTCCCTCACAACTCAAACCCTTTTATTATTCTATGAAGGACCAGACTCTTGAAAACTGAAAGAAGAGATGAACAAAATGAATCCTCATTTATTTTTAATAGAAAAATATATATGATGAAAAACATTAAAGAGAAGAACAATTTAAAGATTTTCAGATTTGTGTCTGCCTTTGAACTGTTGTATCATATAATTTAATTACTATATTCCCTTCTCTGTCCTTTCAAAGTCTGCTGTTTTGACACCACTGAACTCAAGCAGGGGAATTTATCCTGAACTCTGCACACAGCGATGATGAGGTGAGCTGCCTTCACCAATCTCTGCACAAGACCCACTTTCTCTTGGCACAGCTGACTGAGGCAAAAGAACACTGAAGAGATTGGACTGTAACTATTTTGGAGTGATCCCTGAGAAAGAGGCCTTAAATAGACCAATACGTACATCTGGCAGTCTCAATGGATCGTTGTGCTGCTTCTGCCCACATAGGCATTATGTTGATGTCCCTAAATATCAGCACAACTTACCCTCCCCAGCTCTGGCTACTGTTGGAGCAAGAGCTGAAATTTTCATGTTTGGGGAAGAATATATTGTATATTTGGACTAGAGCTTCCACGTTGAGACAAAATATACAGTAAAAAGAAAAGGAAACACAGAAATCACAAGTAATGTACCCATTGGGGCAGACTGTCATTTTTCTAAAGTCAAAGAACCACCATTATGGGTAATCAAAGGAACTTCAGGCTTTCTCACATCGAGGCACATCAAACCCAAACCTAAATCAAGTGAAGGCTTTGACATGCCTCCTCCCACAGAACAGATACTGTCTCCTTCCTAGGCATTTCTCAGCAGGCTGAGTGTAGGAATGGGGTGAAAAAACACCCTAACCTTGCAGCGAGCTCCCAGCTGATATAACTGCCGGCAAAAGCAATGGGTGTGTGGCCATCACTCCCGTGGGGATGAGAAAGGGGCTCAAGTACTACACGCACCACTGCTTTGGCATGGATTGGGTTTGCAAAAAGAGCAAGATGGGTGAAAGTATGGGTGAAAGGCCTCATCTGCGGCCCAAAGACACAGGTTATTTACAAAGAGCAGCAAAATGTGCTGATTAGAAGTTGCTTGAAGAGTCACAACTGAGTAATTCCACCTCTTTACCACTTAAAACCTTTTCCTGACCTACTTGCACCAGCTGACTCCATTTTTCCCTTTCAGGGGAACGGAGAACTTCTTGACAGATCCAGGCGATGTGTGGCACTCTGCCAAGCTGGGCTGCCTTTCAGCAGTGGAGCCAGGCTTACCTGCACAGTGCCAGGCATAGAGAAGGGGGAAAGTCCAGTGCCATAGCATGTGGCAATGCAAAACTTGCCAAGACAGTCAGATCTTTGCCTCTCATTCATCCTCTGACAGCCTGAGTAGCGCAATGTTAATAATTCATAAGTTATCTGTGCAATAAGTTACGTTCTTCTTTTAAAAATAGAGCTAGAGAAGCAAGTCTAAATAATTAATTTCAGAAGAGAAATAATCAAGTAACCCTTTCAAAGAAGGACAAAAATCAGTAACTCTGACTTTTTTTTCACCTTGCTAAGCATTCCTGGACAGTGCCATCCCCACGACTGCCAATGCTCCGATGTGACACATATTCCTAGGTGTAGCATCATCACTACAAAAACCACAGGCAATCTGGAAAATTTGTTAAGAAACGATGCGTCTCACAAAGCTCCTCTTCTCACCATGACAGACTGTCTCTTCCTCTTTTCCACACTGCTATGCAGAGCTCCAGATGCCGGGCTGGAATTACCGGCGGTGTGAGCTGAACACAGTTGGCTCACCGGGAGCCAGCCCAAGGGCGGCAGGGAAGCTGTGCCTCCCAGCACTGGTGGCACTGGTGGCCAGTGATGCTAGCCCTGCACTGAGCACCGAACCAAGGGAGCTTTTTTACACGTTTGTGCACCCTTTCCCCTTGAGCTGGAGCTCCCTGATATGCACAAGGCTACTCGCTTGGGATCTGTACTGGCTTCTCTGAGCCCTGGAAGGAAAGCAGGGAGGGCAGGGCATGAGATCTCTCTGGAACTGCGATGCCCTGGTATCCACCTCCATCCCATACACCGCAGGACACTTCCCACAGGAACAGTTGCCAGATGGTTGCTGATCTGAATTAGTTTCACCGGAGGGTGGAATGACAAGGGATATATACCTAATCAACGTCAGTGTGCATTTGGCTGTGGATATTCCAGCTTTAAATCACAGCTTCTGTTCTCACATACAGCAGCATGCTGTTCAGACTTCTCCTGAAACAAAGTCTTGCCCACACCTTGGTAAGGAAAGGAAAGGGTACTGTTTTCACCTATGCCCCAATTGAAACATGATTCAGAATATGGAGAGCATACACTATTCCCTGCCCCCCCCCCCAAACAGCATTTGAAGGATTTGCTACCAATATTTTGCAAGGGTTTGCTGAAGAAAACCTTTAATTATATTATGGATATATTAATGGAAGGAATGAAGAAAAAGTCCATCTTTTTCAAATGAAAACATCGCAGAGACTATGGTTTGTTTGCACTGTCACTACTGAAGCCCATGTGACAGACAGCAGGATTATTTTTGGTAACTGGGTGGAGGATGGGGAGAATGATACACTATTTGAACTTCTCCATGGCAGCCTCTGCTATTGAAGAAGTTTCCAAAATACTTCTGCTATGTAGTAAGAAAAATTAATGAAGCACAGAGAAATTTCATTTACCACGAAAAGAAGGCTTCCTTATAACTAACCGATACCTGGACAATCATGCAGCTATGGTGGGTCATTTTTCCTGCTGTAAATGCCATCACCTAAACATAATTTGTCCGTATGCAAAGGCCAGTTGTGGTCCTTCAAACTATTTGGGAGGAGTGAAGGGGGTGAGTTAGTGGAAGCCCATGCCTGGGATGAGAGACTCCATTCAGGCTGAGTAACAGAAGTGCAGGGGTTTTGCATGAGACAGATCTCTGGATCTGATCAGCAGAATTACTGTTACTTTATCTCAAAATCACTCATGTCAAAAATTATAATAGGGTTTGGAAGTAGTGTCAGATGATTGCTGGCCAGTCTGGACAAATAGCAAATACCTAGAAAATAACGACTAGTCGAAGCTCGGTGGCAACTTATTCGGTAAATCATAAATCTTAATTTCAGATGCAGATACTTCTCAGGGAGGGGCATTTATAAACATACGAGACTGGCACAAAATATTTTGAAAATTTCAGGGGTCCTTTTGTTTAAAGATACTTTTAAATTTCTAAAAAGAAATGTGGATGGTGCATTAGAAGATGTGTAATATAATTACTTAACAAAAAAAAATCATGCTACTGAGTTTGCTTCCTAACTGCTATGTTTTTTGAGTCCAGACAAATGGATCTATTCCCATTCATTCCCTCCTACCAAGTGGGAGTAGACCATTTCAATATCTGTACAGTTCCTGAAATGCCATAACAAGTATAAATCATTCACTGTGGGTAGGTACCAATTCATTATTTATCACAGTGGAAAAAATATATTGGAGACAAAATGGTGCTGCGGTAAAGCTTTCATTCAGTTAATGGGTTTAGTTATAATTATTGCATTAGACTTCATTACTTAAAACTGTCACAAGCACCAAATTCTAAACAAGGTTATTGAGTCAATATAGTGTTCTTGCTTAGTCCTTCTAGTGTTACTTGAATGTTGTCCTGTTTCTCATAAATTTCCCTTCATGTAAACTCATTGATAGTTAAAAAGGTAATATATTAAAAAAATCAAAGAATTTTCACAGTATATCCCTACTTCTGTGAGTAAATTTCATTTGAGAAAATGACTGAAAAACATTACATGCCACCTTAATAAACATGTATCATTTCCTAGCTAATGAAAACATAATGTTTTATGCAAACAAGTGCACCAAAAATCTTTTTTCACCACTTGTGTACCACTTTGCACCATATCTATATATTTATATCAGAGTAAAAACAGGGAAATGTGATTTCCGATAGGAATAATCGCACTTATCACACATGCAGCATGTGTTATGCCCTACTTACAAGGTTCATGGCAGTGAAAATCACTGTCACGCTCAGCTCCAGATTTCACACACAGCAACCTACAGATTTCATTTTGCTATATTATGCTTATAGAACTGAATTCTTCTATGAGGAAAATGCTCTCCACCTCTACTGATGTTAAACAGAGTACTGCACTTGCACATTGGAGGAAAACCTGTCTCAAAATACTATGTCTGAAAGACTTTTCAACTCATCTTGTATAATTCTATCATTTTTATAAGCTTCCGAATGTAGCTTTTCACTCTGTTAAAACAAACAAATAGTTTTACAGAAAATTTTCTTTGACTTAAAAACAGCAGCTCTTGAACTGTGCCTCAAAAATCAGGTGCTGCAGGGGAGGAGGAGGGAATAAGCTTGGGCATTACAACATCCAAAACAAGTAAAGCTCTTGGATGAAAGAGCATTTATAGAAGTCACTGCCCTAAAAAGCCCACAGGTAACCTGGGAAAGCCCATTTATAGTAGGTACGGGTTTTATCTCAGTCTGTGTCCTGAAGAGATGTGTTGGGAGACATTAACAAGGGCCAGAGGACTTGTATTTCTCTCCTCTCGTGCAGAAATGAATGGAAACAGGATTTCTTGCGTTTTGCCTCTCCCCTTGTTTGTAAAAACGCCAGTGAATGCAAGCTGCAGCCATGGCCCTCCATCAGCTGGAAGTGGTTTCCTGAGTGAAAACACCCAGAGAACAGAATTTATGTCCCTAATAATCCCAACAACCTGGAGGGCTTGAAGCACAAATTATTTCAACTGAGTTTAGGAGCTGACCAAGAAAACCCCAGTGTCATGTGGGAGGCTGCTGCTACAACAGAGGTCCGTGCAAGACAGAAAGCAACACCTCCAGTTGTTCCCCCTCTGGTTCTTCTGCTTTCAGAGGCTGTAAGAGAGACTGTCACCTGCTTGGTACGGCCAACACACAACCAATAAATACCTCTTTCTTCCCAGTTCCATAGTTCTCATTCATTTCTTGCTAACCCATTTCATAGTACTCACATTAAATCTTTCAGCAGCTGCTACCCCTGACTTCATTCCTCCCCTCTCTTTGTCAGGTCTGGCAGGGCTGCGCTTCCCGAGCAGTGCCAGTGCTGCCACAGCTCTGCCTCTTTCCCTACCCTGGCTCACAGCACCAAACCCAGACAAAGGACATGGGAAAACACACGTTTAGCAGCTGAAAACAAGCAACTGACTCATTGTCCTCATGGGGAACAGGAGTGGGCCCTGTGCCATCTCAGTGCATCTCTACAATTAGTAGCAAAAATGGTTTGTTCTTCCTCAGGTACAGAGTTTTCTGAGAGGATTACTCTGAGAGGTATTGCTTGCAGGGGAATTAATGAACACCATACATAAAGGCAGCCAACACTTGCCAAGCATGATTTCCTTGTTGTTTACACTTAGACTAAAAATAGATCATCTATTTGTGAAATACCTTTCCTGAGAAAATATAAGTAAGAAATTCCCTAGAGATGCCCTGGTGGCTCCAAGGAAATTATGTTTGAGTTGAGTTACATGTTGAACAGAGATATTGAGTTGTCAAAGAAAATCCACTTGCTATTGTCAAGCCTTTGAGAAAAGTTCTGATTTGTAGATGCTCAGAAGAGAATTGTTAAGGGCTTTACATTGGTGCAAAGGAAAGCAAACTTTGGAAAAAAGTGTTCTGAATGCTTGCTTGTTGATTGATTGAGAGAAATCCTTAATATACATCAGTATTTCTCACGAGGTGCATTAGGATATTAGGAAGGGGGAAATGACAGCTGCAGAGATGTTGCTGAGGTAATTTGTTAGTGATGGAGTAATTTTTTTTCTCTCCTGGCAGCCTATTGACTCAAATGGCAATGTTAATAACCCAGACAACACGAGGAAAAGGCAAGTAAGCCTTGGCAGGGATATGTATGCTTATCGAATCTGTGAGGGCACGCTGCCTTTGCTTCTAAAGTTGTAAGGAGGAAGCAGCTTTGATAAATCACAGAAAATCCTAGCAAATTCCTAGAAGGGACAGTTCTCAGAAACATCCCAGGATATGCTACAAAGAAGTCTTCACAGCAGTAGGAAAACTCCGCAGCTCTGATGGAGAATGCAACAGAAAAAGGTATCAGAGGGTGGCCCAAAACCAGCTGAAAAGTTCACAGTAAAAAAGATAGAAAGGGAAGATTTGAAAAAGGAAAACTGAAAAAGTAGGTGGGGAAAAAAAAAGTGGGAAAAAACCCAGTGAATCATAGTGCTCCAGCAGTTAGAGAAGACTTAAACAAAAAAACTTTGTACAGTCAGTAAAGTTAAAAAACATTCAGTGAGAAAATATTACTAGCCAGTGAAAGAAGTATCTTCAAAAGAGTCAGTGGAAGTATTTCTGGCAAGAGTAGCAGATGATGAACCTACACAGTGATAAATGAATAAAATCTGAAAAAAATAGAAAGTATTATGGGACAGGAAAGAAATATATTATCTTTTGGCTAACATAACTGAAAAAAAAGGAAGTAGAGTGGCATGAGTAAGCAAAGTGAATGCCAGGATACTGATGAAGACATTCAGAAAAGAATGATGTCTAACTGGAAGACATCAGAATTGGACAAAATCCACAAGTGTTCATTAAACATCCTTATCAACTCATATCTTAGCTCAAAACACAGGAAATGCAGCAAAAGGCTGGAGGGATGGAGCACAACTATGAAAAAAAGGAAAAAGACAAAGGGAAAGAAGGAGGTGGCATTATCCTAAACACCTGCATGTGATTCTCCAATTATCTGTCAGCTCCTTGTTGAAACAATCTGTGAAAATCAGAGTATTTTGTTGATGGGGAGCATTTGGCAGATACCAGAATAAAACAAGAGCCTAAATGCTGTTTTGATAGATTATACAAAAGCTTCTGAAAGCATGTCATGAAATGGGAATCCAGAAGCATCTGGGACTGGGGAGGGAAGTGCATAAGCAACAATTCATGGAGAGGAGAGGAGAGGAGAGGAGAGGACTGTGAAGGATTATTTTCAAAGGTAAAACACACTGACATTATTTAGTGACAAAAGAGGAAAGTCTCTCTCTTATCTACTTAATACAATAACTTGAAATTACATGGTCAGTAGGAGGCAAAAACTAATTTCCCAGTTAAAACTGTAAGGCTTCTTTCTTAAGGAAGTTACTATTTTATTCAGATAGAACGAGCCTGTATGTATTATACGCCCAAGAAGTCCTGCTGAAAATATCATGGCAGATCAAAACAGGTATTGAGATTAAAAAAATATATAACAGCACTAAACATGATAAATGTTAGAAATACTTCAAAAGATTATGATAAAAACCAAGGGCGGCTTTAAAGAAAGAGTGCTTTCAGAGATGTGTAAGATTCCTAAAGGTATTTCAGTATGCAAAATACATTAAAGATAATCAACATATATGCCATCTACTGCAGTGAGAAATGGGACCCGAGGGAATTGTACGGCAGGCCAAAGCAGAAGGTAGCACCGAGTCAAGCAATAAATATGAACACAGATGTGAGAAAACCTTTCTGTTGATCCGATGATAGAGGAAAAGGCAGAGAATAGTCAAGGATATTACAGAGAATGAGCATATGGTTGCAGTAAGCTATATCAGAGAGTGAATACTGTCTAACTGGGTCTCAGTTGGAGGGTCTCAGGCAATGCTCGAGGACCAGATAGGAAAACGCTCCTTCTAACTGTCAGCCTTTAGACAGACAAGATGCAGAGTCAGGGTGGATTGGGAAGAAGCTACATGGCTTTTGGGTCACTTTTGTCCTGATCTATAAAGCACTAGCTTTCCCACCACTGTGTCTACAATACATTCCTTGCACACAGTAAATGTTCCTAAGGAGGCACTGCTTCTGGTAGTTATTTGAACACATCTTGAGTGAAGAATAATTTCTTTTTTTTTTTTTTTTAGCAATGTCAACACCATTGCAAACACACATGGATCTGACACATGCGTAGCTGGGCTGGGTTCCTCCAGCTTTTGGCACATCTGTCCTTGTGTGACCTGCCAAGGACTCCAACTTCCATCTTCTCACCTCCTGTGACCTTGTGAATCTGTGACTGCTGGAGAAACCACAACTCATGGCATGTGAAACCAGGCTATCTCTACTACTACTGCTACTACTACTACTACATCTCATGATCCATCTTATGCCCTGATTTTTCTCCAGATAAACACGAATACACTCCATCATTCTAGCT
This sequence comes from Origma solitaria, assembly GCA_013397895.1. Classification (NCBI taxonomy): domain Eukaryota; kingdom Metazoa; phylum Chordata; class Aves; order Passeriformes; family Acanthizidae; genus Origma; species Origma solitaria. Next base: position 2,352,348 of record VZRL01004605.1, on the reverse strand, counting down.
GCTATCTCTCCCTTTCCCTAGCTCCCCTCCATCTTTTGCCTCTTATGGGGCAAAGAATGCTTCCAAAGTAAGGGTGCATTCACTTCATCTTGCAATCCAGCAGAGAGACAGCTGAGTCAGCAGTGCTTCCCAGCACAGCTAGGCTGCAGCAACCTAAACAGCAAGGTAAATTCAGCCTGGTAAATTCAGCTTGGGTCTTCAGCACTGCTGGACCGTTTTTTCCCCCACTTCTCAACCACAATTTAGTTTCTCAAACCACTTAAATCCCAGGACCATCGAGCAGTACCCAGCGGACCCACGTGTTAATCACCAACAAGCAATCCATTTGGTATCGTGGATGAGATGTTATTTTTGCACAGAATAGAGACTGCAGACCCTGTAACATGGTATCACAGCCATTTAGCACAGCATTCACAAGTAACACTATGAAAGGAGAAGAATAGCAAAAACATCATGCAGGCTTTATCTTTTGTGTCAGGGTTCACCAGTGATCTAAGAAACACTGATATGGATACCAGCTAATGATCTGTTCTGTTAGGTACAAAACGCTCCAAAACTCTTGCACTGGACTACTCATAACTCAAACGCACAGAGAAATTAAACAGGGGTTGTCCTTATAAAACTGAGCCAGGCTTTGTGCCAGTTGACTCACAAGTAATGCTGGAAAGATTAAAATAACACATAATTGCACCAGCTCTCTAAATCTGACCAGGGCTCAGAGGATAAATGCCTTACCTCATTATGTTTAAATGCTCTATCTCAATCTGGTTTAAAACAGAGCAGGGGCTGTGAGCTGCCAATCTGCTGTACTGTTAAGAGAACAGAAATACCACTACAGATCGGGATGTAGGCTCCAGCAAAGAGCTTTGTGCAGTACTTGGCTTTCCTTTACGGTCCCCTGCTCCTCAGCTCACTCGCTTCCAAGGATCATCACTTCACCCAGTATGACTATGTGTCAGCACCAGTTGAAATGATCCCTTTTCTCAAGAGACAGCGATTCTGTGCCTCAAGTGCAATGTTATTTATACATTACAGACCACATTCCTGCTGCCTAGCTCATGCTGATGGCTCCACCGCCACCACTGAGGAGTACCAGCCAAAACAGCGGCTTGCCTATCTGAGCCCTGCTCTCAGAGACAAGTCATGCACACCTCATTTGACTTTCAAGTAGGTGGAAGTCCCAGTCGGTGTTTAAAGAAGAGCCACAGCTAGCTGGAGTCGAATCAAAGAGTTTTGCTCCAGAAGGAAGAGAGTTTTTAAGGAGACAGTTTAAAATGGGACAGAAGCCCTGTGAGAAGCCCCAGACAAAAAGCGGAGCATCACTCATCTACATCTCTATTGATTCTAAATCACACATGACGTATCTGGGACATAAAACAAAGGAGACCTTTGGGGCAATTGTACAAGCAATATCAGCAAGCATTTCAAGCAAGAATTAGCCTAAGACACCTGTGTTCCAAATTTCCAGTCTAACCCAGCAATAGTGCACTGCAAGGCTTTCCTGACAATTGCTTACCTCTTTTAACTTGTCCAGCTCATTTTGCAGCGTCTGCTTGGATACTTCCACCTCAATGATTTGCTGCCGAAGGACTTCATTTTCATCTTCTGCTTTAACTCGTTTCTCCTCCACACTCTCCAGCTCATGGTGCAGTCTGACAGAAACATCTTTGGCTACCTGGTAAAAAGAGCACAAATGCATGAAGATCGTCCATGAGGATCAACAGCCACAGCATGTCTCCTACAGAAAGAAGCATATTACAGCCCTAGACAGCCAAGAGATTTTTAATTTAATTATGACACTGTTGATGGAACACTCCAAGCCTTCCAAGTACCAAAATGAATATTCATTTCTAATAAAGAAATCCAGAATGAAAATATATTTGATTACTCCTCTCCAGGTCCCTCTCCACGTTATGCTAAGGCAATGTCATGAACAGTGTGAGGAAACAAGCAGATACCAAACCTGCCCATCAAAGTCACAGCATATCACATGGATAAGGCCAGAGACAAGGAATTGTGCTGTAAAGCTGACGGGCCATCGATCAAAGCAATGTGTGTGCAGCAGTCTCATCCACACCATCTTGCTGCTTTGGCAGCAATCACAACTAGGCAAGAGTGATATGAAAGCACAGCAATATATGCTAGCTCAGGTTTTCTGAGTCCAGCCTAACAGGAATAGATATTTACTCCAAAAGTGTTTGTAAAGGTGATATATCACACAACATGACGAATTGTGGAATTGCAAGAAGTCAGTAAAACCAAAACCAATGAACTAAAAACATTCAATATCTCTTTCATTCAAATCTAGGTACAAGATTTTTACTGAGTAATGTATTGTTGTTACTATTATAAGGTTATAACTTGGTTTTGACCATGAGAGAAAAAATTAGGGCTGACATTTTAAAAGGTTTCATGACTTGATATGTTACTCTCATTTCCACTGCTGACAACAAATCATTCCAGTTTCAGAAGGTTTCATGTTTTGCATTTTTAAGTACAATATTCTCAATAATTCCAGTTGCAAGCAATCCCTCTCTACAGAAGATATTTTAAAAACAGCTACAGGATAGCAATATTAAGAAAGATGAGTAAAGCTAGATAAGCATCATGCCTATACAAAGCTTTCCTTTGGTCTTGATGGAAACATTTCTGAAAGATATAAAAACTGTTTCAATATGAATATAATTTTTATAGAGATTTGTGTTTTTATGGAAAGAGCATTTTGATTCTCTATCTGCCCTGAAAAAATACTATAACTGTCTGTTCCTGTTACAAAGTAACTCACTAGACACTAAGAAATGCAATTTAGACTACTTTTTTTCCAGTTAGTTGGCATAAGTAAGAAGTGAAAAGGAAGGAAACAGCATGAACTGGAAAAAGCGTATCAGGTTTTGTTTATACAGTATTGCAAAGCTAAGGTTTTCTGTGAAACCAGTAAAACAAGCCCCTTTAAATCTTTCAAATGCACAAATGTAACTTGAATGTATTTCTTTCATTTTGAACCTAAACACATGTTTTTTTACTCACTGACACATCTTTTTATGACAATGACCGGAATATTTGTTCTCCACCACAGCAGAAGGGAATTGGTCTTGACGTTTGGAGAACTACTGCTTGTTTCATGTGTCACCCTCACTTCCATTGCAGAAAGCCACATCACAGTCTGCTCTCTTTTGCTGTGAACATGAATCTCTCAACCCACCTTTAAATCTTGTTCCAGGCTCCTAATGAGCTCTCCATCCACATGGCCTGTTTGTGCAACTTTCAAGCTTTTCTGTTCTGCTTTCCTGAGACGATATTGCAGAATGCGGCAATTCTTGTTTGCCCGGTCCAGCTCTCGCCGGAGCTCCTGCAGCTGGTAAACATCTTCCTCTAAATAGCTGTCACGCATTTCTTCCATTTCAGCCCGAAGTTCATCCAGCTCATCCTGTGAGAAGTCAAAACAGTGCTCCATCATACCCCTAAATCTCACCCATGGGAGCAAAATAGGAAACATGCTCGCTAGGATACCATATTAATGGAATGACACAGATCGCAACACGCAGCTCCAGAAGTCACAGAAACAGAAGTTTTAACCCAACATTGGGTAATTACGCTGAACTAAATTAATGAATACTTGTCATATTTCTTTCAACTGCTTTGATAATTAAAAACAAACCATATGCTCATGTCTCCTGAAACTGGTAACCTTCATTTCACCATCTCCAATTAAAACTGAAAGTGTACAATACTTTGCCACTATTTGAACTGATCCCTTGCTTTATTTAGACTGCAGTAAACCTACTTAACCAAGTACCTCGACATCTCTGTGTGGTATGCCTTTTTAACAACAACTTCTAAAACTGAAATTTTCCCTTGAAAAATGTTTTGCACCAAATACTGAACTGCTCCATATGGAAATGCTGTCCCAACTGAGTCTAACACTATGTGCTGGCTCAGTGATAAATGGGTTGTGTGCAGGAGAAAGTGGGTTTTTTTGTGTGCACACACATCTCAGTAACAGGACCACAGGAACAAAACAAAACCTCTGCCCATGGGAATAACCTGCTCGTTCTTTTCTGGGCATCATGAACTGTCCCAATTCCACATTACACCATGAGTGGCATTTGCTCTCTAAAGTCAGATTAGAGATTTACAGCTGAACAGGATAAGCTCTATCATTGCCATTTGTTTAATCTGTGCATGACTGAAGCTCCAAAGCTAGAACAGTTATAAAGGTCTTCCAAGCAGAGTGGTACAAGGCATTAAACTACTGCATGAGAGAAAAAAAGTAGGATTCTACAAACTTTGAACAAAGCTGGGGGGGGGAAATCAAGAAAAAGAGCCAGGAGGAAAATTTTTGGAAGTAACTATTAGGTTTTTATTTGGTTTCTTTAAAATTGCATTTGATATTATAAAGACCAAATTTTCTATGGAAAACTTGGCTTAAATAAGATTTCAGGAAAACTTGCACTGGGGCTAGCTGCACTGTGACCTCACTTCAGGTCTGTAAATCACTCTTGAAATACCAAGGACGGCTGGAGATTATTTCACACTTGAAATACCAAGGGTGGCCAGAGAACATTTCACACTTGTCTCAGGTGGAGAGGGCACTGCTGTGAAGTCAGTGCCCTTGACAAAGCCCCCCCTGCCCCTGGCTGAACCATCCCTGTCCAGTCCCTGCATGAACACATCTGCCCATACTCTCCTGGCAGTCCTCTCAACCATTCCCGCTTCCCATGGCAGAACCAGATTGACATATTAATCTTGCTTCACTGGAGCTTTGATAACAAATGTGGGGCAGATCTTCTCTCTGAGCACAGTCCTGACAAAAGGAAGATGGCTAGAACTTCTTTATCAATGTTAGTTATGTCGGAATTACAGCGTTATTCTTACCAAAGTCCCATCCATGTATAAAAGCTCCAGTATTTATACAGCTATGGTTTAATTTCAGTTAATTGAGCCAGCACAAATTTTGGGTACGCACAAGGCCTGCTGTTTCCAAAATTACAGCCCTGGGCTCACCAGTGAGGCTTTGCTCCACCAGCACAGCCCACCCAGGGCCCTACGCAGCTCTCCCCAGATGCTCTGAAAGGACAGAGAAGCTTTCTCACAAGCCCACTCTGCCCTTGTACATTCTCAACACACTCAGATTTCTGCTGCAGGAGCATCCTGTCCCGCAGTCTCCCTGGGACAGGTGCAGGAGCAGGATGTTTGTGTGGATGGATAAACTCAAGGGTTTCCCCCCCATAAGCTGGATCATGCTCACACTACACACTGTCTGAAAAGCAATAGCGAACACAGTCATCGAGGTTACCCTTGCAGCAATAACATCCTCAGAAGCTCCAAATACATTAAGCACAAACAGCAGACTTCAAGGAAGCAAATGAGCTCTGCAGACCAAACCCAGCAGGATTATTTCAAAACAATTTAGGGTCCAGGCCCTATCTACTCCTCCTCAGGACACAGCCAAATACTCTGGCCAGTCTATAGCTGATGCACTGGTGAAGTTCTGATAAATTATGTATATTTTTAAAAAGAAAAACATAGCAATGCATGCTTGATTGGATTGGGGACGAGACATGTTTTTCTCCTCTGTGTACACACTTATCACTATGCTTCACATTTATAGACACTTTCAAGAGGTAAAACAAAATTTACCCAATGAAGATAAGAGACGCAGAAGAAAACGTCAAGGTTTTAGAAACTGATTAGAGAGTAGCAGTGGCTTTTGCACCTAAGAAAAGGAGTACACTTGTGCATGATCAGCTTATTAACTAGGCATTTTGGCTAAGGTACTCATACCAAAAGTAGATTCTTTACCTGTCAGAGCTAACACAGGCCTATGGAATGAACAGGACCAGAGTTATTTCCTAGGGTTTGCCTGCAGACTCAGGTGTTGAATTTACCCCAACTAGGCTTCAGTTCAATTAAATTTTTAATGTCATCTTCAGAATGCTAATGTTAGATTAGTAATTTGGTTGTAAATTAAAATTTTGAAACACAAATCCACAATAAAGAAAAACAAGTGTCATCAACAAATTAATGGGATCTGGTTAATTATCTGATCTTTATATTTTAAGAGCTAAGCAATGGCTTTCATGTATAAAGTAGCCTACAATTATAATGTCATTGCTCATCTCTTAAATTTCCTCCTTATCTTTATCAGGTTTTGTTATTAGTAAATCTGGTTGGTTTCTAGAGAGAAGCAATACTTGATTTCAAAGCATTTATTACAACCAAATTTAGAAAGTGAAACTCACATAATTTTAAACAACCCAATTCCTGAAACACTTACCCCATTGGAAGGGAATATTCCCAAATTCCCTCCATGGGCGTGGGAGTTCTCCTTGCCATAAAAGTCTGTCACTCTGTCTCTGTTGGAGACTTGAATCCAATGTCTTTCCTCACACCAAAGAAGTTCCTCAAAGAGTTGCAAGCATTCGCATGCACTATGTTTCAGGAGATAGGACTGTCTTTAATCTCCTGGTAAACCAAAGTTTTCTCAATCTCCCTTCTCAGCACAACTCTGACTTTGCAAGTCAGCGATTTTTAAAAAATTTCTTTTTCTATGCTTGCCTCTGATTTGGTTATAAATACACAGATTGTTTTTCTCTAGTATAATTTTGCAGACAAATTAAAATTTAAAATACAATGAAAGAAGCTGTACTTTAAAATCTCACACAGTTCTCCTCTCAGAATTTTTTTTTTGACTGAACCGAGTTTCTTTCCCATAATTAATTTTTTTTCTACTCCCAAAATTTTCACACAGAAATCAAATTGTGTCCTGACTTCTTGTATTTAGAGATACAGCATCCTTTGGATGAGCTTTAAAACAAGGCAACATGAGTCCACAAACAATTTTGACTGTATAAGGAGCAGAAGTCTCACTGTACAGGCTGCATGCAGCATCAGCCCATTTTCTGATGTATTGCTGCAGTGCTTGGGGCTTGAACCTATGTAGTCTGTCCAGCCCAGAGAGGAAAAGACCCAAATTAAATCAGACAGATTAAATCTTTTTGAGTTGCAACATGAAGTCCTATTTTTATATAATAAATATACAGAGAGGAACGTGTCATCTCTGGAAAAACTGGCTCAGATTTTGTAAGTTAGCCAGCACGCAATTATAGATACTGGGATAACCTTTAACTAAACCATAACAGTTTAACTTTAGTTACAATAAAGACATAATTTTGCTTTTGATACAGGCCACAGGGCCGGTGACAATGGTGGAGATGCTTCCATTTCTTAACAGCTTATTCTCCTCGGCAAGTACTTGTGATTCTGCTGTGGACACTGAAACTGTGTGTTAGCCGATCCTGAGGCAGAACTGTTACAATCGCACCTGGAAAACCAGAACAGCTTAAACTCCTCTCCTAAAGTGATCAGTGCACAGAAAATGAAGGAAGCTAAGTTAAAGACCCATGGAAGGGGAAATTATAACTGAAACTATGATGGTCCTACTTACTAAACTGGCAAAGTACTGCTGTGAAGGAAAACATGTCAATCATTTCAGAAATCAAAGGTAAATGCAGCAAAGCCAAAACTCCCAGCGTGGTGGTTTGCAAAAAAAAGGATGCTCTGGCTGGAAGGCAGATGGAAAAAACAGATAAGCCAAACCCTTGACTTAATTAAAATGTATTGTTCTTACTACTATTATTATTGTGAATTAGAATTAAAGCTCTTTCTCTCAGGAGGTATTGAGCTTCATATGGTAGACTTCAATATTGTAAAACTGAAGAAAGGGATCAAAATAGGCACTTAAAAGTAATTAAAACAAACAGGCAAGAAAGTGGCCATCCCTCTTTGTTCCTCTAAAAATGGAGAGCTTCTCCCTTCCTTAAACAGGGAGGACCTGCTCCAGCACCCCAAAGTGGCAATTGAAATTGGGAGGTTAAATGCTGGCATCAGAAGCTTCACTTTGCTGTACATTCCTGAAGGGGATGAAAGCCTCCTCTTGATCCCTTTTAATTTAATGGTAATTATGCTATTGCTTTCAGTAAAAACAGCACGAGGCAGAGAGTCCTGGAAGAAAGAATATTGTTTAGGAAAAGCTAAACTGCTTTTCTTTCCCTGTGTCACTCTGGTCATTGGAAAAAACAAATGGAAGTGTGTTTTCTAACTGGCAGCTCTTTCCAAATTTGCAGTAGACATCCAAGTTGCACCAGCTCCTGAGTCTTTCCATTTATGATTTCACTTGGCCCAAATGACTTCCTAAGGGCCACCTATTTGGGGTCTAATAGGAGTCACCCATCTGAGAGTCACAGGGTAGCTATATGAACACAGGGCCACACACAAATAGCCGCTCTGTTTGCAGGATTCCCCGAGACTGCAATGCAAAAGCAACAGAATTAGGATTCCCTGTTTCCCTGTCAGTGTACCAAGCTGAAGGGGGCAAAGCCTCGTGTGCAATTTCCATCCCTGTGTAGCCCAAATGCATACTGATAGGTCATTTTCTGTCTGCACTGTGCAAATTGAAGACTTGCCTGTCAGAAGAGAAACCATTATCTCATTAATACCTTCACTGATGTCATGCTTGTTTATTATTGATTTAATTATAATGAAGTATAATTAAGAACAAATTAAAGGAATATGCCTTGTTTATGATTCTTAAAAAAAAAAAAAAAAGAGAGAGAGAGAAAGAGAGAGAAAAGTCAGGCCATGCAGCTGTTATAGAGCAACCCACACTCATCTGAGTCATTCCCGCTGAAATGACCAGGAATACTTGCATAACTTATGGGTTCTGTCTACCCAGCCAGTCTGGCTATGATCTGTAATGAGGTTTGAAAAGAAATTTTCCAGTCATCTCCACCAACTGCACACTGTCCACAGAGCATGCAAGGAATGGATTCCTCCTGAAATAAAGCAAATAGAGACCTATACTCCAAGGGTGCACCAAGTGTGCTCCATTACTTGAGTCCTCTGGACAGCTTTAAAATATTTGCAAAATGGGGATGTTTTGTTCAAGGGGCCAGACTAAACGTGGTCCAAAGTAAGACCACTAAACTGCACATAAATACTGAAGAAGGGTCATCTGCACCTCTTGCATTTAGGTCAGCCTACTGATCTACCTTCACTGAGATGAATTACTGGCTAAAATAGAAAGAGCTCTTATCTCAGAGCATGAATAGAAACTAAATAATGGAACCTAACCATTAGTTTTAAAAAAATTAAAAATATTATTAGGGAGAAATTATATTTAAAAATAGCATAAAAGATACATGGATACTGAATTCATTACTATGTGTTTACAGTTATGCATACTGGCAAAGTCCTTAAGCTCCAGTGAATTAGAACACATCAGTGTCCAGAAGTTATACACTAACTTGAAAATATCTGGAAACTAGGAAGATGAAAACAAGCAAAATCCATAAACTGTATAGTATTTAAGAAAATGCAAATGAAGGATGAAATTCAATTGTCTATGTAAAAAATATGTTTATTAATTTAGCCAAAAGTCATATTTATAGATTATGTCAGTACTATTTTCTAATTAGAAAGTTTTTTAATATACATTTAATCAAATGAGGGGAGAGTGAGGAAAGGAGGAAGAGTGGAAATTACAGTGGGTAGCTGCTATAGCACTGGCAAACCCAGAGCTTCTAGAAAGTGCTTGATAAATCTAAGATTCATGAACTGTGATTTTACATAATCTCTGTTTTCATGTTTTAAATAACTCTAACTGCCTATACGTAGGAGATGCTGCTGCTGCTAAGGAATAAACACATCCCCCATATCACTTTACAGCAGAACTGCAGCAGGGATAAATATGCTCTAAAAGGCTTTGATTGGGAAGAAAGCAACCAACATTATTTTTGCCTCTTGCAAAATATGTTAATGAACCTGAAGTCCCTGGGCCCCTGATGTTATTATTTAGCTCTCAAATCAGACTCCTTTACAAGCCGTGCACCAATCCGACATCGTCTGAGGCTTGTGCACAAAACAAGATGAGAACTGAAAAGTCATAGGACAGCGAGCACCTGTTGACTTCAGGGCTGGTTTAGGTTTGCAGGATCTGAGAGCGAGAGCAGCACCTGGCAGCTTTTCTGCTTCGCTCAAGCATCAGCCACAGGGCTGCTCCAACACATATCCTCGGCTGGGGCTGATGGAGCTGTTCCAGCGCCCATCCATTGAGGGCCACCGAGGCAAACTATTGCCCGGCTCATCACACAGCTCGTCCTCCGGGCAGGGTGGGGTCTGATGGGGACACAGCTGGAGCTAACAAGGCACATGGCCTCGCTATTCTTCCCCCAAAGTGACATCTCCGTCCGACAGCTGCCCGTCCCTCCGGCTGAGCCCACCCCCGTGGGGCTTGTGCCCCGGGCAGGGTTATCACCTTCCCTTCTCCTCGGGCCGCCAGTCACCAGGTGGGAAAAGCAGAGATGGGGGACGAGCTTTGTTTTGCTAACCCTGGTAACCCTGACTAAACGGAAAAAAATCGGTGCCATCACTTTGCATCACTTTTGCTCTGCAAAACCCTTTGACATCCATAAATCCCTGCAGGTTAATAGAAGAAGCGAATAAAAGAAGAATTACTCCCCAGAGTAGTGCAAGCCTGCAACTCAAAGAGGTACAGTTTCAAGTGAGTAGAGAAATACAATGTAACCTCATATGACACACATTGTGATTTTAAACAAAAATGAGCATAATTTAGATGCGTCAGAGTGGAATAAGGGGGCTGGAGTGGTCCCTTAGTCAATTCATATCCAGAATATGTCACAGTTACACATTAATATAGAAAGAAAAAAAGACAAAGCAAGATAAACGAGACAGTTATCTAATAAATCCAAGATAATATATTTCTATCTAACACATATTTCTGTGCCAGTCCACACTGCAGCAGCATTTTGGACGTGTTGAACTTAGACCAGCACAGGCACAAAGAGAAGGCAAGGTAAAGAAAAGCACAGCAAGCACCAGTTTTACTTTAAGGGCTGTAGGAAGTGTCACGCCTCATGTAGGAGGCTGCTTTCACATTATGGCCATGAAGGATGCAAAGAGAAAAGGGGTGTGTGTCGTGACTAAAACATTGCTGCTGTTTTTGCTAGCATGTTTATTTAATTAACACAGTCTAAATTAAAGTCTGGCTGAGACTAAGCAAAAACAAGCCAAATTGCTAAAATTTGGGCCCTCTTCCTTAAGATCCCTCACCCTTCAGAGGGCTCTACACCACAAAAGGCTTCTTTCCAAGTTTTCCAAGGACTCACATAGTGAGTGACACTTCTCCATGTGCTGGACACTTTAAAGTAAACCTGAAAATCAACCACTTGTGTGGGCAGTATTTTGCTACTACTAACAGGACTAACTAGCAACAACTAAAACTTTCCCTACTACTAGCACTTACCAAGGATCTCCTGCTCCTACAGAGTCAGGCATCATGACAAAATTCTCTCTTAGACACTAACAAATAAGTGATACCTTTGAAATGTTGCTGTATGATTAAAGTCTGCCCCCACAGGTAGCTGAAATAAGGTGATGACAGGAATACATGAAACTGAGGAAATTTCACAGAGGCAGTAGAAGGGAGACTTCTCAATGTAAACACTTCTCTGCCACTTCACCTACAGGCTTAGCTTTGCAACTAGCTAGCTACGGCTAGAGCCAAAGACTTATCCAGAGGAAAGACAGTCATGGAAATTTATAAGGTGGAAACTTGATATCAGGTAAAAATCTGGCTCGTGGTATATGAAGTCTGAGATGTTTGCAGAAGCAGCAGCTTGCTCTGCATTCTGGGAGACTTTCTAGTACTTGGTGTGTAGAAACAAAAACAAATTATTGTGTTTTGTTTGGTGGGTGGTTTTTTTTCCTTTCTGGTAACACTTTAATCTCTAGTAATCTTTAGCACTACAGATGTGTGTGTGTGTTTATCTTCTATAACCTGTGCTACAGACACATGCAAGACACATGAAAGACCTTCCTACGTGAAAGTTAAATTTCCCGGAAAAGACTTTATTATGTGCACTTATTGCTGCACTCCAGCTGCAGGGAGGGATAAGGAGGAGTGAAAACCACAAAATTTGGCATATGGCCATGTTCAGGAAATTAACAGTTTCTTCTGGGATTTATCTAATCATTTGTCTATTTACAGTTGACAGCAACCCTGTTATCCCTTAGCCCCCTCTGGAGAAACACAGCTCACTCCAATGCCAACCAAGAGAACTGCATTGAAAAAACATACGGAACAAACCCACAAGTAAACAACTCAGGCAATGCTGTGGTTTTAATTTGCAGAAGTTTTTTATAGGTTTTCCTAGGAAAGGAAAATGAGGTTTGGGGTTTTTCCTGATAATTTTTGCACCACTGGGCTGTTTCCAACCATTTCGAGAGAAGAGCAGAACCAAGACCTCATGCACCCACGTGACCAAGCAAAGTAGACAACATACTCATTTCCCTCAAAAGAGGCAATAGTGTAAGCTCATGGCTTTCCAGGCACCAGGACATGCCCACAGAAGAAACTAGTCTCTATTATTCCACCAGTCTCAGAAACACTTTTAGCATGAAAAAGTCACAATCCGAATGAAAAAAAGGGTTGGGACACAATTGCAGATGATGAAGACATCAAGGTGAAAGGTCTGAAGACACTATTGCACAGGGTAAAAATTTTGGAATGAAGCAGAATAAAGTTCTTTACACAAGACTTGCCATTGTCAGCTAGGTCCCATGACGACAGAGTTCCTCAGGTGGGACACCCTAGTAGGGGTCAGTCCCAGACAATTCAGACAAGCTATTTTTTTTTTTTTTTCAGTTTCCAATGGTTAAAAATTACTTTGAGTGTAAAGAAAGAGGGCTTGACACATACTTTGTAGTGGGTTCAAGTATGTAATACCTACATACTTGTGCAAATCCTGTAATGCATGGAGATGCTCCTGGACTTTATGACTTCTAATGGCAGTGCCAGATACCTACTCCTTAAGTGATTCTGATTATCAGTTCTGATTTCCTTACCTCTTCTCTTGATTCTAGGCTGTCAAATAAAACAGAAGCTTGTGATGAAGATTCTCTATGCTGCTCATCTTTTTATAGACTATTACATTTCCCTACCACACTCCAGTTTCCTATTCAAAGAGTGCAATAAAAGCTTTGCTATGAGCCAATAATTTTTATTGGTCTAGTTTTGTGTTATCCTTTTCTAGATGACCAGCAGTGTCCACAGTATTTCAGGTACACTCACTGACCTGTGTAACAGCTACAGTTCTATAAAATATTGCCAGATTTTCTCAGTTAGTCTCTGTTCAGTTCCCACTGTAATCTAACAATTTTTCCAGAATTTCATTGCTCCTTTCCTCATGATGCTCCCAAGTTAGCACAACACACTTAAACAGAAAAGTGCATACTCAGTCCTTCCCTCCAAGTGCTTCAGATTTTGAATATTAAGATTTATTTACCATCCTCTGCATTCATTTTTCACACATTCCTCAGGGGTTAAGGTTATAATTAAGTTCTGTCTCATCTTTTCTGGACTTGACTTAAGCTAGAAAAACTTACTGTCATCTGAAAATTTTGCTGTATCATTGCTCATTCTTTTTTCCAGTTCACTAAGCAGCACCAGACCCGGCAAAGAACCTTGCAGCACCCCTGCTGTTACCCTTTTGCTGTGCTGAATATTGTTTCTTGTACCTTAGCCAAAACCCCTTAATGAGCCTAGCCTGTATCTTTACCACCCGTCTCTTCCAAGGTTATACACCAAACTCCAGTTCTTACTCGAGTAAGAATCCTAGATTTACATGGATTTCCATGGTTATTTTGCTTAACAACAGTTTTTCCAAAATCAGGGAGCAGAGATTGTTCTCCCCAGAGGCAGAGTCAAACAGTGGCTGTGGTTACAGGATTATCTCAGTTTATCTTATTTATAGATCTTTATGGATGTAGCTTCTTTGCCCTGCCAAAAGATCAGATTGTAAGTACAAGTCCAACTAAAGGTTCCCACAGGTCAACCCAGCTCTGAGCTTGCCTGTTTCTCCGAGGATGGATTCATACTGACGTACATTCCTACCAGTATAAGGATGCAATGACACCTTTTTCTTGCTGCTCTTGTTATTCTATTAGTACTTCACAGTGAGTGGCTTCACTTTCCAGTGATAAAGTAACACAATAAGCAGAGCACATAATGCTGTCATCCTTTCCACATCAAATGAGGGAACCTGTTTCTTTGGCTTTTCTTAAAGGCTGATACTGAGGAAAACAGTTCCTGGAAAGCAAAGTCCTGCTAACCAGTGGAGTGTTTGCGGTGCTTTAGAAAGAGTCGGGGTTTGCTGAGCTACCACCACGTCAACCAAACGCAACATTCCCACGGTACATGTTGCACCCGGACTGACGTTCATCCAGCCCCCACAAACAGGGCTTTGCAGGGAGCCGCGATTATATGCTTAAGTCCCTTAGCTGCCCTTAAGCCGTGCCGCGGTCCCGCTTCGTGGGGGCGGGGGAGGAGGGGGCAGAGGTGCTCGGCTAGTTCTGCCGGCCCCTATTTCTCTCCCGCGGGTAAAATTTGGACTTTGGTCCGGCGGGGGCGGAGGGTCCCACGGGAGGTGACTCCAGGCAACGCGAATCCACTCGCCACCCCCAGCGCGGTCCCCGCAGTCTCGGGCAGGAGGGGGCCGCGCTTCTACCGCTGCCGCCCCCTTCCCTTCCCTTCCCCGCCGAGGCCGGGCTCCGCGGGCGATGCTCACCTTGAGGTACTCGTTCTCCGAGCGCAGCTCCTCCACCTCCCGCTGCAGCTCCTCCGGGGCCGCCGGCGGCGGCTCTCCGCGGCTCGGGGCTCGGCCCCCGCCCGTGGCCGCAGGCAGCGCAT
>VZRL01004605.1:2283300-2336184 GCA_013397895.1 Origma solitaria | reverse complement strand
GCGTTTCCTTTTTATTTTTTTTTTTTTTTTCCGGAGCTAAGAAAGCGTTCGTGAAAACGCTCTCTCCAAGGACTGTCAGCAACAAAACAACAGCCACCGCATTATCTCTCTGCTCAAGGCAGATAGAGGTTCACCTAGAGGCAGAGCCGAGTATCCGAGGATATCGGCAAGTTCCCGGCTCTGGCTGAACCACAAAAGACACGGACCCGTCCTTTTGGAGCACGGGGATATGAAATTGCAGCCCTTACATTTGCAAAGTACCCGGAGAGTAAATGAAAGGGAGGAGAGGCTCAGGCGTGGGAAAGAGGCACAGCCTTAATGGGTAGAGCAGAGCAGCACCAGCCAGGACGTTTCCGATTCTTCCGCTTGGGCACAGCGGACTTTGGAGTAGCCGCCCGCTGTGGCTGCCTAATCCGTCAGACGAAAGTCCTAAATGCGTGCTTAGCTTCTGAAGTCCTTGGGCGGCTCAGATCATCCACGCCTGGACGTCAGGGACTGCAGCGCGCTCGGGGGAGGACAGTCCCGGAGGCTTCGGGGGCAGATGGGAGGGTGGGAAGCACCCTGCGGCGCTCCAGGTCCCCCGCTCCGCTCATCTGCGCTCAAGGCATTACACCGAAAGGCACAAGCCCCAAGGACTGCTGGAGCCTGCGGGCACAGGGCACCACGGGGCGGGTGGCCAAGGCGAGAGCAGGCGGCTGGTTCTGGCAGTGTCAGGCCGGGGCCAGGCCATGTTGCCCGGGATAGAGACAGGACCGCTCGGGCATCCCCGGCTCCTTTCTCCCTGTAAACGAGGGGAAGGCTGATTTATCCTGCTGAATAGCGCAGCCGCATGAGTATGCAACAGGTAGTCCTTACTTTGTAAAGGCTGCAAAGGTGAAAAAAACACAACCCATCATTCAAATCAGAGCTCTATTTACAGGTCTCCAGGAATTGGGAGCAGCTCCACGGCAGCGCCCCGGGCAGGCGGCGTGGGCAGCTCGAGCCGGAGAGCGGTGATGGAGGGGCGGGATGTCGGCGGGGCCGGGGGCGAGGGCGGCTCCAGCGCCCGGGAGAAAGCCGGGGCTTGGAGCGGCAGCGGAGGGGGAGGAGGTGGCATGGGGCCCTCCCCGTCCCTGGCTGAGGGACAGACCTCCTCGACAGGGCGGTGTGGTCCTTCCGCGAGTGGGCAGGCGATGAAAGCACTGCTCCGGAGCACGCCGCGGGTGATGCCATGCTGTGTTGTTGGGTGTTTTTTTAAATCTCTTGAAGATTTCACTTCTGCTAGTGCTCTTATTTTCCACCCGTTGGCATCGCTGCCACACGGATCAGTTCCAGCATCCAAATGTGCCTTCCAGGTCACATGGGAAAGTACCTTTAGTGGCAAAGACGGCAACTGCTGCTGCTGGTGTGTACATCTACCAGAGCTACTGGCAGGACTTCGTTGGGCCAAGTCCTTTAAAAATTAGAGAAACTACTTCGAGGAGAGGCAAACACAACAAACCCACTTGCAGGTGTAAGCCCCCTCATTCTCCCTCCGTGTAGAACATTAGTAATTTACTTGTTTGGGTGAGATAACTAGTGTATAGAAGCAATATGAAGTGGCTCAGTTGATCTAGAAAAACAGCTCATAAAATATAAGCTACTGTTACGTTTTAATGCCACAGCATTTGTGTTAGGCCATCACACATTATCAGTGTTTCCTGCTAAGTTGGTTTGCTCCTATTTGGTTCTTTTTCTTTTTCTTTTTTCTTCCTTTCTTTTTTTTTTTTTCTTTTTCTTTTTTTTTGTCAGTACACTGCTGGGCAGTTCAAGGAATTCTTTATGGGAATGTGAAAGAGTGAAAGAGATGGCAATTGCTGAATTTCATAACAAGAAATAGTAATTATTACAGAAACATTATATATTATGGATGTTGCCCTACATGCACTACTATATCACCACTCTCACTTGGTTTTGGCTATAAATTCCAATAATAGATGGGAATTCCAGCTTCACCTACTAGATTTGCAAAGTGTTTATGCCCGTGATGAAAGGGGAACTGTGATCTGTGATAATTTATGAGTACCATGTTTTGACTTTGCCCCATGAACAGAATGGTTCAATTCAAAAGGAAAATGAAAGGAAAAGTATGGCTCAAGATAAGCCACTTTTCTACAAACAATAGCTGAGGGACAGTGCCAGGCTTCTTTGCACTGGAGGGGAAAAGAATTAGGGATGTGAAAGACGGAGCACATTCACAGAAGGCTGGGAATTGTCTGGGAGAATTAATCTGAGACACTTAAGTGCCTGACAGAACCCAGTTTCCTGTGGTTTACCCTGTAAATTTTACATTGCAAATACACGAATAAACATATTTTTAAACTTATTTATCTCCCCCCCCCCCAAATACTTTGTTTCAACTGCTAAATGCTTGAAGATGTCTTACTATATTGCTGTGCATCACCGACCAAAAGCTCCTGCAGGCTAAGAGGACCAAAACTCATCCTTACGTCTGAGGAGGTGCCCTTGACAAACAGAGACTCAGAATAATTAAAGGCCCATGACACGGCAGGGTGACCTCAGATCGAAAAGGAAACTGGAGAGTAGATACCTCTGTAAACTCAGTGTATCTTTGTGTGTTCCGTGCACCTTCTCCTCATTGAAACAAACAGTAATTTTCACTGTCCCACGCAGGATCAGTTCAACCAGGCACCTTGATAAAGTGATTTATTCGCATTAATGCTCAAACAAAATCGGGCTGTGGCACTGAAAACATGCCGCAGCAGAACACGTTAGCGGGAGATGAATGAACAGCCACATCAGGATCCCTTTATGCTGTGCTGGCAGTATAAGGCATTTAATAACAAAGAAATGCAGCCCCTGTAGCACTCCCAGGCATGTGCCTGGCTGGGTGCAGATGGCAGATTCGTGTGGTATGAGGCCAGCTGTAGGATTTTGGCTGTGTTCCTATGTCCTCTGCTGTCATGCAATGCCATTTGGAGATCCCTATGAGAATGGTGTAAATAGGCATGGTGTGAATGAGGATAAGACCCCAATATGAAAGCTAAGTACATACCACAGAAATCTCCATTGGGCTGGGCAGATGCCCAGTAAGAATTACTGGTATCATATTACTTATTTATTTATATAAAAATGTTTTCCTTTACTTAAAACTCATTATTGGTTCTTACAGGAACACACAGTCACAGACTACCACGACCACCCTAATTTTCCTCTCTCTTTCTTTTTATTTGCTTGTAATGTCCAATTGTTTTCTCTTATCGTAAATTAGTCATGCACTCCCTCCTGGTGGAATGGTTTCTTATATGCTTGTGTAGCTCTTAGCATAATAGGACGCTTGGGTGTTGGTTGAATAATACAAATAATCAGACACAACACTTACAACACGTTTATTTTGGCAATACTGATATCCTTTGTCTGATTAATGCTGACATTTGATAACTGAGCTGTATTTGCACAAATAATTATGAAAAGTAGATGCTAAGCCTGACTACTTAGATTAGCTATCACACATCTTACAAAGCATAAGACAGTTTTTGGCAGTGCAGGACTGCCTAAATTCTTTTCTGGGGCTGAGGCACGAGAAAGTTTACAATAACTTAGAGAAGATGTGAAGAGGCTCAATCTAAATGTAAATTTGTCCCTCAGCCAGCCCAGTTTACAGTAGCCTACGTCTAAGCTGTTATTTTCTTCTGTTTCAAATCCTTATTTGAGGTCTTCAATGACACCATAAGAGCAGCCAACTTATAATGGCCAGGCTCAGAGTTATAAGGGAGCACTGATGTTTACAGAGCTAAATCAAAATGGTAAATGTAGACACAAATGCATCCATACAGGCCATACGTATGGATAACCCAGCATAAATCTGGTTGAGTCTATCATTATTTCCCCTTTATATGCTGCAGATCATGAGCTGTAATTTCTTTGTGGCCACATTGTGCTCTGTGATTATACCATCCCAAAGGAATCCTAATCAGGGCCAGCAGGTGTTACAGTGACACGTTAACAACAGCAATGAGGCATAGCTTCAACAGAAAAATGTGTGACATTTTCAAGTTCACAAATTTCATTTTTTTTTACAAGCTCTGCCTCCACTGCTCTCTCTCTCCCTGAGGGATTCAAAGCCCCAAAGACCTTTTTAAAGGTTTATTCCCAGTCCCCAGAGTTATATCTAGATTGTCACTTCTATCTCTTTATTTGTACAAAACTTGATTATTAAAGGTCTCAGTTCTTCACCAGAGCTTCTGTCCTACAGTAATGATATTATTAATTGCCATAACTCAATCAGGGAATGGAAATAATTGCATGACTAGCTCCTATAAGGGACTTCAGCAGTAGAAGAAGAGCATAGGGAGACTTTAGGCACATTCATCCAAAACTGTGATCCCCCAAGGCCCATCAGCCAACCCCACAGACACCTAACTCTGTTGGCAGACTTAATTTGGCCATTAAAGCTCCATGGATGACCAGAGCTTTTTCCTTGTATGTGTCCATTCCTGCTCATCTGGAGCCAGCAATGGAGCCCCTGGGCACTGTGCTGTTATCACCAATGCTTTCTACAGGGATTTTTGGGGTCCACTCAAAACACAAAGGCAATCAACTTTGATGAGAGAACAGCAGCACCTAACCTCTTGCAGAGGGCCCAGCAGCCACGTGGCAGGGCAGCAAGTGTGAAATCTGGCTTTGAAGCCTTGCTCAGACTGCAGGGATTAAAGACCAAACCCTTAAAGACCAAGGGGCTGATGGGGCTCGCTGACTGCTGTCAGTAATTCCTGCTGGTGCTGAGCCTTTGGGTGTGCATGTGAGAAACCTCCTGGGATCGGGCTCAGGCTGGAAAGCAACTTCTTGCACCCTTGCTGGGGAGAGAGCTTGTGCCTCCCTGTGCAAGCAGCAGGTGGTTCCCATAGGTGAAGCCATCCCTACTCTTCCCAAACATGGAACTACCACCTCTCCCAGTTCCTCTAGCTCTGGGCTAGTCACTGCTGCCCAGGCTGAAATCTAAAACCCTCTCACAGATGGGTGTTCCCAAGTGTGCGCTGTTCCTCTTTCAATATTCAAGGAAATGTCAAAGAGCTAGAATGTAAAGTCCTTTATGTTCAGCACCACAAAGGCAGAGTTTTTCCAGTCTGGTGCCTGCTTGAGAGTCCCAAAAGTTCATGCTGAGGACTGACTTGGTCTGTTACCCACTGCCCCATCTCTGTAGAGTACAGCCAACTCTCATTTCCAATGGGAAAATAACTTCTGAAATTAATATATCATGCAATTGTCCCAAGGAACATATACCATGCTGTTAGAGTTATTGCCCTTTTTAGAACAAAACAAAGAAAACATGGTTTCTAATATTAATAAATTTGTACTTTTTCTCCTCACAAACCACCTGTGATGTCAATAAACACCCACATGCACACTTTAAAATTTATCATCTGCTTCCCATTGTAGGCCCAAGTACTGAGGATCTGCTATTGTCTGTAGCACACACTGTGTGCCACTCATTTTCCAGCTCCCTAACTTTCAAAGGATCATTTATGTTTGATGACATGCAACAGGGAGAGACCAAATAAGTCAAGAATCATTGAGAATCAAAGACTGGCTCTCATCACAGGCACTAGAAGAGGAACAGCTTATTTTGGGTCTTCCTCCATAGACAGCAGGGAGCTGGCACAGAAAGGTAGCATTAACTTATCAGGCACATTCAATGAGGAAAAAGAAAGATGGGTCATATACTTGTTACTTGCTGAAGATGGATGCTTTCCACAGTTTCTGGTTATTGAAATTGATATGCATTACTGGATACACTGTTTATAAGATACAGTTTGATAGAATCTTGTGGGAGGGCGCCCCCGGCAGACCGCCCCTTCCCGGGAACAGTCAGAGACTGACAGTCTGGAGAGGCGGGACACCAAGGTGGTTCTTGGGGAGTGGCCCCGCCCTGGCCCCGCCTTGCCTTCTGGCTGCTTCCCTGCCTGTCAGGGCCTTGGGGTGTAACCGGGGCGTGGCGTCTCCCCTCTTCCCTTCCTGTTTTCTAGAAGGCTCTGTTGTTCTGTAAGTGTTACTGGTTCCCTGAGTTGTATGTTATGTTAGTCCCGCCTAGGTACCGTTACCATTGGTTGCTGATATGTTGTACATTCCCCCTTGCTTTACGGTGATTGGTGGTACCCTTCCCCTTATAACCTGTTGCACACTCTGAGTCTGCGCTCTAGTCGCCCTACTGCTCCTGCCAGTCTGGCCCTTACGCACTGTCCTTCCCCTCCCTGCTCCGGAGCCCCTGAATAAACCTTCCCTTCGACAACGAGCCGGCTTCCAGCCTCTTTATTCTCAGCGCTTACTATCGCAGACCGTGGACCTTAGCCTCAGACGCCCTGGGATCTTCACACTAAGATCTGGAGTTTGTGGGCTGCGTGGATTCCTCCTAGCCGGGTCCGGAGCCCTGATTGCTTAATCGCGCCTACAGAATCTCAGCACCAGAAATATTTTACAGAATTATGAGACATTTTAAAAGCAGGAGGAGCCAGACTAATAAGATGACTGTTGGTTGGCAGTGTGATTAGTTTGGCTATCCTGCAAGGAAAGTGTCACCTTACACTGAGCAAAACAACCGTCTTAGAATATTACAAATTATTATTTCTAATGGTACAGTTGGCTGAAGAAAGATACAGAAAATACCATATTCTGCACACACGCATACCTCTGATAAGTAACCAATATCCCAATATAGCAAACATTCAGTAGGATTAACTTCCTAGATATATCTGTGCCAATTTTAGCAATTAGAGTCAGTATTTTTCCACAGTGCTTCATTCTCACTGTATTATTTCCTCCTACCCTAAGCACCTCTTCAACAATTTTTTTCTGACCATGACTAAGGAGGCTGTTCCCAGCAGAAACTAACCCCCACATTTTCATTCTTTTCCATTTCAATTTCTCCTAAGATGCATGGATAGACATGTTGTAATTTTTATTTTACCTCTTTTCAGTAATTCCTATAAATCTACCTCCATTTTATCCTAAGCCTTTAGGACCTCTGGCTTTAGTGCCAGTTCCCTTCAAAGCTGTAGCCTTTTTTTTGTTTGTTTGTTTGTTTGTTTTGAGACAGCTGCTCCTTAGCTTTTCTTCCTGCATGTGAAAATCCCAAACAATTGCTCCTTACAAATACTCTAACTGTGATGGTTTTGGAGTTCCTTTGTCCTCAGTGCATCTGCTGTTCCGTTAGGGCTCAGAAAAGCTGATTATTGAAGTCTGCTTCACAATTCTTGTGTTTCCACATGGAATTTCCTCTCCAACTCTCCCATCCAAATTTGGGGCATGTCATTGCATTCCCATGTGACACGCAAGCTCTCGATTATGCAGCACCTTTGAGGCAAGCACACAGTTACCTCCTACAGTTTCGACTCGGCTGAGAAGGCTCCACAACGACTTGAGGAATCAGTGATTTTTTAAGGAACATGCAAACTCTCACCCATCAGTGTTTAAGGACCAAAATGAAAGACTCAGAAGAAGCAGAGCTGATGAGCAGGAATGTGTTACCCTGCCATAAAGAGAAGTATAGGCATGTGAGACTGATTTCCATTCACAGGAGGAATGTTTGGAAGACGGACCATTGGTTGTAGGAAATGTGGAAGAATACAATACCTATGATCTCAGCACAATGTAAGTCACCAAGAATGGTATTAGGGGTATGTTCAGGGTTCTATGCTCTTTCAGTATGTATGTAATTGACTTTAATTTTTTAATTTAAATAAATATGCTAACACCTCCTATTCAGAAGTCAAAGAAGCAGATTTGCTCGCTTTCTTAACTTGTCTTGTAGGGTACCACAGTTTGTTTCTTATCAGTAGCAGAACGGATAGTGGTGTTTCCCTGCACCTGCAACAGATGATTCAACAATAAAGATGTTCACTGAAACAGGGAGTTAATATTCACTGAAAAATGTTTTCAGATCAGCAGACACTTGTAGCATACCCAAGAGGTGTCCTTAGCATTGAATTATTAGAATTTCAAAAAAGGCTCAAAAATTTGACCTGTTGTAGCACTAAAACATTTTAGGAGTTTTGTTTTTTGAGGCTACATTGAAGCAGTTTTTTATATAATTTAGTATCAGAAATGCTGGTGTTTTATCATGAATAAGATACAATCTGATAACTAACTGAACTAATGCATTTCAGGTTGTAGAGTTGAGCCCAGAATTGTGTTGAAGTGTCTTTCCAGGGCAGGAAAAACAAAGAGGAAGAAACATTTTCTAGTTATCTTGTAAAAATCTTGTTAAAAAGCTTGGAAACTATTCTCCAGTTTCTGAAGGAAGAAATATCTCTTTGTCAGCTTCTTGCCTGGCAATGAAATTAAAGCTCTGTCAATCTTTATTTAAAATTGTGAGGTCACAGCATGGCGCTAGCACTGACCAGTCTTGTAATGTTAAATTTATTTAATGTATTTAAATTTACATTAAAGACAAGATAAACCAAAAACTTCAGTTTATTGGATATGTATCTTGGTCTGGGAGCAATTACAAGTTCACATTGCTGTCTTGACACTGATGCTGCAATTTCCTAAATTAATTTTACCCTGATCCTTGCTCAGAACAGGCACTTGTTGGAGGGATGCCACAGCAGTGAGTGTCCCAGGAGTGCTGCTCACATCTGACCCCAGCCCTGGAGCCATGAGCTGAGAGGAGACAGGACCAGCGTTTGGTTTTCCACCCTTTCTCCCATCCACGCTGCTGTGGGCTTGGCTCTCCATCCCAAGGGCTTGTGTTCTCATCCCCAGGGAGGAGCTGGGGAGTTGGGTGGTGTGCTCATCTCCAGATCGCTGGGCCACAGGAATGGTCCAGGAGCGTGGGCTGGAGCGTGGGCTGCAGCCTTGCATGTGCTGCCTCTGCTGCTGGTTTCCCTGGAGAAAGTGAAATCCTCCGACTGTGGTGGCACAGCTTGTGACTGCTTGGGTAAGACTAGATTAAGCCCAGAGGAAAAAAAGAGTGGGAAGATCTCCCTTCCAAAAGGGGATGTCAGCACAGAAGTGAAATCACAAACCAGCTGCCGTTCTGTGTGAGTGCAGAAAATGATTCAGCATTGGATGCAACATAGGCATTAATTAAAAATAATAAAATGAAGCCATTGAGATTTCTATAGAAAATCTAAGCCTTCTAAACATCAAGAGCTTATGAAATGCACAATAAACTATTTAATTCAAAATTTTCTGAACAGTTTTGATAAAATCTGACTTTAGAGGTTCTTGACAATTCTCTTGTAGTGGGCCAACAATTTACTGCAAGGTGGGAAGTATGTAGGGATAACTGGCAAATATGGAAAAATAAGACAATTAATCATTGAAATTGTCAAGGAATATCACAATACAATTGGCATTTTCAACCTGTTTGTTTGCAATATAGAAGAGAAAAGGAACATCTTAATTCACCAAATTTGCTCCTAGCAAAATACTATTCTGGTGGCTCAAGACTGTGACAGACTCTAGGAAAACCTTAATGAAATTACATGATACACAATTTTGTGGGAAACTAAATTTAGACCCATGCAATACTGGGAACTAGAGATGAGCAAATAATTCTTTCTAAAATACATTCAGCATATTTAGCTTTTGTATGTGTTTGAGAAATGCTGAAGACACTAATGCATATGATAAAGAGAGGTTACTGAAGGTTTAGAATTAGCTGAGTTGAGCGAAGTGAAAAAGAAATGTACGACAGAGTAGAAAATGTGACAGTATGACACAAAACATGGATGAGCCTTTCTTCACCAGTTTTATATGAGAGGGAAGTCTACAGGATTTTGAAAATATAGGCTAAAACATATACTCTGTATCATAGCTTAGCAGCAATAAGAAAAACTAAGCTAACAAATATAAAATGAAGTTTAGAATAACAACAGGAATAAATACAAAATGGGGGAGAAAAAATGTATTTTGAAGGAAAACGATAGAAGGACAATAGATAAGCTCAGAGAGTTTGTAGCCCCAAAATGATCAGTTTGTTATCACAGGAAGCTCTTTAATGTTTTCTATTTATTAGGACAGTCAAGAAAGACTTCAGTAGTTAAAAACATAACTTTAGTTTGCTTTGAAAAGGAACTCCTCCATGGGTTAAAAATAAGAAATATGTTGGTCAACATTATCTGAATCCCCAGCTAGTGGGCATTGTAACTGTGTGTGCTGAGAACAACTCTGAGCATGTTCTGAGAAGAGAACTGGATTAGCCTTTTATCATTAACCATCATTAACCATCATTAACCTTTCATTTTATGAAGATCTGTGCTGAGCCTGTTTTAGTGCACCTTACAGATTACTAACATTGTAAGATTGTAAGTTGTATTGCACACCTAGATTTCTGTAAATCAATCATCACACAGCAAAGTGGAAAATTTGCGGGGGGGGGGGAAGGAGAAAAAATATGGATGAGACGAAAAAGAAAAGCAAGGTTACAAATGAAATTACTTTCCAATAATTAGTAAAATACCTCTAGATCTAGGACATACTTCCCATTACAGTATATTTGAAAAATTATCCCAGTGCAGCCTGACAATGACTTGTACCTCCCTCTCTTACACTTGCCACACACCCTTTCCAAGGGGATGAAGAATATGGAGGGCAGGGAGGAGGAAGGGAATGGTGGAGGCTCCATGAGGCACCATGGCTGTGCACAACCTACAGGCAGTGTCTCCCTCTAGTAAATCCACCACCCACATCACACACCTTTCTTGAATGAGGATGTCCCTCTGCTTTCTGTGCTCAGTGGTGCAGAAGCTTTTCACCTCTCCGAGGGTGAGCAGCTTTGCTCCGAGGAGTGTCAGCATAATGTGGCAATTCATGAGGAACACAGCAGTGCAATTCCATTTCAACAACACTGAGTTTATGCTTGTGCCACCTCTCATTTTTAATTCATGAATACATTAATTTTGTATTGTTTGCATCATAACTAGAGCCTTTCATGCAAAGGAACACTAAGGATTCATTATTTTTATCTTTTTCGCCTGTTATTCTGCTTTGCTCTTAGTCACCTTCTCTACATGAATCAATATTACTTTTCCCAAAAACCAGGCATGTGGGGTTTATTCAGGGAAAGGGCTCATATTAAAACTGGGACAATTCCCTTTAGCAATAACAGTGAACAATAACGTAAAGCATTATGGTTTGACAGCCATCACCTGAACGAAGAATACACACCTGACTCATCTTTTTTTCTGTCAACAGAAATACATTTGGATGTGGCAGTGCCTCTGTATGCCACACAACAGGTTGCCTTCTTGCTTCTTTTGGACCTTTGTACTAAAAATCTCTGTTCTCCACATTCCAGAGATGTTTATCTGTTTTTATAACACTCCTGTTCTTCACTGAAGGCCAAGAAGGATTTGCAACCTCTATTCAATCAGCACTTGTTGCTAATAATTTTTAAACTTATCACAATTTGTAACTTTAAATCTCCCTTTAGTTACTTTAATTTTGGGCTCTGTACACCATCCTTTTTCCATTCAAGCCAAGAGTTCACTATCTCAGCAGGCAAAGCCATGCACTATTTTAACAGACTCCCGAAGAGATGAAAAAGTTATGAATGGATCCTGTGGTCTAGATGAACACCTATTGTGCCGATGTGACTGTATGAAACACAAAAAGAGAATAAAAAGGCAGGTTCACTTTCAGCATTTAGATTCTCTTTCTTTACTATGCTTTCCCTGAAGCATGTCCCTGCCTTTGTTTATCTCCATCTCCTTCTCTTCTCTTCTAATTCCTGCCCATTCAGAATATTAAAATCCCCTTTGTCCTTTGGGCCACATTACTCCTCTCTTCAAATCCTTGTTGCCTGCAGCGTAGTTTTTAAGTTCTTATCATTCCATCTTCATGGGGCTACCCGAGCTTCATGCTTCTTTCCAAGCATAAAATATAATCAGGGTAAGAAAGACGCTGGAGGCCTGCAGAGTTTGAAACCATTATGTTTAAGTCTGGCAGTAGGTCAAGGCAGTGATGCAGCTGCAGATCTGCATTCTGGTGTATATTTTATGCCTGATCTGTAGCAGAGGTGAGGTGTGTAAACTCCCCTTGAAACCTTTGTGTGATGGAAAATCACAGTGCCAGGAAACACACCATCAAAAAGAGAACAGGGAAGCAGAGGGACAAACATAACAACTGCTCAGTGAACTCATTACCTCACTATGGGATGAAAGAAGGTGATCAGGAAAACCTAGTCATGGGTACTTGGCAGTGTTTTCCTGCCTCACCTTCTCAAGAGCAAGTAACACCCATCCACTGCAGGAACAGCAGTCACGGCACTTCTTGATGGATACAAAATAGGGCTTCAATCTCTCTCTCTCTTTCTTTTTTCTTTCCTCCCAAAAATGACACATTTATGGTGCTTGCCCTTGAAGAACTTTCCAGAATATGTGTTGATTAGTTTGAGGCAAAATTGGTTAAAGACTAGGAATGATGGCATATGTGTCCATGCTTGTATCATGCATGGGATACACTGGGAGGAATCAGGTCACAGTTCTGCTAAGTTAATAAGTGTTGTTCTGGGTAATCACTGTGATTGCAAAGACAACGAGCAGGCTCAGGACAGGCGTGCAGGTCCTTCAGTGGTCACCGTGTGATCAGGGATGAGCCAGGTACTCGCTCTTCCATGGCCAAGATCATTGTCTGCAACAGTGCAGCTCCCTGCAATGGGTCTGGAGTCTCCTTCAGTGACTGACATTTTGGGAGGAACCAACTGCTACAACCATGAAGGTTCACACTCGAGTCCTGCCACTCTTATTTCATATAATATTTGTAGAACCTTAGCAGTCCTGCAACCTCAGAGATCAGCCCCAAAGCCAGAGGGCAGGTTCTCAGGCCATGTCTCAATGGCTTGATAATGTTCTTCTGAATATGGGAAAAATGTCATAGGAAAATACAAACTGTTGGGAAAAATTCATAGGAAAATACAAACTGTAAACTCAGTATTCAGCAGATTATATGTTTTACTTTTTATTCTTTGGTATCTTGGTGAATTTGCCCATAAGTCTGTGTTTCTACTGCTTGTTTTATCTGATAAGTGATATTAAATAATTCTTTTGGCTGGGTATCATGTGTCCCAGTTAGTATGCATATTTGTAATTTTACATTGTATTAAATGAAGAATACAATCCAAGCAGAACTATCAAATACAAGGCTAAGAATTGAAATCTATATTGTTAACTCAAGGCTACCACATAGTAAAGAGCAAAGCCTTTTAAAGAATACCATACAATACATAACAGATCTAAGCTTTTCAAAGCAGGATATGCAGGATTAGGGCTACATTTAAATCCAAACATGATAAAAGGGAAAAACCAAATAGGCAAAACAGGACTACTTTACAGTGTTACATAAGAACTCACATAGGAAAGTAATTCAACCCCTGATTCTATTTTGTAATGGTATCAGGAGGAAAAACAATATTTAAAAACATTTTTAAAAAAAAATTTGTCCTTATCTGATCTGATACCACAAATATCAAAATACTTTAATCCATACTGTATGGCTATTGCCATCACAGTGCAG
This sequence comes from Origma solitaria, assembly GCA_013397895.1. NCBI lineage: Eukaryota > Metazoa > Chordata > Aves > Passeriformes > Acanthizidae > Origma > Origma solitaria. The sequence continues at coordinate 2,322,690 of VZRL01004605.1, read as the reverse complement.
AGCTCACTTTGTTTGTGAGCCTCAGTCCTGTATTTTCTGTTTCAGCACATTTCCAGTACCAGCTCAGCTCTGACATTTTGGGCGTTTGTGACCACTGAAATACTCAGCTTCGTGACGCTTTTCAAATAACCGCAGCATTATCTACACTACGTGCTATTTTCAAGCTTGTGACAGATATTCTCAGTACTGACTCAGTCCTGAAGTCCTTCGCATTTTCAGGAAAACACGCTAAGATTACACTATCCTTTGGGACTGTGTATACTGCCTACATAATATATATCTAGTTTGTAAGCAGCTTAGTTAGGGTAGGCACCATGTATTATATAAAGTTGAGGCTATAGCCAATGCCCTTATTTAGTAATAACCCATGCTTCCACTCCTTCTGCCTGCAGTGCCTGGTGACAGACTGGGATTTGTTTGTTGAGGAGATGAGTGGTAGCACAATAACATCTACTAAAATGCACTTGTTATTCCTGCCTTTCGCATTCAAAGATGAAGACGGCAAGCAGCCAGCGGCATAACCTCCTTGGTAATTGATATGCGTAAGAGGCTCCTAGATCCTATCCATGCCATTCCATCTTCTACCTCCCCAGGAAGAAATGCTGTGATGGAGATGGCAGCATTACCCTCAGGAGGGTACCACTTCTCCCTTCCTTCCCTGTCTCCCTCGCTCTCTCCCCTGGGCTCTCAGAGAAATATGTTGCCTTTGAAACTCATGTGCCAGGATATTATTGAAAGACTTACGGTTCCTGATTCTTGCTACAGTCCACTTTTGTGGCTTTGTTTACTTGGCAGGGTGAGGGAGGGAGGAGGGAACTGGATTAGCCTCAAAACCCCATAACAAAAGGCAGAAACGCGCTGCTTTAGGCATTTAATAATCTGCATTTCTAGAGAATAACTGAATATGCTGGAATTATCTCTTGAAAATCTGGTGTATTTTAAAAGAGTTATTCATAGCACTTAAGAAACACTTCACATCAAAATAGATTTGAAATCAACAGGAGTTTTGTTCTCATCTGGTAACCACTGTTACATACCATAAGAAAAGAGTAAAACAAAATGTTCTGCTTTTATTTACTTTACCTTTACAAGTATAAATGTTACACTGATAAAAACAATCAGAACCACTGAGATCCAAGCACTGGGAAAAAGAATGGCAAACAATTCAGGGTTTTGGTCAAGTGAACCATTTTCTTCCCATTTGTAAAGACCTTTACAGTTAAGAGGGGACTACAGTATTTCCCTGAACATTGTGTGGGGAGAGGACTGGAGTATTGGTTTTGTTGATTTTTTTTAGGAGCGGAAGAAAACTACCCAGTCTTTGCTCATGGTATTGGACAGATATCATGCAGTGGCTCAAAACGCTAATTTGCTTAATTGCATTAGTCCACTCCCCTCCTGTTATGGGAATTCAAGCTTCAATGGCAAATTCAACCTCCTAATGAGATTATGGTGACGTTCCCAATATGAGGCTGTGGGGTGTCAAAGGAGCCACGCGTTTCCGTGGTGACTGGCTGAGTGGTTAACCCTGGCAAGATGGGGTGGAGGGAAGAATCAGCCTGAGTGACAGTACTTCATCCTTTAAACTTCAGTTCATGGCTGAGCAAAGCAGAAATAGTGCCAAGCAACGACCATGGGGAAATTACCCTTGTTTTAATCTTTGTCTCCTCTAGCTGATGTCAGTAGAAGGGGACGAGACAAAGGACCTCAGGCTGTGGTAAAGATCATTAAAACAGAAGACTATAAAGCCGTGGACATGCCTGTGCCATCTATTAAATATTAATTTCAGTTGAATGCAGACATTTTTCTTTGTTATGCTGTTTGATACTATCATTATTGTTATACCTTTAATCCATTTTATGTAGTTTTATTCCTTTTTTAAGCCCCTTTGTAATGAAGGTGCCTTTTAGTCAGCTCCACCAGCTAATCAGATTGCTTTCCCTTCATTACTCACACTGAGCTTTTAAAGCCTGAAGCCTAAGCGAACTGGAATATATGGTCACGATTTAAGTAATGTGGAAGAGCTGAAACCATGCCAGGAACACAGCACATAGCTACGTTTTTATTGCCTTCATATTAAGAGCAGGTGAGATGCCTTTGAATCAGGGACTATTCAATCAAAACCACGCTCAGTTACTGTACAGGAGTATAACAGATGTGCTTATCACTCACATATTTCAGTGGAAAAAACTAATAGCCTTTTTTGCCATTTATCCAATAAATTTTGTTGAGACAAATGCAGGGCGATGTTAAAGAGATCACGTCTGTGAATGGAGAAAGACAATAATTTTTTGGGAGTATATTATTTCTTTCCCAAGGCAAAGATATTTCTGAGTCAGAGGACAATGCTGCCCACATGCAATTAAGGAGTCTATAACCCACACACATGGATCCCCTGAGCCCAGTTTAGTTCACAGCAGTGCAAATCCAGAGAATTTCCACTGTGGTCAGTAAAGTTAAGCTGTTGTCAAAAACACCCATAGAGTCAAAATTGTTACCTCTTTTCACAAACCTGCATATGTGAGCAAAGAAAGGAGGTGCAGGCTCTTGGGCAAACCTGAATGAAGGGCTTCAGGGGCTAGATGAATTCAAAAGTGATAAAAAACTTACTCTGGCCACCAAGTAGCACTGGCGTGTGATTTGCCTCTCTGGCATGAGGCTGCTGCCCAGGAGTGTGGTGGGGAACAGCAACCTGGCACAAGGGCAAGAAGAAAAGGAGAGACCATTACTACGTGACACCACCAGCAGCAACTCCCAATTCCTCTACACTCTAATTTAGTACAAGTGAGAGTGCCATCATTTGCTGAAATCTTTTCACTATTTTTAAACCTTAGGGAGCAAATGGAAATCACATTTTAAAGACGGAAACTTAATTAGGGTTTTTGAGAGCTAGACATTTACCAAAGGAGAAGCGACAAGGGCAGCTCTACATTCCTTACCTCTCCTCTGGGAAGGTTTCTGATGTCTGCTGCCGATCCACGCGGTGTTTCTTTTATTGTGGATTTATCAGTGATGGCTCTCGGCAGATCAGTGTGATGTAGCTGGTCATCAGGATTAAAATGGAAGAATGAATAGGTTTTTCAGTTTGCGTTTTTGTTTTCCTCAGCACTTTTAGGAAGCCTGTAATTCTTATAATCACGTCCTGACCTTGATTCCCAAGATCATCTATTTTTGAAGATACCTACACTGTAATCAAAGGTGCCATTACGGCATTGCTAGTTACACGTGTAGCAGCTTTCATCTAGCTAGATCCAGATTAAAGGTTCCTGCAACATTTAGGCTGCTGAAGCCAATGGCAGGAAGGCTGCAGCGGCAGTGGAACCCTTACAGCCCACAGGGGATGCTGGGCATCCACTTGTGAGGACCAAGCGCTTGGTGGCTCTTCCCATGACAGCTCCTGCCCCTATGGCTCTGCTGGAGCCACACTTTTGCCTCCTAGAAATACTTTGTTACCCCCATCATGATCAATTGTCTTGAAGCTAGGTCTTTAGAACACGACCTTCTTCAGTCCTTCAGCCCAAGTATTCATCAAGTGCATGGCCAATTTTGCTCATTAAGCTCTCACAGTTCATGTGGGATGAGAGTAGCAGCTACTGTTGTGGCTGTGACACACATTTGCAGCTCTCTCTCTTCATCGCTGCAATTTTTTTTTTCTGAATATTTTACTGTGTTGGCTTTCTTCAAATTTCTTTGTTGTTTCGTGCTGCGCAAGAGCTCAAGATAAGTTGTTCTGGCGTACCTCTGAAAGTTCAGCAGGATCAGTAAGTTAGCATCTTAAGATGCTGAGAGGCTGGGAAGAAGGTGAGATAATCACAGCACCTTTATAAGGTATTTAACATATAATAAAATACAATCAAATATTTTGATAAATAAGTTAGGAGCCTGATCTCTCTGGGCTTTCCTAGCAGCAAAAGAGATGACTCGTCCTGATTCCACTTGGTGGAGGAACCTAATTTAAGCATCCAGATTTAGATGGGTGTGATGACTCCTTCCCACTCCTGTTCATTTTTCCACTGCTCACATGGGTAGGAAATTCAGATGTATGCTACTACATTTTTTTCTTTTTAAGCCATGTGATATGACCCCTTATTGATAATGAGAAGAGATTAACCTTTTGAAATGTGAGGATGAAATTACACTCTTTTCAGGACTAGAGCCATGAGCTAATATAATAATGTAGAGCCTAGGAAAGAGCTATGGAGACACCTGAATCTCAGATCTGAAATTTGTTCCTATAATGAGAAAAACAGAACACTTATTAAATGGTTATTTAAACAGGCTCAGGATGACAATCCCAACTAATTCTGCTTTGGCCAGGAACAGAGAACAGTTAAGAGAGTAAGGATGCAAACCCAGACCTCCACCCACAGTTTCAATGGGGAAAAAAAAATCATCTTCCAGATGGGTTTTGCCATCGACTAATCCTGCAATAGCAAGAATTTTTATTAGCATTAAGAGGCCTAGGAACTAAAATGAGCTCTTAAAATGCAGCTCCAACACTGTCTGGAACTGAAATTTGGGTGTGTAATATACACTCACGACAGTCTTTGGCTGTACTATGTTTTGAACGCAGCTGTGAGCACTCATGTAGTTATTCCCTTAGAAACATTCATCTCGATTATGGAAATATTAGGAAATATGGTTCTGGAAATCCCTAGAAAATAACTACTAGTCACTACTAGTCATTATGAGAGATCACTCTCATCTGACTAGAAGAACTGGTCAGTTGGAAATGTGGAAATTAGAGGAAAAAAAAAGTTACGAAGGCAAAGAAATACCAGGATAGACCTTTGTTATGCTGCATTACCACAAAATATAAACAAATGAGAGAAAATGCTCTCATGATTCTGATTTAGAATTGAGGAATTCCTTAGTTACAGCTCTGCCAGAGGTGAGGGGTCAAGGACACCACCCTTTTGAATGCCAGCAGCATTTTCAAACTACCTGACATATGCTTAGGTGCTTGTGTATCCACAGGGGAGGAAGAAAAAGCTATAATGCAATGGGCATTAAGTAGGTTCATCCAATTGTTGTGGTTTAACCCCAGCTGGCAACCAAGCACCACACAGCCCCTCAGTCTCTGCGCTCCAGCAGTGGGATGGGAGAGAGAATAGGAAGACTCAAACCTGTGGGTTGTGATAAGGACAGTTCAATGGGACAGAAAAAGAAGAAAACAACAATAATAATGATAAAACAATTCAAATATAGAAATCCAGTGTTGCACAATGAGACAGTTCACACCCAACTGGTGCCAGTCAGTTCCTGAACTGGCCCCAAGCCAGCTCCCCCCTGGTTCATATACAGAGCATGATGCCATATGGTATGGGATATCCCTTGGGTCAGTTGGGGTCAGCTGTCCAAGCTTTGTCCCCTCCCAACTTGTGCCTCTCCAGCCTTGTCACCGTCAGGGCACAAGAAGCTGAAAAGTGCTGTAAGTTACACAGCAACAATTGGAAACATCTGTGTGTTTTCAATGTTACTCTCATACTAAATACAAAACACAGTACTGTACCAGCTACTAGGAATAAAATTAACTTTGTCCCAGCTGAAACCAGGGCAGAAAATGCAGAAAATACTTACCTACATTAATGCATCTCCCTTCAGGTTCTACTGTCTAGCACATCACTTGGAATGTCATGTCAAATATTGCAGTGCTAGAAAAAGAGGTTTTGCTGCTGTAGCTGACACAGTTTCAGCAAAAGCTGAGGGTTGAAATTTTCTGTCCACCACAAAAGTAGTCTGTCATTGCATATTTTAAAAACAAAGAAAATACATACAGACCATTTCTAGCTGAAAGATGCTCTCACTCATATGCTAATGATTTAGTTGGTCAGATCTAGACTATGCTTTTTAATATCATCAACATTTGTTTCAGTTTCTCTCTTCCATTTCAGCCTGTCTGCTTCTTTCTTCCTTCCTTCCTTCTTTTCCATCCCTTCTAATTCTTCTGCTCCCACTGCAGTAGTGCTCTGGAGGCTCCTGGTAGTCCTGTCCTGCAGGTCCATGTGTCCATGAGATTTTCATGTGACAGCTCCTTGGATCCTGACCCAAGGGTCTGCCCTGCTCGCTGGGGCTGCCAGAGGGGTGCTGGTGTGCAGCGTGCACAGTGCTCAGCCAGCCCCCTCTGACTGGCAAGAGGCTGCTTTGATGGCTCATCTGGGCACACCAGGGGCTCAGCTCGGCTCAGCAAGTGCTGAGAGGTAGGCACTTCCCCCACTAAATCTGACAGCCTGACAATACAGGTTTAATACTAAGGAGGACAATTTCCTCTCCTGGTACCTCATTAATATTTGCTTGACTAGTCCCATGTCTTCTTCCTTTTCCACTTTCACTCTCCCATCTAAATTCAATCTACTTATGACATACTCCCATCCATTCTCCATTTTCTCTTTGTTTTCTCCCCGAACACTCGTGTAATTCTCTTCCCTAAAGGAGCAGTGGCCAGGCACACAGAGTGGTTGAAGCCCTAAGTGGTTACTGAGCTCCTGAGCCCTCACTAACAAAGCTTGGTATGGAGTAAAATGAGACAGAAGGGGGCACGATGGGTCATGCACTCAGGAGAGGTGCCAGCCGTGGCTGAGACATACTTTCCAAAGAGGAGATTCTAAGGGAGGGCAAAGATGAGGCTGACCAGAGGTGCTATGGCTGCATTTTGCCACGGGAGGAAGGAAACAGGCTCATCTCTGCTGAAGCTCCTCACAGGAGACGGAGGGGATTTCAGGAAAGAAGGAAAGCATAAGGCACTGAACGGCCCAGACAAGGCAGGGTAGATCTGACTCCCAGCTGGGTTATTGCCTGCTGTGACTGCCCCACACACCTACTGACATTTGCATTCTACCTCTTATTAATGTTAATTATTCTTATGTTTTGCTGTAAGAGGAAGATGTGGACCTTAAAAGGCACACTGCTTTCAGAAGGCAATTATTACTGCAGTATAACCTCCTCTTCTTCTCATGGCTCGGACAAATTAGACTTTCTCTGAAACCACTGACTTGTTTAAGTTTTTTGAAAAACTGAAACATACAAAAGAGCTCCATATTAATTCAATAGGAATTCAGTTTCTAGATGGCAGCTGATTAGAACCGGATGGCTGATTCAATTAAAGAACCCTGATGCCTGTTGATCAAAGTGATAACTGATGTACTGCAGGGACTGCTTTTTGACCTATCCAGAGATGGGCAGGCACCTGGAGGCAAATGTCTAATTTTAATTTAGACCCCTTCATCAGACAAACCCCTCTTTTTTGTTGTTTTTGTCTCTCAAACACTGATATTTACTTATGATGCCTACTTAATAGCTGCGCAGTGCATAGCAAAAATTGGTCTTACTGCAGAAAAACTGAAGTTCTCTTTTTATCACTGGCCAAATTGCATCCTGTGTCCATTTAGGGGGAAAAGAGAAGTCAAACTGTTCAGAATAGCTTTCTTCCATCCTCCTTGGAGTTTCATTATCAACGACATTTTCTATTTCAGCAGTCACCTAGACTTTCTTTATGAGCTTCTAGCACAGCCTGGCTCAACTGCTGCTTTTTAAACCTCTCCTATATAAATACATTTTATCCATCAGTATCTTATGACCCAGGAAGACGTAAAACTCAATTTACTCATTAACCTTAGGTTTCTGAAACTGCAATTACTGCCCTGTGCACAGTCAGTAATTGAATTGAAAACGGGTAGCATGCAAATGCCAGCCAGTGCTAGCTACTGCTAAATAGATAATCCTGCATGCTTACCACAATTGCATGTGGCACACAGACAGCAGGTAGAAAAACAGTGTTAGAAAGGAAAATGCACAAAGTAGCATGTGCAGGGATTAAGGAGATGCAAAAGACCAGACTCACAGGAACCCACTCAGTGGAATAAACACAATATTATATTAACTTAGGTTTACGGTTACAGTTAATAGCATGCAGTTATTACTTTTGCATCGAAAAGCATTTTCTGAGTGGATGATTTCACCACAGAATCAGATCTTGTTTTTCTCCCTGCCTTTTGTAATTCAAGATGCTGGCTAGTATTTTGTATAGCCTACTATCTCCTGCCCCAGCTGTTATGAAAGAAATCAAGACATTACAAATAAAGACAGGGCTAACAGAATGAGATTCAACTTGAAGTGTGCTTGTCTTTCAATACTGTTATTTACCTTTTTTTCTTCTCCACTGAAGCATGAATGTATGCTTATCCAGCCTTGCAGAGAGTGCTTTTCCATTTTTCAGCTTGATCTACATGTAGATGACCCTGGTCTCTTGCAGCTGCATTTCGTATCTTCTCATGGCCCTTGCAGAAGTATCTCACTGGTTAGCTGAGTGCATTTATCATGAAACCTCATATTCCTCTCACATTTAACTTGTTTTGTTTAGCTTCCTGTTTCCAGTCCTAATTTCTTAATTTCTTCCTTCACTACTGGGAGATGCTCCAGTAAATAAAAAATGAACTTAGGAGGTTAACTCACCATGATTCTGAACCCATACAAGGCATATCTACATTATAATTTTAATTCAGATCAGGACCATTCCCTCTTGCTGCACTTTGGCTCATGTCTCAGAACTGTGTTGGAGAAAATGAAGAGGGTATCTACACAAGGAATCTGAAGTGGAAGTGGTTCTTCAGGAGCACATGTAGCCAATTCCAGCTGCTATTGGCAGTCACTGCTAATCTTTTTGTTCTATGTGATGTCTCTTTAAACTGATGTTTATTACAGTAGTTGTCTGGTTCTCCTCTTTGGCTAAACTCATCTCAGCCAGACTGGTAACCTTGGTTTAGCTTGTTTAGCTATAAGATTTTCTTTTCTAGTGACCAGACAGCTACTCCCCATTCTATGTACTTTTGCTTATATTAAACATGTGATAGTTTTTACAGAGACAATGGTGGCAGCTGGTTATTCTCCATAGAACGATGCATTTAGGACTCAAACATACAGCACCCAGTGCAATTATATGGGAATAATGGCAAAGTGGGAACACTGGATGTGGTCTAGACAAATACAGCATGGGGCTGGTAAGAGTGGGCTTGGAATCACACCAAGGATGCAAGTACTCACCAACAGTAAATTAAAGATACTCACAATTTGGAGCTGGGCAAAACTAGTTTTAGGAGCAAAAGAGAGCAGAAAGCATTATCCAACATGTATAAAATGCATTGTATATCGTAAATGCAGATGTGATGCACTTGCAGACCAGTAAAAAAAACAAAGGTCTATTAAAATGTCAGAAAACATGAAAATAGCCCCAAGTGGAACCTAGAGTGAGGAAGAAGTTGCCAACATCATATTCCTCTTGGCAAAGAAGAGAAGGAAACCCAGTCATCAACAGCACACCCCACCCAGTGTGTGTGCATGTGTCTGTGTGCATTTCTCTGCAAGAGTTTAAATTATTTTTTTTCTTACAGTGAGAAGTATTAATTTCGTTAGATAATTGGCACTGGGAAATTTAGTAAGTGGACTAATCGTAGTAACTGTTTATTGCATTTTATTTAAGTCTACTAAAATGTCAGACAAGCAATAAATTCTTGGCTTGTCAAATAAGGCATGTCTCCATTTTTGCCTACAACAAGATTTTGAGAATAACAAACTGATTTCAATTAAAATGTATTTTGTTGCCAGTTTGAGTAATCCTTGTCTGGATGCAGACAGTTCACAAAAACCTGCAAAGGAGTTATTTCGGTATAGATTTGTATTCAGAACAACACCAGTGGTGCAAGTTAAATGTAACCAAGCTTAAACTTTGAAATGTGTCAATGTGGAGATTTTCCCTGCTTTTAAACTGCTTTCAATCTGCTCTTAAGCTGACAGAAATAGTGTAACCTGCTTGTGCTTTCCTTAAGAGTGGCAACTATGCGTGTCTTGTGCAAAAACCACCTGTCTTGTCTTCCCTCCCACACACATTCCACTGAGGAGAGGTCTCTAAGGGACATCAGAGTGACACTGATTTGGGATAGTTGATAGATACTGTAATCAAAGAATATAAGACATGTAGAAAAATTATATTGGGCTTCTAAGAATATCTGTCATATACAGCCATCACAGACTGTGCAAAAAGGGAGATCCACTTGATCTAATTTACTTGGATTTATAAAAGTCATTCAACACATCCCTCATTGAAGGCTCTTAGAGACACCAAGATGCCATGGGACAAAAGTCCTCTTCTGGATAAATTGCTGATTGAATGATAAAAAGCTATTGCGTAAACTGATGCTGAACCTCCATTTTTGAAAGCAGTTCTGGCCCTCTTGAAAGATGATAAAAGATGTACAGAGGAGGGCTGTAAGGATGTTTAAAGGTATGAAATGGCTTCAATAACAGGAACAACTGAAGATAACAGACAGGACTTGGCAAGACTGCAAAGGATATGACTGATGGAAACAGTTGATATAAGATCTGAGAATTATGAGAAGTTATTTTACCATAGAAATGGCAGAAAGGAAACAATTGTTCAACTGTTTCTTCTTGTAAGAGAATGCTGGGGGATGAATCAAACAAGGAGATGATAAATTCAAAATTAAAGAAGCTCTTTCCCCCCATAGTCTATTTTTATGCTGTAGCACTTACTACCACAGTATATTGAAAATATTGATAATACACATGGGTCTAAAAATACACAAGCAATCAGACCAGTTCTTGGGGAAAAAATGCATTGTACTATTACAATTAATCAGCTCAGGGACAGCAGACATTTACCATCAAGACTTCCTGCCCAGCAGGGGAAAAACTTTATTTTCTGTAAATCCTTGTCTATTTTAGGACTGCAGTGGGGAAAAAGCCTCCACTTTATGTTTGTCTGTAATACATGGGATTAAGGTAATGAGGCTTCAGCAGCCCCTTCCATTTCTCTGTTCTTAAAAATCAAAACAGCATCAGAGCAAAGAAAGCAATGCCCTTATCCAGAGGTCATCTCTGGCTGCAAATGGATGTTCTGGTCTCCTCACCCTCCCAGTGGTTATTTGAGCTCTTTGGATTTTTCCTTCCCCCAACATGTCACTAAAACCCCGTTAGGGGCAGCTGCAGTATCTTGCAAGAAGGACTACAGCCAGAAGCCTGGAGCATAAAGTAAGTAATTTTGCAATTTGGCAGGTAACACATTTTGGCTTCCTTCCCTCTACTGCCTTCCACTACTGCCTTCCTTCCCTCTTTCCAGGCAAGCTTGGACAATTCCATAAAGCCTGTGTTTACATGGCTACTGTGAATCTGCATCACTATCCCTGAGGAAAAATCCTGACCTTTTTTTTCAGTGCTGGCCAGCTTTTAGGGACCCAAACCCTTATGCCAGCTAGGGTAGGTGTCTGTGGGGCTCTGTGCACTAACACACTGAGATACACATAGTAGATTTTATAATCCTTAAATGCAACGTAAGAAGGCTTTAGAGAACGTGATAAGGAACTCTGGGTTAGAAGAAAGTGTAACAACTTTAATCCAAACAAGCATCTTAATTCCCGCATCACAACAAAAATCATAGCCAACACCAACCAGGATTCTCCTTTTCTAAGAGCCAAAATCATCTTCAAGAAATATAAATCAAAACTTCTAACTAAAATAAAACTAAATATTTCAGAACTATCTGTTAGGATCTACAGGGAGCTGGACTCTTTTGCAAGGGCTGGCACATGGCCAGACTGACATAAAATTTTGATTTAGTGCTATTGATCCTGTTATCCTCTGTGACACAACAGCATCCTTGAGGAATAATGAATTGAAGCAGACCTCTGAAGTACCTAGCATTAAAATTAAAAGTTTACCCTTACAATTTTAAGGGAAAACACCCTTGACAAGGCAGTTTACTTGCATTTTGGCCAGAGTTGGAAGGAAAAATAGTTTCACTCCAGACCACCTGATCAAGTACAAAGAACAGATTCCACAGGCAATTCTAGGAATAAAAAAGTATGAGTTCTGAGCAAAAGAAAAGTAATAAATCACACTGAGGGTGGTTTTCTCGTTTGTTTGTTTGGGGTTTTAAAAAACATTTTAATTGATTTATTAGGAAATTAAGAAGGCCCATCTGGATATTTATTGATTTTTGAATAAGTCACTGAAGGGGATGATCAAGAAGTACAACTAAACAGATTGTATCTATCATGCAGATCACTGGAAGTTAGCTAAGAACAGCTTGTCTGTCAGAAAAGATACTTAGGAAAACACAATTTTGCATACAGAAAGTAAAGTGTCTTTCTAACCCTTCAGTACCTCCTTCCTTATACGAAAACAACACCCGTGCATTTCTTTGGCTATATTTTCATTCCCCACAGCTTTAAGTTGCTGCTTTGGAAAAAGCAGGAGTTCTGACGGAAAAGGCGTTTACTCCTAAGGAAGCAGCGAGAAGGAATTGCTCATCCAACAGGGCAAGGAACAGACTCCTCCTCTGGTGGAGCTCCACTGACCCCTAATGGACAATCCCCACCAGTGCTGCCCTGGCAGGAATTCCCAGCCACGCCAGCAAAACTCACAGCGGTCAGCACTCCTCCTTTCAGCTTAATACGAACTGTGACACCTCAGCTTTTCACTCTTTAGCGTGAACATATTTATTCCATCTCCGTATTGACAGCCTGAAATGTTCTAAGAAGCTAGAAGGAAGAGGAAGACGAACAGTGTTCCATGCAGCCATTCTGACAACTAGTTAGGAACAGAGCAAATTCAACCTTTTAAAAAACTAGAGCAAACTGGTTTTACACCTTTCAACAGGAAATAAAAAAGGTTAAGGACTAACATCTCCAACTGACCCATCTAAACTACTTTAAAAGGAAGATTTGCAATCAGCACAATCAAGAATCTTTATAAATGATGGTAGTAATTTGAAAAGCTGAGTCCAAGTATTTGTTCCTTTTCTCCCCAAGGAGTGACTACACCTGCCATCAGGAGAGCAAAGAGATGTTTCCATTACAGGAAAAGGACTCTTTGCTTCAGCAAAATCACTACCATTTCCACTGAGTGAAAAACTGCCAACATGAGAAGGAAGAATGAATCCATGGTAGTTGGTGCAGTTTCTTTTTGTTTTTCACAGACAGATGAACTCATGGGAATGAATGACCAAGCTGGAAACAGGTTGCATTTCCCATTCCCCATCTAGAAAAGGTTTAGGTTCACATTCTTTTACTTGTTTGGTTGCTCTGTTCTCATTTTCTTACGCACTTTGCTTCCCTTCCTACCCCAGAAATGTAGTGAGATTTGGACATGCAGAAGGTAACAGCATGAACAGGAACAAAAACAGGAACAAAACAGGATCCCACAGCTGATGCCCACACTGACAGCCAGCAGAACAGCCCCGTTTAGACAAACAAGAGCACTAGTCTGTAAGAAAACTGCTGGCTTCCAAGGCTAACTGGATTAACTAGAAATCCTTGCCCAAGTCAAGAACACCCACCAAATTTCCAGTCCTGCTTAAATCTAGCACTCTAAGTAATGATCACTTAATGCTATCACTTTCACAAACAATGATAAAAAGGCAAAACAATTAAGGCAAGCCCTTTGCTGCCAGAAATTCCTGCCCCTTCAGTGTGGTGTCATAAATAACAGATTAAATTAAATTAATCTCTGGTTAACAGAGCCCCTAGGGAGGCAGTCTTGAAGCGTAAAGGAGTCCAAGAAGGCTGGATATGCTTCCAGAAGGAAACTTTAAAGCTGCAGTAGCAGGCCATCCCCATGTGCTGAAAGATGAGCTGGCAGAGAATAAGACTGGCCTGGCAGAACAGAGCTTTGGCTGAAACTCAGGGGAAAAAAGTTTATGACCTTTGGAAGAATGGACAGGCAACTAAGGGGGACTAGAGGTGTGCTGAGGTTATAGAGAAAGAAAATTAGAAGGGCCAGGGCCCAACTAGAACTTAATCTGGCTATTGCTGTTGATGACAATAAAAATGTTTCTATTAATACATCAGCAATAAAAGGAGGGCTAAGGAGAATTTCCATCCTTTATTGGATGCAGGGGTAAACATAGTGACAAAGGCTGAGGAGTTAATGTCCTTTTTGCCTCAGTCTTTAATAGTAAAGCCAGTTGTTCTTTGGGTACCCAGCCCCCCAAGTTGGAAGACAGGGACAGGGAGCAGAATGAAGCCCCCACAATCCAAAGGGAAATAGTCAGTGCCCTGCTACACCAGTTAAGATACACACAAGTCTATGGGGCTGGATGGGATCCACCCAAGGCTCCTGAGGTAGCTGCTGGTAGTGTTCACTGGGCCACTTTCTGTCATTTCAAATCCCATGTTCAGTTTCACTACAAAAAAGACACTGAGGTGCCAGAGTGGCCAGGAAAGGGCAATGTAGCTGGGGAAGGGTCTGGAGCACAAGGCTTATGAGGAGCAGCTAAGGGACCACGAGTTCTTTAGCCTGGAGAAAAGGAGCCTCAGGGGGGACCTTACTGTTCACTAAAACTACCCGAAAGGAGGCTGTAGCCAGGTGAGGGTCAGTCACTTCTCCCAAGTAAGAAGTGGCAGAAAAGGAGGAATTGGCCTCAAGTTGTGCCGTGGAGGTTTAATTTAGGTATTTTAACTTCCAGTCCTTTTTTCCCACCTTCTTCTTGTCTTCAACAGCAGTACCAACTCTTGCCATTGGCTGTGTATCTCTGCTGTGAAGGAGCAGAACATCTAATGAAAGGAAGATCTGACTATCACTGTATCTCCAGCACACACAGCACAACATTCAAGATGTCCTCGTAAGGCACTGGTTTCAGTTTTTTCTGTATTGTGACTATTAGATACAAGAGAAATGTCCAGTGTTCCTATTTTCTGTTCACTTGTGAAGAAATGAACCCTTAACTCAACCCTCTGGCTAACTGTCAATTATAGTCAGGTTAAAAAGTTTATGGACCCAACCAAATATTGTTTAAGTCTCCTGACAGACATGAATTTTAGTTTTGGTAAAAGACACAGTGTGAACTGGACATAATATGATTTCAGAATTTACCATATTAAATCCTAACCACATTGAAATTAGTGGCAAACCACTATTCAATGACTACAATCTATCTAGTAAGTTCAATAATACATTATTTCTCTGATTCAAGAAAGTCAAGAAACCACCACTACTTCAGAGCAGACGATACTATCCAATTTCTGACACTCCTGATTTCTGCTTGCCATGCTCACTCATCAAAAGACACTCACATTTATTTTGCCCATCATGAAGAACCTGCCAGGGACTCAAGGACCTCAGCAGCACTGGTTGAGTTTCATGGTAGAAAGCATATTGGGGTCAGTGTTAGAAGGAAACAATCCCCACACACTCCATGAAGAGTGGGAATGCCAGGGCTTCTAAAGAACAGCAATCTGCTAACACAGATGTGTCAGTGCTCATCTTCCCTTTTTTTCCATCCTGTGATCTCTCGGTGGTTGTGCAGACCATTCGAACAGTCCATCACTAGATGTTAACACAGGTGGGGCTGTGTGCTGAACTTCCATGGGACAAGGGAGCAGCATGAATAACTTCTTTTTTTCCCCCTCCCCTCTTCCCACATCATACCACAAATGCCTGCTGGGTGGAGCAAGGACATAAGCAAACTGGTTTTGATTCATATAAAAGCTGTAGAGGTAAAATCAGAAGATGAAACCCTCTTCATAGGATAATGGATGCAAGGCAAACAGGTTTCCTGTAAATTTTATGATTTCCAATGAATAATCAAATACACTCAAGTAAGTATGTCCTTCTTAAATGCAATAGTTTTTAATTTTTGGTACAAGAGACTGAGATCCCAATCTGCCTATATACAAACAGCACAGAATTACAAAAAGAAAGTTTATCTAAGTCAAATTTCTTAATTTTTATTAAATTCAAAAACTGCAGGAAAAAAAATCACAAGTTTCTAAGTACAAATAAAAACAAATCAGCTAAAATAAAATGGTTGTCAAGTTAAAACCCACTTTCCATAATTTTCCCTTCCTTGCTATTACCCACAGTATCATCTGAACTTCTAGAAGTGCTTCAGAAATTCATTTTACCTTACCCATAGGATAGTAAACTGTAAGTTTACTATGTAAAAAAGCAAACTGTTTAGGCACAAGGTGGCAGAAGACATAAGCACAAATATCAACCATGCTTTCCTTAATTTGTCAGTAGAAATTCAGGTGTGCTACAGAACTGCATGGCATTGTATTCAGAATGTCAGAGCTTACTCAGTGAAATAAGGGCTTTTTTTTTTTTAGGGTTTTTTTTTGGTATTACCAGTTTGTTGTGTCTTTTTTTCTCCCATAAAACAGGGAGAAGCTGTTTAAGTCAGTGGTATACCTTACTGTTCAGTGCCAGTGTTCTGGCTAGAAGAGTGGCAAAAGTGACAAAATGGGTTCCAGCACCAGAGAACGCGAAGTAGAGGAGCTGTAGTGTGAAAAAGGCTGGTTCATACTTGTGTTGTCAGTGTAATTAATAGTCTGGCGACCACCTGCTAAGACAGCATGACAAGCAGTCACATGCTATTTGAAGATATCAGCTGGGCCAGGTCATCAGCTGCTCTCCCAACAGAGCAGTGATCAAGGTGAACAACTAATGTCTGCTGCTCTTCCAACTACACCTAAAGGAACTGTCAAACAGAAAATTAAATCATAATAAAATTAACACAAGTGTTGTTCCATATTTCAGATTCTACCTTTTCCCCATCACTTGATACTTGCCATTCTAATAACAGGTGCAGTTCCACTGTCATTCATAAATACAAAATTTTATTTGCACTTCATTAGTTTAGAAAGACCACAATGTTTTTCAATACCACAACATTCAGGACACACCAAGTTATTCAAATATGTATCTACTGATTTACCACAGCTAAACTAAACAGTGCATTTAATAAAAGATATGCCAAAGATATAATTCACAAGTTCATTATCAGACAAAATCCTAACACAGTATTTGCTTGATGGGAATAATTTCCACCATTAGGAAAGAAAATAATTTTACCTTAGGTTCCCTTCCCCCTGACCCTACAGATGTCCAGACAAAAATACACATATATATTCCTTAACACAGGAAAATGTATAATCTTAATTTTCTTTTTTTGTCAAGAATTTGTCTAGGACAGCAGCATTGATTTTTATACCTTCTTTTAGCGTTTGAATGTATCTCCATTCTTTTACTGAAACTTAATGATTCTCGTAACCAAATTTTTGTTTATGCAGAGAATTATAAATGCTATTTCAAAGTGCAATCTTAGATCTGCACCAGATGTGATGTCTTGGTACACAAAGAAAGGGTGCAGCATTAAACAAAATAAATAAAAGACTGCCAAAAATTAAACTTAGCTTTTCAATAAATCCAGTCAGCAGAGGATGCTACAGCCAAAAATTTTTTCACTACATTAAAAGGAAACATAATGCTGATTATGGAAGCTTTGTACATAAAGTCCTCTGTTTTTAAAAAATTTGTCTTTAAAATAGTTAGCAAAGCACCATATACTTATCTTCATACCAGAAGAGCTTCTGCCTGCCTGTTTATAATAACAAAGAACTATTACAACATTTATGTCAAGAATAGGTATAGATTTAATTTCTCCTCCTCCTCAACTGGATGTGTGGCAAACCCCCACCGACTGTACAGTATTTATAACACTGGGGCAATAAATGAAACATCATTGTGAGGGAGAGGGGTAATAATTAAATGTTATAGTAGAATCCTACATAGGATTGCATATTTGCATATTTACAAGTTAGTGTGTAGCTCTGACTCGAATAACAAAGTGCAACGAGAAACTGCCAAATGATTGTAGTGCAGAGTAGTACAGATTCTTTACCCTCCTGCTCCTATTTTTCACTCTGTAGAAAGTAACAAGTCAACAGCAACGGACATGCGGCCTTGGAGGAGGCAGTTCTGGTGGGATTTCTGGCTCTGGTTGCAGGGACAGGATACTGTTGGACAACTCATTTCTTATAACATCCAGTGGCATCTTAAAGAAAAGAAAAATCACCTGTAAACAGTCATCTGCATAGAAAGAACTCATTTCAAGAGGTCACTGACAGCTAAAGCCTCAATTTCAGGATCTTTTGGCTCTTATTAGTGAAATGCAGTGGTCAGCAGTCTGTGAACTGCATCATGCCAACTATATATTAACCAAAAATTTCACCTGACAATCTGTACTTGCTCTCTGTCCTCCCAAGTATGTGCAGCCATTACTGAAACATTGACCATTTGTGTGACTAGAGGAATACTACCACCTGAGTATTTTACCTTTTTCAGAATGTCATCAACAAGTTTTAGAAATATTTCATCCACATTAAAATTATCCTTGGCACTTGCTTCACAGAACCGCATCCCAGTTATTTGCTGTGCAAACTGATGGGAGAGAAAATAAAATAACCCCATGAAGATACGTTCAAACAGCAACAGATAGCAAATATATCCTCATCATAAAAGCCTAAATAACCCCCCAAACACATAACTTTTCCCAAATCTGTGACTGAAGTCTATTTCAAATAATCCTGAGTATGCATGGTACAGCAAATATTGCAACATATAGCTAATTTTTGCTTAAAATAGGTTTATTAGAAAAGCATTCTGCATTTTTCTAGACTTATATCTGAGAAATTAATGTATTCAGTTGACACATTTCTGCAGACTGCCAAAAAGTAAGAACTTCCCAGAACAGCTAATCTTAACTTTATTATTCAAAATGTAGAAAAGAGAAGTACAGATGCAAGACTTAGCCTTGACTCTGAAAGTCTGGAATTAGCATTCACTTCCAAATGTTTGTGTATGCCCATACTGACATTGTTCTGATCAAGATGGTGCTGACTACCACACTACAACAAACATACTCTCTTGTCAGGTTCCTTAACACTTTTGGGGTTGCAAGAGAACAAAAGGAACATGAAAACAAAGGTGAGACAAGTAATGAAGCAGGGCTGTTGCCTGTTCAAAAACAGTACTGAGAAGCAAACAACTGAAAGAAGGCCCACAAAGATTTCCTGAGCAGAGATCTCTACTTGTGATTCAAATCTTTACTATGTCCTCTTGCAGAGCCCAAGAGGAGTATCCCCTACACTACTGTACAGTGTAAGCCAACTTGTAGCTTTTCTTTAGACCAAAGGCACACTACTCCAGCAGGAACACATATAACTGCACATTATATGCAAATAAACACCATGTGCATTTCGAGGGACCACCACCACTCTCAATAAATATGCTCCCTATGTCCAACAGTCTGAACAGGAGCGTCCATGGACCAGCAGAAACGCCACAACAGCTTTGTCTCTAGACCTGTCCTTACCTTCTCTCCCTGCTGCCGAGTAATCTCTCGATCAACTTCACAGTCCAGTTTATTTCCAACTAATAGAAGCTCTGCATCTTCTGAAGCATACTGCAATTAAAACACTTCTAATTAACTAAACCTAGAAATGCGAGATTTTGTAATGCAAACACAACACAAAAAAGGGTAATTCCTCCACTAAGAAAGAACCATACTGAGGCAGTTTAAAGGTAAATGTTCTTCCCAAACTTGATTTCAAAATTATTCAATTTTTAAATTCCATTTTAAAAATGTGACTTGAGAACTAGCTGTTCTAGTTTACCTAAGAATGAACATAATGACCTCATTTCAGAGACAGGAAATAAATCCCCCTCCCCCCACTGCACAGGTAAACGAGCAATGTTACAGATTTTCACTGACACTTCTAACTGGGACAATTCTAGTTCAAGAATGCAGGAATGGACAACCATATCATAACAAAAATGCGTCAGTGTTAAATCCTGGCTAAAAGAAATCAGTGAAAATTCGCTGACAGTAGTTCATTAATCCTAAATCAATGCTGTAAATTTCTTTAAAGGAAAAAAAAAGCTTGTTAAATAAAGCATGTAAAGAGAAAATACTATAGGCATACCTTATCAATCATTTTCATCCATTTTGGTAAATCGTCAAATGTCTCCTTCTTGGTGATATCATACACCAAAATAATTCCCTTGGCACTTCTGTAATAAGCTGAGGTAATGCTGTTGAATCTCTCCTGACCTGCTGTATCCCTAAGAAGCAGCAGCAAACAGTGGCAGAAATATTTCACCAATTTGCAAAGTACAGAACAATTCTGTTTACATTTTAATAACAACACCCCCACATTCATTAGAGACACTACATTTCCTTCGATGCGTGTGAATTTCAGGAAAAAAAATGGAGCAGTACTTTCGATCATAAAAAGCTTTCATATTAAAACTATTTATCCCATACTAACTTCACCAAGAAAGGCCACCAAACATTTATTCATGTGTCTGAGAATGAACCTATCCAATGAAAATGTACCAGGAGACAAAGCTGATTTTGTGTTATTGGGGTTTGTTGCTTGTTTTGTGGTCTTTTGGTTTTTTAGCAGCCCTGAAAAGATGAAAAAAAAAAAAAAAGGATACATGCTTATCAAACACATCCAGACACTCAACTATAAAATAAGAAATGCACTGATCATTATGATTTGACCTTTCAGAGTCTTTTCGGATCAACCACAGCAATTCAATCACGGTTCTAAAAGTACCGCAGAACCTGTGGCCTCAGAAGTGAATGAAAGGAATCACTAAGTGGTACAACTTCTGCAAGTAGATACCTGGCTTTCACACTTACATCTGCTTATCTGAGGTGTGCAAGTAACACTTACATGCTCACTGCCAGCACTGTAGGTATTTCAGACAGGGTGCACTCACACTGGAGACTATTTTCCAGCAATGACGCTGTCACCCATACTAGCTAAGGCTTCTGCTCCAAAGTAGATGAGACAGAAAGGCTGTATTTTACTGAACCATGAAAACTTTTGAACTGCTTTTAATCACATCATCAAGCCTGCCTAGAGAAGGTTTTTGGCAGTTATTCTAAAAAAATAGCTGGTGCATATCCTAAGTCTTAAAATGTGACTGGCATTTCAACTGGAAAGTAAGTTATATGGTGCTCCAAAGTGATCAAGCATTGGCTGCTTGAGTTCAGCCCCCAAAGTCAATGGGTAATTTTGAAACTTCACTGTCAAAAGATGGATCAAAATTAAGAGTGTAGGGAGGAAAATCGTGTGCATATGTGTTGAGACTCAAAAGTTCAAAATGAATCCTCTTCAACAGTCACATTTTAGACAAAAGGAGGAGGAGGAGGAGAATGAACTTGGGAATGAGATTAACAATGGAGACCTGAAACACTTGTTACCAAAAAAAAAAAGAAAAGAAAAAAAATAAAAAAAAAAAATAAAATAAAAGTCATGTTTACAAAATGCCACATTCATTGTCCTGAACATTTAATCCCTTTAAGGTCTATGCACAATAAGCAGTAGAATAAACTACCACAAACCTATCTTACTCTTTATAAAATCTTCAGGAATTTCAAGAAAGCAAGTTTCAAAGTGAAGTATTTAACTTTCCCCTGAAATTGGCACAAGTGTACTCGATAGCAACAAATATTTGCTAGTGATTTTACAAAGGAAAGCAGTGTCCACTAGAAAAAGATTTGGAACCTCTGTTTCACAGCCTGTGGGAAAACAAGGACTTCATTACAAGCCAATGACACCGCAACACAGGGCAGAAGAGAACGAATTCCTATTACATTCATTTTTGCTTTATTTTTATTCAAATCCCATTCTAAGAACTTCAGAATTACATTCATACAAACCTCTGGGACCCTACGGAAAATGAAAACAGGTAACCCGTTTCAGTAAGGTCAAGTACCAGTAGTATTGCAGACTACCTTTAGATAGTTAATTGGTTGCTTTCTTATCACTAATGAGGCATTTTTTGTAAAGCAATACAAGTTCTGGCAGCTGAAATTATAAATATACATAATATTAGTCAGAACAAATAACTGTACATTCTTTTCTATTACTTCTTTGTTATGGTCAGATTCATTTTTTGGAAGGTCCTTTGGATGTTGAGTCCATTAAAAATTTAAAAATTTTAGTATGAACCGTTGATTTTCCACATATGGATAACATTGCTCTAGTGCTTATGAAGAGAACTCTCAGAATTATGACCCTGTAGAGCAGCCCCTGTCATCTGTTGCTAATCCAGCCTACTGATCAGGTTTATTAGGGATGGGAGACCTTTAGTTCCATCATTCTGAGTACACATGGCAGGTGGAAGGGTACACCTCATGTGGAAGAATACACCAATTCTATCTTTGCTCAGAACAATGGGAAAAGTTGCTTTTTGGTTTTGTTTGTCTGCCTGTTTGTTTTGCTGGCCAGTCTTTTCCCCTTCTTTAGGGCCCCTACTGGAACACAGAAATAAAGGGGTATTTCAGAGCCACCTGTCTATGCCTTCAGGTGAGTGCTAACGACCTTTAGCGACTCCATCACAGGGTACCAGACCACTGAGTTCATAAATTATAAAAACAGAGGGGAAACAAACACACTAATGTTCAACTACCCTCCCTGAAGCCAGTCATCAGTGCACTGGAAAAGTAAGCCATGAAGAGAACTATGCAACATTACACAACTCTCCCACTCCAGCTATCTCCAACCCCACATTTCCCCTACCCTGCTGAGTGCTCTGTCTCCAAGTCCACCTGGTACTATCAGCCTCTCCTCTCTCCACAACACCCTCAGGCTCTTTAAAAGTTTATAGCATTCCTAGGCTGCTGCACCCTGTGCTCCCATTTGTGTAGATCCTTCAACCAAATGCCACACAGCTTATGTCTGGCTTGCTGGCTATTTGGGACACTCCACATACTGTGGCCAGTTTATAACACCCATGGAGAGCCTGGCTGCCCACTACCTATAATAAATGGCCAGATGACCACTGACTGTCACCTGAGTCACGCCAATTACAGTGAGTTATGACTGACTTTCTTCAAATCACGGACTCCCCCACAACTCACACCAACTCTCCTGCTGCAGCAGGCCGATATGAAACTGGAAAGCAGGTTTCTGATTGCAAGCATCGCATTCTAACCCTTATTTCCTTTGGAAAGTGGAAGAGAATAAGCTGAATTTGCTGTCTCTAACATTACCTTTACACTGTATTAGTCTTCAAACTGTAAGGTGAAAGTTGGAAAACTATTTCTGCAGTAAGGAAGTTTAGAATGCAGCCCCAAGCTACCTAAGTAAACTTCAGTTTGAGAACAGTATCAAGTTGATCTCTAGCATGGAAAACCTCATCTTCTACCAGGTGCTATCATATTTTTCATGAAAATGTGCAGCAAGCTCTTCCAGTGTTGAAGGAAAAATGACAACCCCTAATTCAGAGCTAACATTAAAAGCATACGCAACTTCAAATGCCTTCCTCTCACAGGCAGGGCTGGAGCAATTATTCTTGCTCTACTATTTTTGTCATTGTTTTACACTCCTGCAGCTGGACTATTTTAATAAGGATAGCTATTGAAGCACTAGTGGAAAGCTGGAAGATGGCTAACAGTACATAACTCCATGAACTTCATGAGTGATACAAAGTGCTACTAGTTCTTTATTTACTCTGGTCAGAATCAACACAATAGTGTAAGTCAGTTCAATTTAATTCCAGTTAAAAATACTACAACTTAAACAATGATTTGGCATAATTGTGCCCCCCCCCCTTCAGATTACTTTGGTTTTTCTTAATGCTAAAAGCAGTTTTCTTCTGTTGATTTTTTTCCCAAGGAAGTTTTCCAAATGAAAAGCATTGGCCTTTCTAATTTGTAATCAGAAACACAGAGTGTATGACTCCTCGACCAGTTATAATCTGCCGTTATAGAATCCAACTGCTTAACTGTTTTTTGCTTCCAAAACAGAAACTAGACATTACTCCAAAAATACGAACATACATCACACCAAGCAAAAGCAAATTAAAAAATCGCACAAAGCCCATTTTCAAGGGTTGACTTGTCATGTTCTATGGCAGACTGCATAAAACACAATACAAATACAGTTAATTAAAATATGTTTGGATAATTTTTCTTTTACATAAATGTTCTCTGTGTCTATTTAAACTAGGTGAAACAAACACATGGACAGACTCAAAACTGTCTCTGGCTCTCTAGTTAAATTAATTTTTTATGAGTGGTGGTGTAAAGTGGCAATAGAAGTGAAAATATTTTGAAACTTACATAAAAATTTAACACTAATTTAACACTTTCACATGCTCTATGCTTTTATGGAACTTACAGGGAATATTTTTTAAAACACTTTAAAGTAATTTTAGAGGTTACTTCTACTTGTCAAATGGACTTTTTTCCTCCCATAACCCACAAATATATTTAAGATCCTTTATTATATAAATAATTTATTTCAGAGGTACTGAACCGAAGAAACTACATTCTTATATAGGACAGGGATTTTCCAAGACAACTGTCCCTTAGAAAGCAGAGCAGGCAGAATGTGAACTTTTTATGAGAATGCAGCAATTTAAAACACCCTTCAGTGGCAAATCAAGCTTATTTTGTTCCCAAGTCACTGGCTACCTTGGGCATTAAACTGTGGATGTATCAGAGAGCTCCTCTGGCTCCCCAGCAAGGAACTGGGCACAGTGGCAGGGCACCACTGCTTCCCACAACCAGGTCCTTCCTTTCACAGGGGAAGCTGGAAGTGACCGTGTCAGCTGCTTGTGTCAGTGACTGCCCAGATTACTCAGGTGAGAGGGCCCAGTCAGACACCTTCCTGTCCTGCCAAGCAACTCCTGGCACACCTGTGCTTCAAAGCATCGGTGAGGGGTTCCTATTATTTGATCCAATTTTCCAGCTTTGAAGCACTGATTCACAGATGCTTGGATTTACCTGGACACTTACACTATCCAGTAGTTCTGGTTACTCTACCCTTGAGCTGCATGCAGGCATTACTTCTCACAGGACACAGAAGCTTGTACCAGCCTAGAACTGCAAGGCAGAAGCTGATTGACTCTATCCTACCACTTCTGGCCACCCAAGGGGCACTACTAACTGCTCCAGGTGGCACAGCAAAGGTGGATACTACTCTGTGTCCTCAGTGAAGCTCTATCATTGCATAATCTAAGGAGCAGAAGGTTGTTTCCTGACTGGAAGTCAAGGAAAGAGGGGAAGCAGGGACCAGACAGGAAACTAGAGGTGAGAGCAGACACCTCTGTGATCCTCAGGGCACAATATCCCATTATGAAAGGAATACAGGAGACAAGGCCTTTTGTATTCTACTTTACTAACAGCAGCAGGGGTGAAAGCTGCTTTCAAAAGGACTCGTTTGCCCACCTAATTGCTTGAAATATTCAACACAGTACTGTTCTAATGCATCTTTTGATAAACTCAAGTGGTAGAGTTTTGTGAAAAACACTCTGCTGATAGTGGCCAGGGGAGAGACAGGTCAAGTGACTACAAAAATACCAAAGTTAAACTTTTTTTTAAACTGTTCTTGTTTGACTTTTGCAGTAGAATCACCAAATGACTAAAAAAAATTAGCAAACCTTCATGCTTGAGAACATAACTTTAGTTGTTTTAAGAAAACAAATAGGCATAAACTTCAAAAATTGTCTGTTCACTGAACTAAGCTTTTTTTTTGTAGTGAAGTTTATGCAGTCATTGTACATAACTCTACTAGGAAGTATGAGGCGACCTAAATTCTGTCACTGGGTAGGTATGAAAGAAGACTGACTAATGATCATAGAACTGAAGTCTGCACTTCTAAACTTCCAAGTGTTTGACTTGGTAAATTGCTTTCCTCTTCCATCTAGCAACTGGAGGTACAATAAGGAGCTGAGGGAGCTGGGGGTGTTTAGCCTGGAGAAGAGGAGGCTCAGGGGACACCTTGTCTCTCTTTAAAACCCCCTGAAAGGAGGGTGTAGCCAGCTGGGGGTCGGTCACTTCTCCCAAGTAACAAGGGACAGGACAAGAGGAAACAGCCTCAGGTTTCACTAGAGGAGGTTTAGATTGGCTCTTAGGAAAAAAATCTCTTCACCAAAAGGATTGTCAACCACTGGAGCAGGCTGCTCAGGGCAGTGGTTGAGTCACCTTAACAGACACGTAGCCATGACCCTTGGGGACATGGTTCAGTGGCGGACTTGGCAGCACTGGGTTAATGGTTTGAGTCATTGATCTTAAGAGTCTTTTTAAACCTAAATGATTCTGTGACAGTAAGAGTTTATAGGCAGACCCAACAACATACACAACAGTATTCAGGATTAATTAGAGAAAGTAGTGCTTACCTAATTGCTTTTCTAAAAAACTGAAAGTATGCCAAGGCAGTTTTAAAGATTAAGAACATTTTAACAGCCACTGTTGGAGAGAAAGGGACACTTAGGAGCAGGATGTCATGTTCATGGATTTTATAACATTTTACAATATTATCTCTTTACATTGTGTTTTCTTGCCATTTTAGTAGGGCGTCCAACTGGAGTAATTATCACATCTTAGCAACCTAACAACTTCTAATTTTAAAAGTTTCCTACATCCTACTAGCATATTCTCAATATGTGGAAAATAATGGTTTAAACATCTCTTTTCCAACAGAACTTCACTCCTATAATGTATTTATTCAACATGAGAATTTTTTTTATAAGCTTAGCACATTTCACAGCAAGAATGCATATTAGGCATACATTAGCATCTCCACATCAGAATTTTTTGTTACCTCTGTCAGCTCCAGCAGACCCTGGCTAACAATTGCTGGCTCAACTGCCAGTCTTGTGGTCATAGGTTTCCAAACAGGGACAGATGAATGAAGACATGCCACTAAGATTCAAGTGTTAGGTGACTGATGAGACCAAAGATGAAGCAGCAGTTAACTCAGAGGGAAGCAAGACAGACACATGGTGTGACAGACAGAATTGATGGTGACCTGCCAAGAGGAGTTAGTAAGCTGAATTCACTGCATCCATGTAGTTAAGAATGAAAAACTACCAGAATATCCCAAAAGTGTAATAAAAAGAATATTTAGTGCTTTTCCCCCCTCTATGAATTGTTAGCAGCTTAAACAGTTTAACTACAATGCCAATTATGCATCACACACTGTTAATAAACCAAAGCTAAGCTTCTACATAGTAGTATATAAGATTAATGTATAGAACATAGCTGGTTTATTCTCTCATAATTATGTTTATGTACTACTCTGCAAAACAAAGGAGCTGTTAAGCTCAATAATTTATAAACAATAAAAACTGTATTAATCACTAACATGGAGAACCATTACCAGAAAACATGTAGCCTACTCCAGAAAGGAAGAGTTTAGCTCAGACATTGAGCCTTCTGTAGTAGGACACCAGTACGAGTAAAAGTGTAGTCTTATTTGCATGGGATTGCTTTATTTCTCCATGCTGTTTAGAGTGGATATGATTTACTTAAGTCTTGAATGCCCTTCACTTTGGAGTTATTTAAAAACAGCGCCAAAGAAACAGCACTGCATATACCAAGTTTTAGAAAAACAGTTTAGAAAATACTTCACAGTTGCTTTATAATTGCTGTTACAATGAAGGTCAGTTTTAATCAGTCCAGAAAAATAAAGGAAACAGAATGTACTTTCTCTAGTGTCTATTTAATATAGTCAACTTTTGTTGTTTGTGGAACTCCTATTTCTTGTGTAGGTGATGTCATTCTTCCAGGAAAAGGGGCTCGAGGCCTCTGTGATGCATTAATATTTCAGTAATTACATTCATGCCCTACTTTTAACTTTATCTCTCCTTCTCCTCCTTTACCCTCACAGAAATCTATGAGCTATTTGGTTTTGTTTAAGTCTTGTGGGAATGGAGGAGAGAAGTAATAGGGTAAGAGCTAAACCAGCTTATAACAGTTAATAGTAGTATTAAACAAGCATATTAATTCATGCTAGAACATAAAAATTAAAACATACTGCTGGTTGCACGTTTATTTTACTTACCAGATTTGTAATCTAATTTTCTTTCCTCTTAGCTCTACTGTTTTGATTTTAAAATCAACACCTATAAATAAAATACAGTAAACAGAAAAGGAGGAATAAGAAGCAAAAGTAATGAGGGTGTAATTATTACTTTTTTATACCTTTTTTTTTAGATCAACTTGTAACAGTCTGAACAAGCAGAAGGGTTTGCACCACTATGGGTCAACTCAGGAACATCATGGGATTTGACAACCACTATATAGCCTGTGAGCCATCCAATTTGGCAGCATCACAACATAAATCCTCCACTTCGTGCAAAATTTCCAGCAGCAGGTAAACCCAACACAACAGTAAAACAACAGGCACAGTATGTTTGTTTCTCTGCTATTCACCTTGACTGTCAAGGACAAGCCTGTTCTACTTCCAACTGGCACAGATGCCCTGGAGGCATAGAGCAAAACCAATCCCTCCACATCAGTTTTGCTGTTTGTGAAGCAGGAACAATATAGGTCTGGCTTCCAGGATGAATACTTAGCATCTGTAAAGTGCCATAGCAAAGTGCTGGAACTGAGGTTGGTTTATGAAGAAGTTTGTCAGCACTGTCATTGTTAACTCCTGCAAATATTTATTAGCAAACTTCTTAGATTCAAAAAGGGTATTTGACTTTTAAAATTTATTTTATACCTGTATGGTACTTTTATTCATCATCTCAAAACTTCAGTCACATTTTGAATGCATGCTAATTATCAAAGATAGAACCATGAAGACTTTGTTAGACAGAAAGTTTAACCTCTATAAAAAAATAATGCTGGCTAGCAACACATAAGACATACTGTGGTCAAACAATACCTAGACACAAAAGATTACCACCTCAACTACAAAAATATTTCAGGGAATAAATGCCCTAAAATATCATCGATTTGTAGATTGTGAACCTGTTCATTTTAGGATACATTTGTGTGAAGATTTTTGCTTCAGTTCTTCCTTCTAAACATCATCCCTCCCAACAGTGCTAAATCAAAAAGGGAGAAATAAAAAGACATGAGAACATGGTTCAGACCCATACACTTAAAACTCACACAGAAGTGTAGAAGTATAATGTATTGGAAACACTTTTGCTATATCACATGCAATTGTATAGTAAGAATAGGGATGAAACTGAAGAGGAAAAATGGTTTTTATTTTCTCTAACAAAAACTACACATTTTCCCAAAGTCTACCCTTGCTAAAAGCCGAGTGTCCCTGCTGATATTAAGAATTGAGACTGAATTTTAAATTTGACGGAAGGGACTGAACTTGGCCATTATGTCCATACTTTTAGTTTGCAGAGCAGGTGGACATTGTCCAGCCAGATTAAATAAATGGAAGGATCACTGACCTTCATTCTCCTAAACAAATATCCTCTCTAACAGCTTGTAGTTGTACATTGCATATTGATAAAAGCAATGGTCATCACACCATGACATTTGTCCTCGTTCTCCATGTCCTTAATAGTGTCTAGCACACTTATTCACCAATTTTGGGAGAGCTATTCAGGACATATGATTGCCTGTCCTTCATTTACTAACATGTATCTCCTTCAAACCCCAGGAGTTGAAGTGTTAAACTGATTTGTACAAACAGTCTAAAATTTTAATGGCAATTTTCAAGTATTCATATGCAGATTGATAAAAATATTAAAATTATTAAAATTTCAAAGAGTGTATTAATCCTAACTTCATGAAATCTTCTTGTACATTTCTGAAAAATGTCTGCTAGTGCAAAAGCAGAAGAGAAATGATCCAGCTATGTTCTAGTATCCAAAGTGTGTGAAATGAGAGTATTCTTGTAGTTCTAGTCTAAAAATATTTTTAAAGAAACACATATCCATTTCTACTGTTATATGCCTTTTCTCTATATAAATGTATTTAAATTATAAAATGCAACTATCTTAATAGCCACAACTTTGTTTACAAGACAGTAACTTAAGCATAATTGCTTGCCCCAAACCTCTCCTGTCCTCAAGGAAGTTTGAATATAACTGCCCACACATCTCAATCCCAATTCCCAATCCTGCCATTCTGTCATACACAACATACTATATGATTTGGCATTCATCTGATGTTAAAAAGTCTGAATCATCTCTGATCCCAAACTGAGTGCTAAAATCACAGGGATTTCATGTAAGTTTCAATAACTACAAAACCAAAATATTTTTATTTTTATGGAAGTGGTTTATACACTGCTGTCTTACACAAACCAAGACACAAAAAGCTTTTGTTGTATTTTTTAACATGAAAAATAATGAACTATGGAGAGAAAATCCAACTGTTGTAATCAACCCAGTTTTCAGCCTGGGACTTCCTGGGACTAGAAGGCACAATATATGAATAAAATGAAGTAGAAAAAAGCCTACATATTAAAAAGACGTTTTCAAAATAAATAATATGTCAACAGCATTCTTATTTTAAAGGCAGATCTTTCTATTAATCATCCTAAAGTCATACCATGAAACCTTTCTCTACTGTGAAATTTTGCAATGAACAATACAAACAAGTAACAGTTTTGGAAAAGCAGATAGAATCTTTTACAGAATTGTTTGAATCATTTAACACTTATGTCAGACAGAGTGCCAGAACTGTGCAAAGGTTGCTCAACTACTTTTTATAATTAGTAATGCTCTGCAAGCATCAACACAATACCAAAAGCTTCCCGTCTGCCAACACTGAAGGAAAAAATCTGGCAGCTTTCCTTTTGCACACGAAGAAACAAATTCCTAAGCCTGTCAGGTTTCATTAACATGTTTCATCAGACTGCCAAAGCCAGTGCTTCAAGTTTACATACAAATTAGTAATTCAATTAAAACAACAACACAATAATTTGTTTTCCACTTCAATTTCAAATACGGCATTGAGTTAAGAAAAAGGTCACTGAAAGAAATTATTTAGTTTGACACATGCTAATGTAAATACCTAAATGAAAAGTTTTGCTATCCCTACAATTACTCCAGCACGGTTTAATATATAGTTCAATAAAATAGAAGAATCAACAATTACTGTCGACAACTGCATCAAAACTGAACAACATACCTTACAAAAAGAAAAGATTTAAAAAAGCTTTTTTTAGCTGCTACAACACAAGCAAACTCTCAGTGGTTTGCATGCTACCTAGCTTGCATTTAAAGGCCTGCTGGCTAATTGATTGTCAGGGAATAATAAAATATACACATGCCAGTAAATCCGACAAGTGCATGTGCTTAAGACCATACTGAAGTGTGCCATTTGCCAGGCCACAGTGATGCAAGGGGAACCAAAAGGCTTATTACAATTTCCCCTCCCACTAAAAAGTCAGCCTTGTTTCTATAAATCAGGCTTGCATGGACAACAGACAATCAATAATTTTCCAAAATTACTACACTCAGACAATGAGTAAACCCAAATCATGTCTCTTTTTATGGCTTAAAATTGTATGTGTTTTGGATATCACATTTTGACCCTCATTTTTTGCTGGAAAGGCCTTTTTCAGGAGTCCAAACAAACATCCTACAAGAACTAACAATCCTACAAGATCTCAGCCTCTGGTTTGGGTTTCTGATTTTGCATTGATTTATGAATTTGAAGGTATACTATATATTTGAAGGTATATATTCAGCTTGTCCTACAGCTTAAAACTGCAAAGGAGCAGCTCTCCTCTCTCCACAGGTTAGATAAATGTCAAATAAGGCATTAGGACAGCAACACTTGTGTGGTGTGTGTAACGTAAGTTAGAGATTTCTAACGTTATAGAATGTGCATGGCTGCAGTTAGTAGCATGTGAACTTTGGATGAAAAATATACTTTGCACAAATAAAAATATCTATTACAACATGCTCTCAACTAAAGTTATGCTTCCTCCAGGAAAAACAAAGGGCTACCAGGATAGAAGAGTTTAAAAGTACATTAAACACACAGCCAAACAACCTGTCTGCTCTCTTTTCAAACCTAAACAGCCTTAAAAGAAACAGAACAGAGACTCAAAACAGAAGTGCACTAATGAAGTTCTAGACAAGAGCAAGTCACTGACGATGACATCTCTTGTCAAGGAACCAAACTCAAGACTGTTTCAAATTTGAGACTGAAATCCTGTAAAAATGAAATCTAGCCCAGAACTGACTACAGTATATTAATTTCTCACCCCAAACAGGAACTAGAAGTTATCTGCTAAAGCACAAACTGAAATACACACAAGTGGGTTTAGCCTTTCTCTTTAAAGCTAAAAGTATTTGTTTAGAAATAAAATAGCAAAGAAACTTCTTATTATGCATTTTGTGTTTAAGTTTTCAATATTTAATTTTTTTTCATAAGAGACAGAAGAAGAAAGTGGAAACAGTTTTGCATAATGCACACAGAGTGACCTTTCAGTGGACAAGATTTCCTGGTAACAAAGTTAATGGAAGAGCTGGGAAAACAGATGCAAATAGAGCACAAAAAACCCCCTCCAACTAAAATCAATTCCAATGGATTCAATTTTCAGAGGCCTATTAGTGATTTGCATCGAAGTAATTCAATCAGTGAAAGATAATCAGAACATGCTTAAAGAAACACAATCAGTTAAAAAATTCAGAGGTTATATACCAATTAACCATTAAAACAGACATATAATTTGAAGACTGTGACACGTTATTTAATTTGGGCATCTGAGAGCACTATGCAAAAAAATTTCTTACTTATGCTGCGTTTGATAACTGAGGTCACATGAGTTTGAGGTAACAACCATCTTTATTAATCTTAGCCTGTAACTCAAACAATGCAATATTTAGACCTATCTCAAAAGCGCCAAAGCCAATGCTCAAGAGCATGCCTTCTCATTTCTATCATCTTGCTTGAGTGGAGAAACAATCAACAACAAAAGGTACATAGGGAGATCAGGAAAAGGTTACAGAAATTGTTCCCGGGGAAAAAAAAACAAAACCAAAACCATTTTGTCTTATTTTAATCAAAGCTCTAGGACAAACAGTTAGTTTTTAAAACACACCGAAGTGGAAATGCCTCTTTCAAACTGTGTGTTAGAAAATTCAAAATTTTAAAGAAGAGATTTGGAATCATTAAGTGCTAAGTCAGATATGAGCCTGATTGGGGATTATTTTAGAGGCAGGTAAAGTATGTTGTCCATAGAGCTTCAAGTGTGTAATTCTAGAATGACTAACACGCAGACATTTGAGACCGCTCGCCTAAAATAAAAGTGTACCCATACCTCAACTGGCAACTGTGCTACAGACTAGAATGAAACAGATACCAAATAGTTTTTTTCCTGCGCAATATACATGCAGTGAGAAGATTTTGAAGGTTTACTGTCAAGTGATTTTTTTCTCAGTGTCCAATATACAGCTTCTAAACATTTCAGATGCTTGGTATTTCCCAATTCAGTGAGAATGGAGGAAATTATAATTTCTTTACATTCTTGTGGATAGTAAAATCATAAGGCCTTTCAGAAAATGTAGGCTTTTGACACTATTTAAGGTACTAAGTTCAAACAATGCACCAAAATGTTGTCAAACAATGAGGTGGAAGAGGAAATTGGAAGGAATAAGGCTCTCCGTGGCTTCATGAACAAGACTTCTTTTCAAACTTCTGACTATAAAACAGAAAAACACACTGAGCTCCTGGTCTAAAACTACCTGACCTGAAAGGAAAACTGAATGAAAAAAGTAAGGTTATTTCACGAGCAACACTATTCAGATTTTTAGAAGGCAGAACCTGTTTCAAAATCAGACTGAAATGAGCATTTTGTTTTGTGTATCAAGTTTCTCTCTCCTTGGGATATCCGCAGAAATAAGTTGTAAAAGTGCTGCTATCCAATTTCCAGAAGTCCCTGAGAATCATATGGCCCTATTTTCTTCTTTTTTTTTCTTTGCTACTGACACGCTCAGCTGTTCACAGCAGAGACTGAGTCTGACAGCTGCATTCCACTCTCCTTGCAGACTCAACTCCCCATTTGACACCATTCAAGTGGCCTCTTCACTCTGCCTGTTGTTTTACTTGGGTATTCTCATATATGTCCTGACTAGGGACTACAAGGCTCTCTGACAGTCCTGTAGCGTTGATATAACGCAGTGCCTGAATATTTCTATCAGCTGAAGTTAACATCTAGTTTACAAATTAAAAAAAAAAAAAAAAGTCAACTTCAAATTCACTCTCCCTTGTAACCTCTTGTTAATTAAAAACCCCATACCTCCACAAAACCCTATTCCTAAACCCTAACAATTTAGATTATCAACCTACATTTTCCTGTTTTAAATTACAGTTTTGTTCACTTATGAGGATTCAAATGATTATGCAGAGAAAACAATTTCTGACTACACCAAATGCTGTAAAAGACACTTAGTTGACCCATCTGAGACAAACAATGACTGGCCAGGTGTTTTCACTTGCTGGAATTTCTATGTGATCCATTACAAGTGACCACACTGCTCCTAAAAGCAAAAGGCAGCTTCCAGGTGACCCAGGCTTCTGTCATAATTTGCACTTTTAAAGACAAACAAGGAGGTTCATACATGCTCCCTAATTACCTTAAAGTTTTGTCTAAGACAAAACTGCTTTTCTGCATGTGTTTCCAGCCTCCTGCTCTCCTCTGTTTACAGTTTGGCAAGAAACTGCAGCACATCATTAATAACGTATTGGTATGGTTTATTTACACTATTCTGCACTAGTCAGAAAGCCAACACATAAAACCAAATATATTAACACCCTGGATACGCAAAAGTAAGAACAATCAATTCTCACAGAAATACTCATCCCTCATCAAAAGTTCCTTTTTTTATTAAACAACAGCAGAAATTTCTCACGTTGAGTATAGAGCTGTTTTTTGGTTAAAGCAAGAACATTTTAGTGTTACTTTGTCATGATGTGGTAAACCAAGAAACATCCATTTCCACTCTTTCTCGACTCTCCCCACCCCAAGTAAGCTTTCAGTGTCATCTTAATAGAAGGGGGGGGAAAATGTTTTAAGAAAAATTGAAATTAATTATACTTGTCACAGAGCCCACAGGCACACACAACTGAATCAAGGAGAGAAAGGTTCTTCTAGCTGACTTAGGATAATTTTCTGAAAATTTTATATAGATTGTCCTTCATCTCAGATTACATCAAATTACTAATTTTTAAGACATAATTTTGATTTACTGAAAAAAAATAAAATTCAAATGATTAGTAAGCCACGTACTATGTTTACAGTGCCTGTGAGAACAAATACTATATTACTAAAAACACAGTGGAGCAAGCTAAAGGGCAGTTTGGAAAAATGACAGATACTTTAAAAATGATACTTTTAAGTGAAAATAATTATGTTATATGACAAGCTTATGGGAATGAAACCAAACATTTATGTTGTTAGCCCACATTTTTAAGGATAAAGAGAATGAAGACAGGTTTGAATTATGATAGAAACCCCAGATACATGTATAGATACATATAAAAAGCCATATATGTATATATTTGTATACCATGTATAAATGTATATATATTAAAGACAGAAGTTGCCTTACTTAAGCATATTCTGATAGAAGACGAAGCTGAAGTTTTCACTATTTCTATTGTTTATTTGATGGACATTAGGAATTTTGCACGGACTTGGGTATTTTAAAAACAAATAATAGGAAAGATACCACTTGGAAAGGAAAAGCTATGGACCTCTGTAAATTTCAGGAGTTTCCAACTTCCACACTATTTCTCATGAAGGTGAAACAAGGTCAAAGAGCATTTCTGTGAAGTCAAAGGAGTCGTGCACCACAGTGCCTTTAAATGCCACTGATCTGGATCCCTCAGGCTACAATTAGCCCAGAACAGATCACAGGTCACTAAATTCCCATCTTAATCCACAACAAACCTTCCCATTACAAACTCCACCTATTATTTTGCTTGTAAACGAGGACAGAAGGAAGTTTTAGTGCTTACTACAAGTGATACTTTGGTTTCTGTTGGGGGCTATGAACAGCTGCTAGAAGAGCCAGCAATCCATGAGGCACATGAACTGCCCCGGCATTATCAAGGGAAAGGCCTCTTTCCTGGGATGATTTTAGACGTGGTGGAAAGAGCTGAAAGACAAGACTAGGTCTCAAGAGACTTTACATACTGAGCCAGCACGTAAAAGAAAAGCTGAGGGGCTCAGCTTGATTTGAGGGACCACAACAAGTCAATCTGAGTCAGTACAGGGCCTCAGGTTTGGGAGAGCAGGAACCTTAAGTTTAGAGAATAAAACCCAGAGAGAAGTGCAGTGTCTGTGGCAAAATTAGATGGACAGGAAGTACTGCTGAGTACAGGAATTCTGTAGATCTGTCATGGAAGAGCAGAGAGGCTGAGAATGAACTAAGATTTGGTGGATGTGGTAGGACATACAACCATGAGACTGAGCAGTAGTTGGACAGACACTGGGAAGAGAACAGAGGCCACTGAATATTAAATAAAAGGTCACTGATGACAAAGAAGGTGAGATAGCACCATCAAAAAATTAATATATTAATTTAACATCATCACTATGGAGATCTGAATTAGGATGTATTCCTTTTAGGATAAGAACTAGTCAGGGTCAGATAAGGGGGTGGAAGTAGCAGAGGCAAACACTTTTTCTTAACCCCCATCCTTGAATCTTCTTACAAATGTGGCAATGAGTATTCATCCACTACCTTTGGAAAGATCATCCTTTTTCACACCATATTTGGCCTTCTTTTAAAACTGTCAAGCTTGGAAAACCTTCAAGTGATAGCTTTGGATTCTGCTGCTGTGTGAATAATGCAGGTGCATGGGGTGAGGCAGCAAATAATAAATGGAGATCAAATTCTACTTTAAATGAAAAAGTGTAGATTTATATTTGTTGACAAAGCTAATATAATCCAAATATTACCCTTGAACAAGTTATTATTCCATTATAGAAAGACAGTGGATTTAACACTGTCATGGAGAGAGTAATTTTACGTTTTTCAAAAATCAGTAAATATTTGAGCATATTGGGTATTCTCAGTGCTATGTAAATAGCAGATTTAAGGAGGCACAATATTCCATGCAACTGATTTAATGCCCAAAATAAATACATCAAAAGAATTTTAGATCAACAGCACATTGTGTGCTGTTATGAATAATGTGCTGAAATCTGCCAAGCTATTTTTGAACACTTTCAAAGAAGTTCCGTATCTGAGCTGAGACTGAAGACATGTTGATGTGTTTTTATTACAGAATTTTCTTTACCAATCTGGCAATGTAGTCTTCTTCAATTAGCATTTAAATACTGTACCTTTCTTAACAGAATCCACACCTTTCCTTTTCTGCAGAAACACTCCACTTTTCAATGACACGATGCTATTAACAGCACTTAGGGACAGGAGACATAACAGGTTTTCAGACATTTCCAGTTCTGTCACTGTTGGAGGAAGTCCTCTGAATAGCCTCTGCTTCCATACAAAAGCTTAAGGTGCTAAATTGCTCTCTTTGTCCTATACATCCACAGGTTTTAGTGTAACAGCATGAAAGTAAGGTTGAGAGCATTAATATCAAGGTAAGGAAGTAAATACGTATTCTAGCATTCCATTTTAAACACAGATTTGCTAATATAATGTACCTACAATAACATGCAGTTTTTTGGTTGGTTACATAGCCTTTCCAAATTTACTCTCAAGGTATATTCAGTTTACATAACTTCCTCTGAAATTGGATTGGAAGTTGGGTTTTCACTGATGTTTCAAAACACATTCTCCACTTGCAATTCTTGAAAACCACTGCAGTTAAGTGGTGACAAAGGAAGAGCTTTATGATTTCAACTGTGTATTAGAGGCTGAACTCAGGTTGTTTTGGATTGTGGGTTATTTTCAATCTGTATGAAATGTAAATAGCAGAGGTTACTTTTTCTTATAGTTTTTTAAAAAAAGCAGAGTAAGAGCTGACTGTGAAAAGCTCTTTCATTTAGCAGTCAAAAAATCTGGGAGAATCTCAACAGCTTTCAAGTTTAGTCTGAGGACCTTGAAAGAATGCCATTACTATCAAGTCCTTCTACATGTATTTTGGCACAAGTTGATTTCCCTATGCTGCTTTATGTTGGCACATTTTGCACACCAACATTACGTAACCTCCTGTCTAGCAGCATATCACTACTTATTTCCTGTTTCTTCTCTAAAATAAGGAAGCTTCTCTGCTTAAATCACTGTCTCAGTTATCTAGGAAATCAGTTTTGTTCAAAAGGCACCAGCCTGGAAGTCTGGACTGAGGTCTAGACCACTTCCCAAGATTCACAGCAGGAAACCAACCCTAGTTACAGACAGCAGCCCAGATTTGAAGGAACCCTTAATGTGGGTCTAAAGAAGATGCAGGAGAGTTAAAATCAACGTCTAGACCGGGAGAATTTATAAAGAATACATTCTTGTATTAGTTGTACTTCAGTTGTACCATAAATTTAATTAATCTGCTCATCTAGAGAAGCCATCAGCATTTCTTCATTACAACACATCCCTTGAGGATTAATGCCTCTGATATGCTATCACTGTCTTTCTAAATTCTACAAGGTTACGTTGCCAACTTCAAACAAAAAAATTTATCAACACAACAGTGCTAATCTGCACTACCAGATCTGTATTCTTAGACAGCCTAGGAATGAATTAAGTAACTGGTAAAACACACATTAAAACAAAAATATGAGTAACTGTGCATTATTTTGTTACAGGAAGATCATTTTGGATAGTAATAACTCAGCTTCTAAAAGGCAACACAATCACTTTTCATCAGATGCTATAAATCTCCTCACATTCCAAGCTACAATTAAACCAAGCATACATATTTTCCAATGACACAGACTTTAACAACCACCTTGCTGCAATACTCAAGAGTTCAACTCCAAAGATAGGTTTCTAATAACAACGCAGACTAACTAGCTTGTTTTCCTCCCTTTACACACTTGTGTATTAAAACACAGCAGGCATTAAATTACCTCCAAGACTCGCACAGATGACTAAACCATGAATAAGACAGCACACTACAGAACTAGGAGCTTGCTCTCTAGTTACTTGTATGAGGAGCCAAACACAGTATTCTCAAGAAACAAAACATTAACCTCGGATCTAACATCACAGGGGGCTTCTTTACGAAGCCATAGCAGCCATCTGGAGTTAATCTGACTGCGGTCTGGAAGAGTAGATGAATACACTGGCAGAGTACACGGAATACACACTGCAACTTTTCAACTCCTGAAATACTTCTGTCTTCTTACGCGCAACATCTAAGACTTAGGCACAAAAACCTGCTTTACCAACCATGCCTAATTTTTGTTTTTCTTAAACTGCCGTTAGCAAGGCTGAAACAGGATCGCCAGCAGCTTCTCAGAAATAGCAAAGATAACTGGGACATCACGATCTTTCCAAGGAGAGCTGTAGAAGTCCGGCGCCAACCAACCCCCCCGAGCTTCCCACGGCAGAGGAACCCACCCGGGGCGACCCAACCCCGCAGTCCTGGGCGGGAAGTGGACGGGGACCACCACGGCGCGGCCCGGAGAGGGGAAAGGTCTGGGAGGGAATGCCTGGCACGCGGGGAGCGGGCCCGCACTCGGGAAAGGCGGGAGAGGGGCCGGGGGAGGGCGGCCGCCGCACCGAGCCCCGCGTTCCCACGGCCGGGCACTGCGAGCGCCGGGGGGAGGAGCGCCCCCTCCCCCGGGACGGGACGGGACGGACGGGGCGGGACGCGCTCCCTTACCCACGGTGGACTTGCAGGCCTCGCAGAAGGTGTCGTCGGTGAATCGCTCCATGAGGCTGGTCTTGCCC
>VZRL01004605.1:2185098-2282959 GCA_013397895.1 Origma solitaria | reverse complement strand
CCCCGCCCCGGCCCGGCCCGGCCCGGCTGGGCCGCGCTGCTGAGCGCTCCAGAGCGGCGTGGGGAGGGTGGCCCAGGGATCAGCCTTGCCCCAGCCCCGTCCGGGGGTGAGCCGCTGGGCGCTGTCCAGCTCTGTTTCGGGCTGCCGGTGGGAGCTAACTCTGCCGGGACCGCGGGGTCTCCAGCGGAGAGGCAGCGAGGATGGTTGGGGGATTGGAGCATTGCTCCCCCGAGGAAAGGCTGAGGGAGTTGGGCTTGTTTAGCCTCAAGAAGAGACGACTGAGAGGCTGTGTATAAATATCTCGGCAGGGGGTGCCAAGATCAGGCTCTTCTCCGTTGTGCCGAGAAATAGGGTAAGAGGCAGTGGGGAAAGCTGATGCACAAAAGTTCACCTGAACATGAGGAAGAACTTTTTCACTGTGCAGTGGCCGTGCGCTGGAACAGGTTGCCCTGAGAGATGTGGAGTCTCCCTCGTGGGAGATACTCAAGAGCCCTCTGGACACAGTCCTGGGCCATGTGCTCTAGAATGATCCTGCTTGAACAGGGAGGTTGGACCAGATGGCCGCTGTTGTCCCTCCCTACCATGACCTGTTGTGTAATTCTTGATTTTGTGATTGTCTGATTTTGTCTCACCTAAATTTACCTTCTGGCAGTCAAGCAGACCCCAGCCTTTGCCAGACCTCCTGTGTGTGGTAGCACACACGGGTCAGGGATGGATTTCACTGTTGGGTTTCTGCACCTGGTACGCTCTCGCTCCTGAGCACCGACCTTTTTGTAACAGCTGCCTTGCCAGCTCAGTTGGTCAAATTCCAAGCAAAGGAAAATATGGCTGTAGAAGAAGTAGTATAATAAATCATGTAAGGGAAAAATCATCCGGATAAGTGTTGCTCATTGTAGTTTTTGAGGAAACTTCCATCTCTCCAAGCTCTGAGGACATAGAGTTCAGAGATTACAGATTTTTCAGATGCAGCTGGCAGCAAAGGGCACAGAATCGTAGAATGTCCTGGGTTGGAAGGGACCTTTAAGATCATTTAATTCCAATCACAATGCCATGGGCAAGGACACCTTTTGCTAGACCAGGTTGCTCAGAGCTCCATCTAACTTTGCCTTGTGCATTTGTAGGGATGAGGCAGCCACAGCTTCTCCTCCAGAGGTAGGACGGATTAATGGTTTTAAGAGAATCTGAAATCTATATGTAGGATAAAGTGTTTTGAGCACCATAGGCATGGACAACCAAAGCTGGTGGAGATGGGAGAAAATTTGGTCCCATTTTCTAGATTCTCACTACCATTTGTAAGCTAAGAAAATTCATCAATGGAATGTGAAATTGGGGGTTTCATTTAGGAAACTACTGCCATACAGGAATGATTTTCTCAACAGCTAATTTTCTTGAGCAAGTGAGACTATTTGACAGTGAGGCTAAGTTTCCAAGAACAACAAACAAGCAAACAAAATTTTTTAAAAAACCAAACAAAAAGCCCAAACAAGCAAATGAAAACCCCCCCACAAATAAAATGAGATAGAACCAATTTAACATTTTTCTTAATTGCCACTAATTTTCATCACAAGAAAAGCTGGCAGTTCTTCAAGCAAGTAGAATGGTCTAAGCCTTAAAACAAACCAAAAAACCCATATCAATCCCAGCAGTTCTTTTACATTACACTCACCCCACCCTGTCCTTACAGATTTTCTGTAATGCTATAATTAGGTATTCGAAGGTGCAATCTGTCACTGAGAGTGAAATAATTTAGGAAATACAACATTATAACAAAACAACCTTTTTGGTTTGAGTTGGGTTTTTTTATTCCTTAGGTCCTTCCTCTGGAATTATAATATTTTCCCAAATCTGTAGCTCCGATAGATCCTCAAGACTGCTCTGCTCCTCCCTTAAAGGGTTCAGGCTATTGTAGGCTGTTCCTGCACGTTCATTATTGGTCGTTAGAGTAGCCTCAGTTCCATGTTATTTTGTGTTCTACCAACTAACTTTCAGACCAGGTAATTCAAGCAAATCTATGCTGACCATTCTATTCCTCTACCTGCACACAGATATTCAGCAACATCAATGCTTGCTTCATTAAATGAACTGAACTGTGAATACCAGGCTTCAATTGCATAGCCTTGAGTGGTTTGTATCATTTGTGCAGCAGAAGAGCTTTTTCGTGGTTAGTCCACAGCTGCAGAGAGCCCACAAACCTGAAGTGAATTCCTTTGCGCCTCCAGTCTGCTGCCAACCATTGCCACTCTTTATCTCTTTGGCTATTTGGTGCAGTCATCTCAGTAAGCATGCATGGATTTTTCAGGTTAGCTAGTTCCTGGCAGGCAGACTTTTCCTTCAGCATCTCTTTTCAGCTTTCCTACACTGACATTCACAGTCAACTACTGAGTATCATAGAGTCATAGAATTATCAAACCTCTGGAGTTGGAAAGGACCCATAAGGGTCATGAAGTTCAACTCCCAGCTCATCACAGGACTAAATCACATGACCAAAAATGTCATCCAGATGCTGCTTGAACTCTGACAGGCTTGGTGCCCTGGCCACTGCCCTGGAGAGCCTGTTCAGTGACCAGCTGCAATCTCAGTGAAGAACATTATTTGAATGTCCAGTCTGAACTTCCCCTGATTCAATTTCAATCTATTTCCCTTGTGTCTTGCTGGGCACCACAGAGAGATCAGCACCTCCCCTCTCCTGCCCACCTTGAGGAAGCTGTAGGCTGCCATGGGGTGCTCCCTCAGCCTTCTCTTCTCCAAACTGAACAAACCAAGTGACCTCAGGTTCTCCTTCCTTGTAAGTCTTGCCCTTGAGGCCTTTCACTGTTTGGTCTCTCTCAGAATGCACTTCATAATTTCATGTCCTTATATTGTGTCCCCTAAAACTTCCCCCAACACTTAAGGTGAGGCTGCCCCAGTGCAGAGCAGAGCAGGACAATCCCCTCCCTTGCCCGGCTGGTGATGCACCCCAGGACACTCTTGGCCCCTCCTGGCTGCCAGGGCTCTGCTGACTCATGTTCATCTTGCCATTAACCCATCCAAAAGACCCAAAGCTTTGCCATTAACCCAAAGCAGAGCAATATGTTTTTGTTTGTCAAGAATCAAACTGCAAATTTCAGGAAAAACTGAAGCATTTGGACAACCTGCAGTACTGCAGAAATGGGTTTATCATACCCTCTACTACTAAACTCCAAACAGAATAGGGTTTTTTCTTTTCACAATAGCTGGGCTTGGATTTTCTTTAGAAAACAGACAATACCATCAATAGCTGCCAATAAAAAATTTTTCAAAATGGCCTTCTGAATTTTGCTGCCTTAAATCAGACAACATAATTCATTGCTTGGAAGGAAGTTGAGTGAGATTGATGCTTTCATCTAGATTCCTTGTTCTGAATTAAGATTGAATGCACTTTTAATTACTTGCATTCATCTCAGAAGAGTTTAATTTTTTATTAAGTTTTAAAAATGTATTTGATTTCAGGGATAGAAGGTGTTGGGATCTGAGCTGCACGGTTATAACATGGATCAATTTGACTGAGGGCACAGTTCTTTATAACCAAAGTACTGTTACCATTCACTATGTAAATTCTCGTAGTTTTATAAAGAGATTTATATTGGTATGGTTCATACACTTTCCCTAAATGGGAGCCTGTATATACGATATATTAAGTGCATGTGCATCAGTAGACTCTTACCAACATATATACATAAGAATATACTGATATTACTATATAAAACGTTTTGGTGAAGCTGTAAAACTTTTATGGATATCCCGCCTTGTGCTTCAATTCATCTATAAACACAAATAAAAGATGGGCATGGGAAGAAAAAAAACCAATCAAAAAATAGCTCAAAAAGCAGAGAAAGAGATGGGATTTTGATTTCCTCGTAATTGTTTGGTGAAAAGTAATCGATGTGCTAGTAGGTAGTGTAGTCTGTGTTGCAATGTTTTCATTACAAATTAAATTGGTGTTGGCCAGCAGAAAAAAGGTTGGAGCAGAACTCACAGGGTTGCTACAGGAGCAAGGATGAAATAGAAAAACAGCTTCTATCCTCTTGAAAAGCAAAGAAACAAAAGGAAAAAAAAGTCCCCAAACCCCCAAACTTCTCATTTTATTAATAAACATATGTATGAAAAAAAGGGCTATTTTAATATGTGATTCAGCTGTGTTCTTAGGGAAAACTGTAGCTAAAATTTCCATCCCTCCTCTACATCCCAGACACTCTTAGGGCAGCCAGTCCTTGTGTTTATGTTTAGAAATGTGAAGAGAGGCTTGTATCAGTGTGGGGAGCTGTTTGGAGGTGTCACTTTGTGTCTGTACATTGAACTTCCACTGTTAGTGTGTATGTCCCCTATATGTCATCTGTCATGCCCCAAGCCTAAACTCTTTCTTTTCATGCAGGTTTTTTTTTTGCCTTCTGCTATGTCTTGTGCTCTTCTAGGTTTGATCCAGGTGGAATTTATTTCAAGAGAATGAATTAAAAGAAAATACATGAAGTATTCTTTGGAGAGAGTGGGGGGCAGAGCAGGGCTGGTTGGATAGATCAGCTTCCCTGGCTGTCAAACCCAGTTGCTCTAAGCTTAAAGGATATTGATGGAATATTGACTGGCTGGTCACTGTTCCAGTGGAAGGAACTCTTGCTACTCAATTGACTACAGCAGTATAGTTAATTTGAATATCTCTTTAATCAATCTTTCTCACAGGCTGTTCTGTGATACTTGTGCCATCACATCTGAACTTTGTTACTATTATTATGAATTTATCTTTTCAGTACACATCTAAAGGGATACTGTTTTGCCCACATTACAGGTGGGAAACTGAGGCCTTGGTATTTTTGGCTGTGTACTCTTTTAGACTGGAAGAATTTTAGATGGTTATCTTTCTTATGTGTTAAGTCTTGAAGATTTCCTTCATCAACTGCTTGGAA
Source organism: Origma solitaria (assembly GCA_013397895.1). Classification (NCBI taxonomy): domain Eukaryota; kingdom Metazoa; phylum Chordata; class Aves; order Passeriformes; family Acanthizidae; genus Origma; species Origma solitaria. Next base: position 2,278,043 of record VZRL01004605.1, on the reverse strand, counting down.
TATACTGTTTTGGAAAGGGTGGCAAAAAGATTTTTAAGGCAGTGGCTCAAAATGAACACAAAACAGGGACTGGAAGCTTACGATGCCAGAATAGTCTAAAAGTGGGATTTCAAGGCTTCTGCTAGAGTACATTGGAAAGTTTATAGCCCTTTGGAAGAGTGTTCCAAGAAATAGCAGTCTTGACCTATGCTGGTAGAAATGCTAAGCACGGGGGTGTGGCTAACACCTCTCTTCCCCAGAGAGCTCAGAGTTTTAGGGTGCTTCTTCAAGGTGCAAAGCAGAATGCAGATTCTTCCTCCCAGATTAATATCGTAAGACAATCTCTTTTCACATATAAATTAACTCAGTGGCTTCTGTTAGGTTCATTGCTCCTTTTTCTACCGTATGAGCTTGTGGAAGGGTATCTATCTGCAACTTTTTTTCCCTTGTATATTTTTTTAAAGAAACAATTACCTTTTCTCCTCTGTTTTCAGAAACTTCATCAACTCTGAATATTTTTGCCTTGCAGTTCAGTGGTCAACTGTGAGTCCCATGTGAGTTTTAGATGTACTCTCTGAACAGCTTTTATTCTGAGCAAAACCACCTTTTAGTTTGTTCTGTTCCAGACTTGAATATTTTATTTACTGTGTGAATGAACTGAAAGAACCTATCTCGTAGGCCAAGAACCCATTCTGAGATTTGAAAAACAGCGACTTTCAGTGATATCACACCCTGCTTTATTTACTTAATATATTTTTTCCTCTTCTAAATCCATATTGGCATTATTGCATCCATATTCATCTAATTTTTGAGAAATTCCTTACATGCGTGGGACATTTATTACCCAGTGTCAACATGCCAGTTTAAGTATTATTAAATCCAAGAAGAAAATAAAAATTAGGAAAAGTCCTACTGTAAAAAAACTCTGAAAATTCTATTTTGTACTATCAGTTTTAAGCAGGTCTTCTCATTGACTTCAGCACGGAGTTTGGCCTCCTGATTGTACATGAAAATTTGAACAAAGACAATAAAAGGATTTTATGTGAGGGAGGGACTTTCTTACTAGCACTATTAGTGTGAGAGTTAATAGGCTGCATTCTGATCACTGTCACTTTTGAGTAGGTTTTCCTTTGACATATCTTGCACACAGAGAACAGCTTTCCACATGTAATCCATACCTTTCTTCGTGCAGGAGTGAACAGCTTTCCACATCTTCTTGGGAACAGGATTAACTTCTACATATGCAGGGACTCTTGGGAGAACTGGAAGGAAATAAAACACAGAAGCAGGCACTCAGCCTTCATTTTAAAACAAATTTGGAGATGCAGAACACATACTAATCTTTAGGTATTGCCATGGATTTGTGTGGTCTGCCACAGGAGTTTTGGTCTGTCCTGTGAAGGTAAACAGCTCCCTATTCCCAGTGGAAGGCTGTCTTAGGACTATGTTTTGCTGAATTCCTTGGTTCACAGAAAAATGTTCCTTGACATATATAGAATCAAACTGATGCACACTGGGTTTTTTTGTCATTGAACTTTCCAATAAAGTTCCGAAGTACATTAAAAAATGTACGGAGCAGTTTTCCTGATGTAAGCGTATTTGCCTCTGTCCTGTTTCTAGCAATGCTTCAAGTAAAATATATTTGCTATTGAAATGAGAAACTCACTAGAGTGCAAAAAATAAATCCTGAAGATAAATGGACCTACAAATGAATTCTTAGATTAAAATTAGAGCTAATGATCCAATAATCTCTGACTACTGTAATATGATCAAATGTGAAACAAACCTTCAAAGTATGCAGTCTTATGGAGCTCAGGTTCTTATAATAAGCTCGACTAACCAGGTTTTCTCCTTACTTTTAATTCTATGCTTTTGCTAGCAATTTCAGAGAGCTATTAGTTTCCAAATTTTTGATTCATTTAAAGAGAAACAAACTGTAAGATTTGATAATCAATATTGCTAATTACTGTGATTAACTTGAAGGCCTTGATTTTAAAATGGAAGGATTACAATTAGATGAAGACATTGAAGTATTTTGCTCACTGTAAAGGAGTAGCAGACTTCTTTCTAAAACATGCAGTCTTTATATGGGTTGTCTTCATTGAAAGCAATGACTTTTAAAAACTCAAGAGTTTTTTTCTTGTATTTGTCTGGGAAAAACTGAAGGATAAATTTGCTCTAGATAAGAATCCAAATCCCAGAGAAAGTCAGAAATTACTGCTAAGAAAGTGAATTGTTTCTGCATTTCAGGACCACTAGGTGCTGCCTATTCACTGTAACAAATGCTACAGTCTCTTTTATAGTGAATTAGAGGAATTACGTGAATTATTCATAGTATCAAGCTGAATTTGAGGCCTTTTGCTTTCCACTGTAATGTGAACAACTGAGAATAAAGCTAAAAATATGATAGAGGGCTTATGTTGTGTAATTAGGAGAAGCATTTCCCTGACCACTTAATTTTGAGCCCTCAATTACTGACATAGTGAATAAAAGGTATCAAGAAAATCCTGCAAAAATCCTTTTCAGTGTTTTAAGAAAGGAACACACAAAAAGGCCACTCGTATTCTAATCTGACTGGCATAGGAGGGATTTACCGTCAGGCAATTACTGGAAATTGAAAAATGTAATTAAGGTTCACTTAAAAGTTTATAATCTCACTTTAGCTCTGATGCTCATTATCATCTTAAATGTGACAACTATTGTTTTATAAACAATGTGTGAAGAGCTGGGTTCTTACAGTTAACACTCAATCCTCCCTAATGTATTTCATTACCTGCTAATTCTGTACGTGTGACTGCAGATTAAGGACAGACAGGAACAGAAGAATAAAGTTTTTTCTGCATGGTTATGACAGAAAAAAGTAGTGCAAATCTCTAGCTTTAAACAAGCCTGTTCAGGATGGTTGTAAATGATGCTTGAGAATGAAATGCCAACAGCAATCACAGCATGTGAGTCAGCTATCCACAGACAAATGGAAGTTTATGGCTGCATCAAATTTCATGGAAGCAGTTGTGCTTGTCAAACCTGTATTTCTGTGTTCTACAAGATGGACTGCAGTACGAAGTGTAACACCGGTTGTATGAAGTTAAACAAGGACAAGAGCTGGATTCTGCACCTGGAACAGGGCAACCCCGGGTGAATGTACAGCCCGGGGAATGAGAGGCTGAAGAGCAGTGCCATGGAAAGGAACTTCGACTTCTTGGTCTTTGGCAAGTTGAACGTGAGCCAGCAGTGCCCTGGCAGCCAGGAGGGACAAGCCTGTCCTGGGGGGCATCAGGCACAGCATTGCCAGCCGGGCAAGGGAGGGGATTGTCCTGCTCTGCTCTGCACTGGGGCAGCCTCACCTTGAGTGCTGGGGGCAGCTTTGGGGGCCACAACATGAGAGAGACATTAAGCTCTTAGAGAGCATCCAAAGGAAGGTCACGAGGATGGTGAAGGCCTTGAGGGGAAGCCCTATGAGGAGTGGCTGAGGTCACTTGGTCTGTTCAGCCTGGAGAAGAGGAGACAGGGGAGACGTCACTGCAGTCCAGAACTTCCTTGTGAGGGGAAGAGGAGGAGCAGGCACTGATCTCTTCTCTGTGCTGCCCAGTGACAGGACCCGAGGGAATGGCCTGAGTTGTGCCAGGGGAGGTTTAGGTTGGACATCAGGAAAAAGTTCTTCACTGAGAGGGTGGTTGGGCACTGGAACAGCTCCCCAGGGAAGTGGTCACAGCACCAGCCTGACATAGTTCAAGAAGCATTTGGACGATGCTCTCAGGTACATGGTGTGACTCTTGGGGTGTCTTGTGCAGGGCCAGGAGTTGGACTTCGATGATCCCTGTGGGCCACTTCAAACTCAGGACATTCTGTGATTCTGTGACTAGTCTGGAAATAAATATGGGACAAGAAATAATTAAACAATTAAACAATTAAAGAGCATTGATAGTTTGTCTATATTAACATATTATGATAAATGAAACATTGAAATAAAATATGCAGTATGCAGAAAGCAGGCTTATTGCTCCTATGTGTGTTTGATACCACTGTTCTCTTTTCTAATGAAGATGAGATGAAATTTCATTTTTCGTTTGACTCAAGTAGACCATTTTTTTCAGTAGGTAAAATAGTAAAGATGTGAAATTAATGTTGAAAAGCAAAACTGAGCATTATCAAAAGTTTTGGAAAGATTTAGATTTAAAAATTGCAAGAGTACAATTGTTCTCTTCATGTCAGGGAAATGACTAAGAATGAAGCTGCACCCACATTATTTTCAAGGTCTCAAAGGAAAGTAATGCTTGAGCAAACAATTCAATATAGAAAATAAGTAGTCTAGGTGAAGAGATTCATCACTTCTGTAAAATATCTCTCTATTAATACCTCATGTAAGGATTGTTGTAAGAGAACATATATTCAGGTGACAGAAAGCCCAAGGGAGCAATACCGTAGTAGGAGTGTGGGTAGGATTCTGAAGCAAAGTTCAGAAATCATAAACCCCCTGCATGTTCAGCTTTTGCTTTCCCCTCTCTTAATTTGCAAGGTGCAAGTTATATATCCCAAAATGATGTTATGACTCAGAAAATTTAATTTGAATCAAAACACTCTCAATGTTCTGTTTTTCAGTGGTAAATCCCAAGTCCATTTAAGCTAATGGGAGGTTAGTTTTTCCCACCTCTAATTTCATTATAGTGAAAATCCATCAGTGTTTCATTTTAGCCGCTGGCTAGGAAGTGCAGGTTGCCACCAGTTGTGTGGAACAGGCACAATATTCCCATCCCTGTTTCTGAAACCCTTGTTTTTCACAGCTACTTCCAGGTTTGGGGCCATCCAGTCAGTCTTGTCTGCTGCAGATTTTCTGGCCTGTTTCAGAGCAAGAGACTTGGCATCGACTATTCATACTGACAGCACTGTGTGATATTCATTGAATACAGTCAAAACAAAAATGTTACGTACTGGAGGTGGGAAGTGTTGAGCGTATCTGGTCCATGTCACTACTTTGTAGTGCACATTTTGTTTCTCAGCAGTAAAAATGAGAATGATTTGGGGAACGCTCTAATGGCTTGCATCATTCCCTTCTCCAGGACATCTGCCAGAAAAACAACTTTCAGCCATGTCTGAGGTATGGAAGAGGCACTGTGGCAGAGCCTGCCCCAGTGACCAGTGACGAGCTATGTGGAGTCAAAGCTTTAAATTCTAAATTCTTGAAAACCATCAGTTATTTAATGATGTTATTTTTAACTATGCATGGCAAGCCTGACCAAAGGACATGAATGTCACTGTTCAGAAATTGGTGTGTAAACAGCAGACTTGTGTCTGATCACAGAATTGTCCAAGTTACAAGGTGCAGACATTTATTTGTAGGGAAGGTGTCTACTTTATGACAATAATGACAAGACCACCACAACAAACATGTCATCTTCTAAATGGGACAGAACATTTATTCTACCTAAGGAAAGCAGAAAGGAGAATATCTGGTAGCATCTTTTAAAATTAAATGTATTTATATCAATAATTCATGTGCTGTTAAAGTTCTTCTTGAAATAATATTAAATAACACTAATTTTCAAATTAACTTGGAAGCCTGAGGACCTGCCAGTGAGGATTTCCAGCATTGTTTTAGAGAAAGGGAAAGAAACTTGGGGATCTACTTATTTGCTTAAATCCCATACAAAGTTTTAAAAAAAAAGCCATACAAAGTAAAAAAAAGTTAATTCTGTTAGCAATAACATCATAAACTGTCAATAAGCATAATTTTGTGGAAAGTAGATTTTTCCAAACAAACAGTCATGTTTATTTCATAGTGAACTGTGGATCTGATGGAACAAGACAGTTGTTGGATAAGGTAGCATTCGATTTCTCCTGTGGGTTTGATATAATAAAGCACATTCTGAAAAAAAGGTTATGATTCATGATTCTCATGGGACAACCAGTGTGCACAGCATATAGAATTAAAGTTGGATTAAAGAGGTCTTGAAATACAGCTGATACCAGGCTGTCAGAGCTGGGTGTCTCGAGCAGGTTCCAAAGGGGTCATTAAAGTGCTTCAATGCTCTTTTTAAAATCAATTGTGTAGATGATGATACAGAATCTTCGCCTGGATGGTTTAAAGATGACATAAAGATCGACCAGGGAATATAATGAGTACAAGTTGCTTTACAGAGAGGACCTCATTACCTAATTAAATGCAATTACAGGGTCCAAAGAACTGTGATTCAGAAGAGACACATCTATAACAAGGAGTCATTACAGTTCACAGCAAAGTCTTAGCCAGCAGTGAGTATTCCTCAGCAGGGCTACATCGTCTTGGCATGTGGTTTTGGCTATGCTGTCCACTGTATTCTATAATTAGAATATTAAAGAGTTAACACTCTTTAGGGACCATCTCAGGCATGTTTGCATTGGATTGGATCCAGTTGGTGCCAGTTGGATTGGATCTTGCTGACTCTGTCTTGGTAGATGGGTGACTCAAAGAATAGCTGAAAGTTCAGTATTGGTGATCATCTCAAAATCAAACTTTTAGGGTATGTTTTAGGAGGAACGAGCAAAGCAAAACGGGAGTGACTCTGCCAGTACACACATCAATAGGGATAGCATTATTTGAATACTGTCTTAATTTTTCATAGCTGTGCAATGAAAAGCATGCGGAGATATGATTGAAAGATGCAGAAAGGTGCAGGGCAATGTCAGCATGAGGTCTGTAGATATCCCTGCTTGGTTTATTGACCCCTAACTCTTAGGGAATTGGAAAGAAAGCAGAATACCTTTCCAGCAGTGGCCTGTGTTCATAGCTTCGTTTGCATAGACTGTTCATTACTTGCTTAGAGAGAGTCTGAGCTAAAAGCATTCAGCGTTGTTCTGAGACTCACACCTGCCTGCTCTCCAGTCCGGGCACTGAAGCTGTTTCGCTCTTTAGGCAGATGGACTAGGTGATCATTGTATGTACCTTCCAAAGGAAATATTCTAGTCTAGTACAGATTATTCTGTTCTTCAGGGTTAACCTTATCATTGGTCATTTCTCCTTGGGCTTTTCCTTCCCTGGCTGATTTTTAAGTGGTCCATATTCTGTGACTTTTTTTAATGAAAGCCTATTGGCCACCTGGAACAAATATCAGACAAGAGGAGAAAAGGAGATTAACTAAATAAGTCCTGCAGAAGCAATTGCATAATACTGTGGGTTTCTTTTTAAAGTTAAACCTGAATTATTTTAGAAAAGATGTTAATCATCATATACTTCTCTAAAGACCCTCTATAATTACCTTTTCATTTTCACTGACTTCACTGATAGCAGAGGGTGGACCACTAATGATCTTTGGCTACATGGTGCTTTTTCCTTTCAATGAAAGGACAATGGATAATTACAGCTTATTAATGGACAAGAGAAGAGTTATATATATATAGGAAAAAATGTTAGGGTCTCATTCAAAGCTGCAGGGGAGAATTTGCAATGCATAGAGGCATACTGTTTTATCAAAGGACTTGTTTTTTGTCCTTCCTCTAAACACTCATTCTTTAGATGCTCAGTGGTATTTTGCATGCTGCCTGATTTTGTTACGTAGTAGTGTGCAAGGATTTGCATTTTATGGAAGGAGAAATCTGCCAAAATTCGAAGATATTTCTGATTTGGTTTATTGACTCTAGTTCAATTGTGTTGATCTTTTTCAGTTAACTGCAGATTTAAAACCAGGAATTAGTAGTGTGATGTCAAATGTCCTTGCCACTGGAAAACTCCTGTAATCTGTCGGCATCCCAGATGACATTTCAACGTGTACTTTTGCTATTTTTAAATATCATTTTTTTGTACAAATTCAGTAACAACAAATGTTATTTGAATTTAAATGGTTTCCAGAATATTTTATAAGTCTCATGGCTGCATAAAATCATATATCTCATTAATAGAGCTAGACCACTGCCTCCTGCTTTGATCAGTGCATTGGGTGGTAGGGATAAAACTGTGCTGTGAATTGTAGCTATTTGCTTGCACTCCAAACCCTTTTAATTTTTTTTTATTTTTTATTTTTTTTAAAAAAAGAAAGGGAAGAGAAATATGGCCTTTTCCCCAGTCCCTAACGAATACTGCTATGAATCAGAAGTGCAATTTGAGATTAGGTTATTTCCATTTCAAAAGGAGCTTTTGAGAAGAGGGGATACATGGAAGACGCAAAACCACCGGAGTCTTTATAGACAACAATTTCTGAACTGCAATAGACTGGGTTTTAAATTTTATTTTATTCCTCATTACTAATAAGATGCACCACAAGATGGCTCTCTAACAACAAAAATAATCACGAAATCCAGAGCTCGTTCTAAAAATAGTTAGAGCTCTGAGAGGGAGCAAATTCACCAGCACAAACCTGTGTGTGGTGCTGTTGGAGCTGAGGAGAAGCACTTTAACCACACGGACAATGCCACATGGATCCCTGGTTTTGTTCCTGCAGGTTGTTGCTTGCAGGAAGCAACTAGAATCTAATAGCACTCCTTTAAAAGTTCGACAGCAAATAGCCATGGCTGCCTGTGACAAGTCAACACTGTATTTGTTACACTGCTGCTGAGTGCAACAGCAGAAGAATTCGGTGGCATGTTTAGCTAAAGAATAATTTCAAGATAATTTATACCAAGTTTTGTGGGGAAAAAAAGTGAAGCGTTTGTCCTTAATTTGCAGAGTACTATTTGGTACTCTACTATCCTATTGAAAGGAAGGTAAGCGTGTTCCAAACTTCCAATTGCTTGAAAAAAAAATTTGTACAGAGCTATTATTTGACAACTTGCTTGTTGGAAACAAAAATTTGCATGTATGCAAAATGAGGGGAGCAAATAAAATCAATAAATAATATCAACAGCAACTTGTGTGCAGTAATAGTCTTAAGCAGGTGCAGTCAGAAGTGACTACTGGGGAAGGCCATCTCCCACGAAGTGTGCACTGACTTTGCTGAAGGTGAAGCATCAAACTTTTGTGTTCTTTTCCTTCATCTCATAGGTTACCATCAAAAAGCTGAGTTTTCCTGCCTGTAGCAAAGGCTAAAACAAACTTCAGATATTTTAAAGGCAGCATCTGTTTTTGGAGAGCCATTGGGTAGGTGTAGACAGTCCCAGCACAGGACATTTCATACCCCAGGCAATCAACAGACAAAGAGACTAGTCTAACCTGACTAGTCTAATCCAGTCAAACTCTCCTTGGAGCTTAAATGCAAATTTCACAGCCCAGTGGAAGAAAACAGGGTCAGTATCTTGCTGAGCAGATCAGAACACACAGAACCAAGAGGAGAGACTCGGAAGCGGTCCTCAGCTGCTCCTCATCTCTTAGTCACAACCCACAGCTGCAATTCAGTAATTGCCCATGTGAGCGCTTAGGAATTGTGTTAGGACAAAAACCAGCTTGAATTCACCTGTTTGAATTTTCCCATAGATGGAGCACACGAGCCCCTGTAGTCAGTTACCAGCTCTCAGCCAGGAGTTATACATTATCCAATTCATGGCAAGGCAAAATAACAGATTAGTCTGAACTATCTTCAGCAGCTTGTTAAGATAACATGTCCTGAAATGAAGTGCTCCCATAGTCAGGCACAGCAGAGATGTGATGCTAGAATATCTTTTACCTTCCTTCTCAGCTGCTAGCTGCTGCCTCAGACCCATACCCGACTGTGGAAAGGCTTAGGGAGTACTAATAAATCAAAGGCAGGCACAGATTTAATGTGTTAGTGGGTTTGCTGTGACTGAACTTGGGATAGAGAGCTTAGCCACAGCCCAGTGTTATTATGGTTCTGATAGAGACCACTTCACAGAAGCTCGTGGTGCTAGTAATGAAATATAAGAGGATTACTGTTTGGACAGAGATTTATATCTAGTCTTCCCAGCTCTAATAAGAAATGGTCCTAAGCCACATAAAATGGGATTTAAGACTTTCCTAAAGTTTAGTTGTGTTCTGAATGGGGACTTTGGTTCAGGGGAAATATTTATAAACCTACAGATCCTGGAATGTCTACTGTCTGAGACTCTCTAGCTCTCTCTACAGCTCCCTGTAGAGCAGTCCAGCAAAATTACTGTGATGAAAGTTCTGCCTTGCAATTCCTCAGCCTTAACCCTGTCCATGTTTCTTCTAAAGGGTTCTTGTTGCTGAGCTGGGCTCTTTGGTTACTGTCCTTCAGGTAAATTTTCTTTCGCAGGGGTGAGCTAAGGTCACGAACAATGCCAACCGAGTTCTCCTAATTTGTCATGACATGACCATTGCTCGATTGCTCTTGTGAAATCACAGGACAGACTGTGTCTGTTGACTGACACCAAGTGAGATGATGTGTTAGACACAGAAATGGCTGGATTAAACTGGAAATCATGGCTGATTCCTTCCCTTATATCATCCTGATCACACTCTTCGTTAGAAGGGTAACCTCCAGTTACGATTTGTTGCAAAATTTAATCTGATTAAAATGACCCACTGTTGATGTACTGGAATAAAAATCTTTAAATGTGTGGAATGGACCAGCCAGACTACATCCATTGTTACAGAACCACAGAATGGCTGAGGTTAGAAGGTACCACCCCTGGAAGTGTTCAAGGCCAGGTTGGATGGGACCCTGAAAAATCTGATCTCATGAGTGATATCCCTGCCCATGGTGGGGGGGTTGGAATGAGATGGCACTTAAGGGCCCTTCAAACCCAAGCCACTCTGTGGTTCTACGACCTTCTGGTCCAACCCCACTGCTCATGCATATCTAGTCAGGCCTTTAATTGCTCCACAAATGGAGTATCCACAACCTTTCGGGGCAACCTGATCCAGTGTTTGGCCACCTTTTCGGTGAAAAAGTGTTTTATCGTGTTCTCATGGAATTTCATGTGGTTTAATTCGTGTCCTTTGACTCTTGTCCAGTCACTGGGCACCACTGACAGGAATCAGGACATGTCTTTTTTACTCCTTTCCATAAGATATTTATATAAACTGGCAACTTAGCCCTGAGACTTCTCCAGGCTGAGTTGTCGCATCTCTGTCAGCCTCTCTTCATATGAGAGATGCTGCCGTCCCTTCATTGTCTTTGTAACCCTTAGCTGGATTTAATCCAGCAAGTCAGAATCTGTCTCATACTGGGGAGCCCAGAAGTGAACTCAGCATGCCAGGTGTGGTCTCGCCAGTGCTGAATGTGCAGGAGGAATCCCTTAGCTGCTGGCAACACTCTAATGCAGCCCAGGACACCGTTGGCCTTTTTTTTTGCCACAGGGGTGCATTGCTGGCTCAGGGTCAGCTTGTTATCCACCAGGAAACCAAGGTCTTCCTTGGCAAAGCTGCTGTCCAGCCTCTTGCCCTCAGTGTGCGCTGCTGCATGGAATTATTCCTCTCCATACATGGGATTCTGTACTTTCCCTTGTTGAACTTTGTGAGATTCCTCTCTGCCCTGTTCTGTCAAAGTCCCTCAGCAGTGGCACAACCAGCTGGTATATCAACCACTCCTCTCTTTTGTATCATTGTGAACTTGCATTCTGCTCCATCACGGGGTCAGTAATGAAGGTGTGGAACAGTATTGGCCCCAGTATTGAGCCCTATGACTTGTGCCTCTAGGCATTTGCCTCCAAGTGGACTTAGGGACACAGATCACAAAGCTCTGGACCTGGTCATTCAGCTGCCTTCTAATGCACATCACTGTCCACTTTTCTGACCTATATTTCATCAGCTTGTCCATGATGATGGTACAGGATTTGATCTTGAAGTCTTAGGGTAAACAGTGTTCACTGCTCTCCCCTTGTCAACTAAAGTAGTCATATCATTGTAGAAGGCTATTAGATTGGTCAAACCTGATAGCCTGATGTTCTTCCCGTTGTAAATCCTTGCTGACTACTCCCCATAACCTTCTTGTCCTTCATATATTTGACAATGCTTTCCAGGAAGATGCTCTCCTACACCTTCACAGAGACTAAGATGGGACTGACTGGCCTGTATTTCTCGGGGTAGTTGTTCTTGGCTTCTTGAAGATACGAGTGATATTTTCTCTCTTTCAGTCTTCAGTAATCTCTTCCAGATGCTATAATCATTCAAAGATAATCAAGAATATCCTTGCAGTATGAACCAGCTCCCTCATCATGAGTGCAGCCTGTTTGGCCCCTGTAGTTACGTACATCCACTTGGTTCTAGTGCTCCCTACACTGTTCCTCTTCCATGAGGGTATGTCTTCCTGGCCCCAGACCTTCCCTCTGCTCTTAAGTGCCTGGGATTCCTGAAGGATGGTTTCCTTGTAGAGGCTGAGGCAAAGAAGGCACTGAGTACCTCAGCCTCTCCTTATAATTCGTCACCAGTCCCCTTGATGCAGTTGGCAGTGGGGCCGTGTGTTCCATAACCTTTATGAACTTGTAGAATCCTTTCTGGTTGTCCTTCACATCCATGGCCAGACCCAACCCCAAGTCAGCCTTTGGATGTCAGACTCTGTGCTCCTCCTGGGATGTCTGCCTCTGCTTCCACCCTTCGTACGCTTACCTGCCATAGCCATGTACCTGCTGAAAATGCTTCAGCAGACATGGAGACGAGCAACAGGATTCTTCATTTCTCCACCAGCCCTTTGCAAGACAGATTGTGCTGAGCTTGTCAGCTTCTCCTTTCATTTGCACCTATGGGCTTAGCATGGCTTTCACACCTAACTGCTGTCAGCAGCTTCTGTCCCAGAGGGTGCAGCATCACTGGACTTTTTTGCCTTTTGCTGTGTATTTACAAGAACAATGTATTTTTAATACATAAAGGATAAGGATAAAGAACATAATAAATATATTGCCTATGTTGTTTCATTTATTTCTGTTTAACAATTTCTTATTGAAACTTAAAATGACAGAAGTGACTTGGCTCGTCAGAATACACAATCTGCTGTACTGCTCTTTGGCAAATGACATTTTGGGATGCACAGGACACACTATCATTGCAGTTAGTATGGGGTCAACTGGGAAAACATGCCACACAGAAAAAATCTCTTGATCTTGTTCTAGGTTAAAATTCACAAATCTTTGCAGGTTTAAATGAAGGAAAAATGCATGTTTTTTTTTTTTAAAGATTAAACTATAGAACATTAATAATGAAAAGAGTAACAATGCTTTGGAAAAAGATGTGTAACAATATACTCTGTGCATTCTCAATAGTTAGCAAATTTGAGTAAATTCATTGCAAAAGAAAATAAAACACAATAAATTTCATCTGTGATGTTTAAAAATTTCACTGCTCTCTTGTGAATTTTAGAGTGTGACTCAAGTAATAGTACTTGAAAGTCTTAAGTGATAAAACACAACACAGTGGCTCATATAGAATATGAGCCACTGTTCTGTATGAGCCACAGCATGTATTCAATGAATAAAGTCACAATAGGGAACAATAGGAAGGAAAATTGTGGATATGCCATCATGGCTTTCAGAGACAGTGGGGATGGGAAGGGAAGATACCTGTTTGCCAAAAAGACTTCGTTTAAAAGAAAATCTATTGACTTAGTCAGCAGTGAATAATCTTCTCAGTGTATTAAAGCATCAACCTTTATTTCATCTTGAGTGATCTGTATCATTAATCCATACATGCCCCCAGTGCAATATTAGGTTTTGTAGGTGCATGTGGTTTATCAAAGTATGTAATATTTTCTTAGATCTGGCAGTCTCTGAGAAGGTGTCACACCACTAATCAGCTCCACAAGAGGCAAATTTTTTCCCTCTCCATGTGGAGAGTTTATATTTCTGGACTGCTGACAGGACACCAGAGACTTTTTCTCATTCTTAAAGATGAATGTGCCACCAGCACATGCCCAGTTTTAACTTAAAGGTTTAATTCAAATCTCATGTAGATAAAGATGTTGGGTCAAGAGATACACTGAAGGGACAATTTAACTTCCAAGTGTTTGTGCAGCTGGACCTGCACTGGAATCGAGGGTGCCTGTATGTCCTCACCGGCATCAGAACAGCTGACTTTCAGTAAGAAGTTGAAACACCGAAGGTTGGGCTGCCAACACACTGCTGACCATCAAAGCACACGTTCCAAGATGAGTATCAAGCTGCCCCCGAGTGAGTATCACTGGAGTGGACAGTGCCTTCCTGGTTTTCTCTTGCACTCATCCAACTAGGAGAGATAAAAATTAGCCCTGAGGTTGTAGCACCAAATCCTAAAGTTCATCTTCCAAGAATGAACAAATGTTTTCCACTGTATGCCATAAACTCCTCATGGGTGAAAAGCTACCAGTGTAAGAGCTGAGGTTCAAAATTCCCAGGCTTTAGCCTGCTTGCCACATGATATTTTTGTGTGTTGAATGCAATTGCTTTCCTAGTACAATTACCTAGTAATTTTAAGAACAGGCATATGCAGTGTCTGAATGTCCTAAAGTAGTTCCTGACACCTGGTTCTGCGTATGGCAGGAAGAGCATCCTGCCTGGCTCTCTGGTGTTGCGCCAAGCTTTTCAGATGTTCTTTTAAAGCCAGTGGTCTATCAAGGTATGTTCAGTACAATGAATGTATTTAGTTGTTTTCTAGTTGCAGTAGCTATTAGCTCAGGCAGCAATAAATATGTTTAAAAAATGACGAAAAATCTGTTCATCTATCAACGGTGGCTTTCAGGCTTGTATACTGCCACATACACCTCCAGGGTAGGTCCCCTGAGCTGGTTGCATGAGCTTCTTAATACAGATTAGTAAGCTGAAGCAGAGCTGGTCCCCTGGAAGGAGTTCCTCTCATGCCTTAGTGCGGACAGGGCTCGGCAGTTCTGTATTTGCACTGTGCAGTTGCAAATGCCAAGGCAAAAGGTATTGAAGTGGTTAAATTTTTGCATGAAGGAGGTACCATAGCACGGTAGTAAACGTCTGTGCGTTGGTCCAAGGCAATGTTTTCTACAAAATTCTGTTCTAAATTACAATAATAATACTTTATTTGCTTAATGTCAAGCTATCATCAATCCCATGCAAATTGTTAGCTTTGCAACAAAACACCATGTAATTGTCACTACAATCTTAAGCCTCAGCAGTCTTGATTTTCAAAATACTAGTTCATCAATAAACAATTGTAAAGGCTTTAAGCTCCAACAGGAATGCAGTAAAGAAGTTCTTTTCATCTGTGATGTCAATAAGCTGAGAAAAGAAACTAGATTCATCCAAGTGGCAAGTAGAGATATATATTTTAACCATAATGAATAAATGACATCCCTATTAATGATTTATCTCCTTTCAACTTTAACAAACAGTTTTAGTGATAACAACTAAATTTTTTTTTGCATGAGAGAAGTAAACTGACACATAGCTAACACAGTCAATTAGAGCCTAGTTCGATATTCATAAATGCTAGCTTAGTGTATGGAAATCGAGTTGGTAATTACTACCAGAACTATTCATTTTCTTTTTTAAGAGTAGATATCTGGGAATGCCATTTAGTCATTACTCAGAATTACTTGTTATCTTTGATGAACTTAGTCTGTGCTTTCATCTGGTACCAGACTGCATGCTAATGCCAATCAACAGTGTAAATATGCAAAGAAGAAAATATTTAGGATGCAAATTTTAAATAAGCCTGGTGTCATTTTCAATCTGATCCACTGAGTCAGAAACTGCAGTGGCAGCACCCTCTTCAAAAATGCCACCACTGGGGCAAGAGGGGATATCATCGTTCAGAGAAATCCATCTCTATTGTTGTGACAAGAAATGCACTGCAAATGAGCATTTTCCCTATTCCTCAGTCCATTCCATTTGTTCCTATTCTTATACCAATTTTGAGCCACTCACCCGTATCCTGCCCATTAGAGCTGGTTAGTACGTGCTGTTCATTTATCATATGTGAAACAGGCTGCTTCACCAGTCAGATTTTTTTTTTTACAGGAAGGTATATCCGTGTCAGCAAGGCTTTTTCTGAAGGCTTGAAAACTGAGAGAGCGGAGCCCTGTGTCCCATGGCAGCCTTGCCATCGCCAGGGGCCACAGGTGCAGGCTTCGGAGACTGAAAACCAGCGCTTCTGTCTTGGGCAAACAACAGAAACAGGTTGTTTTTGTCCCTGTACAGAGAAAAAAGCACAGCAGCAACAATAAATGTCACAACCCGAAGAGCTGCCACAAAACAGAAATGTCATCCTCTGGTCAAGTTTCGGAGACATTTCGTTTGGAGATCTAACTCAGCATCTAAGACACACACACACCCACACCCACACTCAAAGAGAAAAAGATGATGCAGCTGTTTTCCTGCAACTGGATTCTATTTTTTTTACATCCCTATGGTTAAAATACCTTTTTTAAACTTTCCTGTAGTGTCTGTCATAAACCCCATTAGGTACTGCAGAGGAAATTTTTAAACACAAATTCTCAATAATAATAATAATAACAACAGTAACAGTAAGTATGAATGTCAGGAAGACAATTACTCCTATTTTTCCCTTTGAAAAGTTCTACCACTGTATCTCTAAGCATCCCCAGTGTTCTCCAACCTTGGTAAATTTCTCTGTAGGGAGATTAATGCTCTTTTGAAGTTGTGGGTCATCTTTCAAAATGTTGGTTTCCTCTTGTTTTCTCTTCATTTTTCTCAAGATGCCTCTGCTCCATGGAGATGCTAGTTAGTACATCAGCTCTTTGCCTCTGAAGAGCTGGATGAAAGATTTTAACCTTTCACACTTGTCCCTTATATTTACTCAGCCATAAACCACAGCACACCTACCAGAAAAACAGGAGGAAACATAGAGCAGAGCTGGAGTATGTGGCTGGGTGATGTTAGTACAGCTTCGAGGGAAACACTCCCTGAAGCCAGCAGACCTGGTTAAACCCTAGCTGGGCTGTCAGCACTGTGGTCAATGCATTGTCACAGCTGGACCAAGGTGAAATCAGGACTAAATCTCTTTTTTTCTGCTGGTTGCAGATTCAGTTCCTCATTCCAGTGAGACTCTAAGAACTCTCTCTGCACTTTGGAGAACAGACATTAACCTTGAAGGATAGCTGTTTGCATAAAATATGTTGCAAATACTGGATTTCTGAACACAGGCTGCTGTTAACATATTTCAATGGAAGCACATTTTTAAAAAAAGATGGTTATTTGGAATTGTCACGCATTACAGTGAATACAAATACACTCTTATAAATGAATAAAATGCTAAAGCTTCTTATGTTAGGATCTGTCACTCAGTCTCAGTGGAACTTTATCCTCTTCGTAAAGGCTTAGATTTTCTACTGAAATAAATATAAATCAGCACCTCATTCTAAGTCATTGAAATGGTGGTTTGCTTTGTTTTTCTTGACAAAAATCAGATGGGATCCAGTTGGCAAGCTTGCGGTAAATGTCTTAGTGGTCAGACTAATCACCTCTAATAATTTCAAGCCCTGAGCCACTCTGACATAAAAAGGGAAAATCCAAGCATTGCTGTCTGCACCTTCCTGAGAAAAAGTGTCTTTGGGCACAAAGCCCAGTGCAGGCCACGACCTGGGAAAGAGGGGCCAGAAGAAATAATAAAGTAAGTTCAGCCTAGCCTGAAAATTTTCTTTTTCCAAGTGGAGACACTCCCAAAGCTCAGGAGGATGCTTCTGTGACCCTTCAGGCACACTTTAACCTAACTGGAGAGGTGCACAAGAAGCAAGGGGAAAATGACAGATAGTCCCTCCTGTCATGGTGCGTGATGGGCTGTGCAATTAAGCAGTGGTGCTGTTCAGCAGCTTCAGAAAGCAGGTTTTGAGAAGCTGCCTGGCAGGAAGAAGTGAGTGGTTTGTGTGTGATGGCTTGCTCCCAGGAAGAGGGCCCTCAATCTCTTTTCCAATGAGGATCTTTTATAGAAAGTCATAGTAAATATCAGGCCAGGCATCAGACAGTTCTGTGGTCTCACTGTGCTCAGATTTCAGAAATAGTGTGCATAGGCCATTTTGTTATTTACACTGGAAATCACAGCTTCCTAGCAGAGACTGAGGAGGTTAAATGAGATTTGTTAACATCTCCAGGAGTCCTGCTGGGCTGAGGTCCATGGTTTATGTGCAGGTGTTGATAGTGTCTCTGTATGACAAGGAGACAGCAGATGGAAATCAAAATGGTTTTTCATTGTGAATGTGCTTTGTGACCGCAGCCTCTGCAGTACACATACACCATCTCTGCTCTTATAATAATAAGATGTAGAGGAAAATTTCACTTGGAAAAAACAAAGTTAACAGAGCTTTTAAAGTCAAGTCTTGACCCTTTTGCCCTGCTTCTTTCAGTTATTATAAGAGTTGAGAAAAACATGTATTTGCTTCTCCCCCTCCTTCCCTTCCCTGTCTTTCAGCTTTCCCTTCTCCCTGCTCCTCAAACTCTTCCAGGGACTTTCTGCTGTGCCTGAGTTGCTCTTGGAGCTGACTGGTTCCAAAGAACAATTAAGGAAAAGATTCTGGACTGGTACCAGAAAAAAAGAAATGGAAATAAGGGGACAAGGTATGTGTTTCAGACCATTTGTTTTCAAACTTTTCTGTCCCTCACAACATAATGCAATCAGATCTTGATTATCCACATTAACAGAGACTTAATATGGCTTGTGAAAAGCGAAAATATAGCTAATGCAAACCATATGGCAATTAGGCTATCAGAACATTCAGTGAAAAAATAAAGGTTAAGGGAAATAAGGCCAGTAAAACTCTCAAGCCCCTTTAAATTGAGCTTTAAAATTATTAATTCCACTCTGGCTTTTCTGTGGGCTCCCAGAAGGAAAGAAAACTCTGTCCATCCTCAGCAAACAGCCACTGCAGGTTAAGTTGCTCAGTGGTCAGCACTGAGGGCCAGTACCTGAAATCACAACAGGTGAACACCAGTTAAAGCTGGAATGTGAAACATCCCAACTGCTTTAATGCCCTGGCTGAGAAATGAAAAACCTGGAATCAGAAAAAGTTCCTGACTGATGAACTGAAAATGACAGCTTTTGAGCAGTTCATTGTTCAGTTGCCCCATCAGGCTTCAAAGTGCTTTTCTCACCTGGAAGATAAACATGAAGATGTTGATTGACCAAGAGGTGTCAGAATACCTCATTTATTTGCACGTTTATCCTCTCCTAGTACACTCCATTTCTCAGTGGAAGGAAACAAGAAATAATTCCTCTTAAAAATGTTTCTCTCAAGACCTGTTGTCTGCTGATACTTTGATCAAGATACAAAATCACTTTTCTGTTTAGGAACATAAAGTGCTACCCTATGGGACTGAAAACAAAGACTCTGTAGTGCATCATGAAATTGTTTCTGGGATTTCAGGACATGGCAAAAACATTTGGAGGACTTAGATGCAAAACTACTGGGAGGGAAAGCCGCAATAAGGAATCTTACAATGGTAGGACTGAAACCAACAGATTCCCCATGTGCTATGGGCTACTTGGGTTGTCACTTGTCTTAAAATCTAGCTTACTGATTCCCTCCATATGGTAGTGAAATGACTGGAAGGATGCTGGGATTTCTTCCTCCCTGCCATGGCTGTCAGACTGCGTCTTCTTGTGAGTCTAATACCAGGCTGTCGTTCAGTAATGAAATACTATGTGGAAAAGAACTTCATACATCTCTGGGAGATGGAAAACCCTGAGGGAAAAAAAAAAAAATCTGTGCACATTCACAAAGAACAAATCGTACCACCCAAGCTAGATTATTTTTTGATAGAATTACTAAATTAATGGATGGTGGGAATGAAATCGATTAAGCGGTTCTGAGCTTTCAGTAAGGTTTTTGATATGGCGTGTCACAAAATCTGGTGTGAAAAATGAGTAGCCATCTGAGCTGCAAAGAAATTGTCATGGATTGAATCAAGGACTTGGGGGGGGGGGGGGGAAGAAAGTTCAAAAAATAAATGGCAATGACAAACCAGAAGGACGTATTTGCTCTGGGCTCTCCAAAATCCGGTGTTCATTTCGCTGGTATTTCATGCCCTGTTAGGGAGCTGTTACGAAAGGTGGAGGTGACAATAAATTAGGAGGTTCAACTGAGTTAGAAATATGAGCAGGAACTGGTAGAAAGATGAATTTCCCCTCAGCCTCTGATTCACTCAACATCACGTCCACACACACACTCCAGACCCCCCACAAAATATCAAATCACACCCATTACACTGGGAGAAGGGGAGGGAAACACAGCGGGACTGAAATGTGTGCCTGGAAGCAGCGGCACGGCAAGTTCAGCACGGCAAGTTCAGCACAGACCTTAGTGGAGAGATCTCTTGACCGCCTGAGTGCATCCAGCAGGAGACCCTCCAGGCTGTGGGTTTTGGTTCTTTCTCTCAGCCTGCTTTGCCTGACAGCTGTGCTCTGCTTGGAAGGCTGGAAAGCTAGCAGAGACCTATAGAGACGGGAATTGCAAAAAAGAAAAAAAAAGAAAAATTGGCAATCTGACTCACATAGCACAGAAAAAGGGTATTTTAAGGAGTGTGCAGGAATGTTTCATATCATGTCACAGGAAGATCCTGTCTGCACACTGCTGATGAAACTCGGATTCAAATACAGCTTTGCTGTACTGATTTTTGCTCCTGTTTCTGTGTCTCTTCAATAATAACCTGGAGAACTGAAAGTGACACGACCAAGCTAAAGGACCAGCAAGGGTCTGTGACATAGCCTAGGACAGATCCCTGAGCCCCTGATGCCTTAAAATTGAGTGCCAACCTCAGTTTTTTCTAACTGCTTAGAAACACTTAATTCCCTCCCTCTTAGTATTGGCATCTAACTTCCAAATGCTGTTGGATGAAACCACTTGCAGACCTGGGAAGTGCCTTTTATTCCTGTATATGTGTTGTAGCAATTTCTGCTCTGAAGGTCTTGGACCTTCTGTGAGTCTTTTTCTCAGGTGCTTTCAGATTTTTGAGCAAGTGAAGTAGCAACCGTAAGTGATGGTAAAACTTTGCCAAACAGAGAGACTAATTTTCTTCTGTTACAGAGATGAATGCCATTCTTTTTGGATACAAAAGAAATCTCCTGGCTGATGAACTTTGCTCTGATGCTGGGTGGGAATGGCTCCAGACTGTTGTTATTCTCTCTCTTTCCCCAGAATTGCTTTGCTCAGCAGTGATTTGTAGGATACTGAATAAGCCAAGGAGCTGTGCCAGTTCCTGCTGAGAATCAGTGATCAGCTCTTGGGCTGGGGGAAAAGGCAATAGGAGCTGAGCCCTTCTGAGGGAAAGCTGCCTTGTTAAAGACCTCTCAGCTGCTGCCAAAGCCAGCAAGGCAAGCTGCCCTCACGGGCAGCCACAAACCCATGGGGTTGGGAGGTCTTCGCTGGTGGAAAGGTCCATTGGGTGAGAACACCTGCGGTTTGAAGGAGCCAGCAGTCCTTTCTGATTAACAACCTCCTACAAAGCACATTTTCATCTAATTTACCTCTTTTGGCTTTCAAATAAGCAAGTAATGTCACACCTGCTAAGCAGCTAGAATTATGCAGCATCATAAATTAAACTTTTCAATTTTCCAAGAATCCCGGCTTATGCCGTTCATCATTCAGACTCATCCTTCAGAGAGGCAGGAGGGTTTTCTGTGTGGCTGCATGCGAGAGGGGAACCTTTGTCCCTTGTCCTGCAGCGCGGGAGGAGGCACGGATGGCAGTGGCAGGGGGTGCCAGCCCCAGGAGCTCTCCAGAAGGATCCATCATTAGGGAAGACGTTAAGGCAGGACACTGGTGTGGCAGTGCTGTGTTTTGCGCCACGTACCCCCACAGCTGCTGGGGGCTGAGTGGGCGCTGCTCTTTGGGTCCCTGTGGTGCAGACCAAAGCCCTCTGTGGCTCAGGCACCTGTGGGCAGCAGGGCAGCACTGAGGAGCCAACAGCTTTGCTGCTGCCTGGTGCTCTGAGAAGTCCTTGGGAAAGGCAGCATGATGCTCACATTAGTGCTGCTGCTCCAGCTGAGTAGGCTGGCACCAGCTTCAAACATTCCGCTGTGCAGGAAGGGAAAGTGTCCTTATGAAATCGGGTAGTTTTGGCCTCCCTCTTCCTGTCCCTCGACTCAGCTCAAAGCTGTTTAACCCATGAGAGGGGGAATTAGTGAAGAGGCTCCTTCTGTAAATGCATTTCACTGATGGAAGCTGGCTTTGGAGGTTGTTATCCCTTGAAAATTATTCAATAGAGTGAGTATCTGTTGGAAAACTATTGATGAGACTGGGTTTTACATAAAAGTGCAAAGTGGTGCTGCTGCTTAGCGCAAGTTCCCTGGAAGAGAAATCAGAAATGTGAGCTAGTCCTGGGTCTGGTAACTGCAGAAAAAATGGGGTGCCTATACTGTCCTTTCCTGTGAAATTTTTCCATGTGTTTACTCCCAAATCTGAACCCTTCTCATTGTTTGGAGAATCGTGGTGGGTTCTTGTTCTTAACAAGAAATAAAGACTTATTCATGGACTAGAATAGTTTGGGCTCAGGGAATGTGGAGTGGAAACACTATCGTGAAAAAATCATTTCCTTTTGAAGAAATATTTGAAGTCACAACAAATTGGTTTTTGAACAAATCTATAAAGACTTATCTAGGCAGCGAGTAATACAAATGAGTTAAACTGCTCATAAGCATTTGACCTTTTCCACAAGTGAAAAATCTGTATCAAAATAGATACAGATATGTGTGGATGTGCTTAGTGTAAAATAACTGCATTTAAAGAATTTAACCCAAAAATAGTAGCACCACATAGTCTAGCACAAACAGATGCTAGAAGATGAGGGTGATTTGCGGTACCTTGCAGAGAGAGAGAGCTTAATTTGGAAGCTATCCCTTCTTTCTGTACAACATACACATAGCTGCTTGGAAAACAACTTGGGAAGGAGCCAAGAAGAACAGCAGTGAATAGCAAGAAGCCCCCAAGGGGAAAACAAAGTTCACCGACTGTGTGCAGCACAGCTCAGCTTTCCCTCTCTGCTGTTGGCTTTGCTGGGGCCAGCAGCTCAGCCGGGTCAGAGGGAAGAAGGAGGGTTTCTTCTGCACAGCCTTCTCCCAGAGGGATCCTGGGCTTGTCAAGGGAAGAGTAAAGGAGCTGTGAAGGTTCAGAGAGGTACCTCTGAAACTGCTCTTTGATATCATGCAATCAGGACAATCCATGGAGCTTTTATTTTGTTTTGGTCTCTTCTGAGGGAAGATAAACTCTTAACTTAAATATGCACGTTGCTTATGCAATACTGATAAAGAATCTTCTACTCTTTATCCCTGCTGTTTAAGTGATATAAAAATCCTTTGTTTAAATGAAGGCTAGCTACATTATTGCTGTTCACATATAAATTAAAGTGTGGAGACCAAGCCTGGAGTTGTTACACACATCTCTCCCCAAAGGATAAGCCATATTTATCCAGTGTAGGGACAGATGTGGGAGGCTCAGGGTCTGTAATAAGCATATCCATGGCTTGGATGTGCTGGCACCACTGAGCCCCTCTCAGTCAGCCATGGAAATGCAGCCCATGGGTAGCAGAATGTGCCTTGCTTCAGCTGGGCCACGATTCTCCAAACACTGCCACTAATTCCGAGTCCAGTGGCGGAACAACTCCTCCCCATGGGTCAGTAGTGCTAAATGTCTTCTGGAAGCCAGATCAGTTGGATACCTCATCAACATGTGAGGTGTATTTAGAACTTCACACCTGCGAGTTATAATAAAAAAATATGCTAACATATACATCAACAAGGTGTGATTTGTGATGTTAATGACTTTCCCATCTATACATTTACTGACAAAATATGTTCCATAATTTATGGAATTGCTTTAGGGGTCAGAGCACAAACAGCACCTCCTGATTGGTTCAGTTCAGTGTCATATATTATAGAGAAAATATATCTATACCGAACGAAGATATAAATTTTAAGGAAACCTTGAGCAAAATGATAAAACTATAAATGTGCTTTCTGCCTGTTGAACACAGAATTTATATTTGTAATCTTATCTGAGTCATGTTGCAACAGTCAGCTTGCCTTTTGTTTTCACCCCTAAAGGCTTTCTTCAAATATTCCCTTACTAGAAGTGTTTCCTGAAGCTCTACATCCAGACGATTAAGTGAGTACAAAGAGCACAATAATTCCTTCACACAGCAAGTATCGTGTCATGTGTAGTAATGCCTTTCTTCCTTTCAGTTTTTTTTACCTAGAGATATGTTACACTCTGAGTCCATATCCAGTAGAGTTATGATCAGTTTTGAGAGAACATTGCTCTTCACAAAATGCCTAAATGCAAATGTGTGAAAACTGGAAACAGTCAAAGTGATCCAGGGATTTTTCATTCTCATTAATTGATGAGAATATTTCAGTTTTAAACTCCCCTGCTATTATATATATNATATATATATATATAAAAATATATATATATATATAAACTCCATTTCCTCAATTGTTTATGTTGTGTTATCATATAGCATGTAACTTTTAAACAGCAGGTTTGTCCTTTCTGAAAGGATTTAGGTGTAAAATACGCAAGAGGAGAAGGAAGGTGATGGTAGCCCTTCTTACAGATCATTGTCAGGACATCATGGTCAGTTTGGGGAGGCAGATGGACCACTTCAAGATGACTCACCCCGTGGCCATGGAAAAGCAGTTTTGAGGTAGGCAGGCTCCTAGCAGGGTCCTCAGATGGCCATGATGAGTCAGAGCCCTGGCACATGTGTTTTATTTGAAATACAGATTTCTGACAACCCTGATAGACATTGGCCAAGTTGGCCAAGTGTTTTTTCTTTCCTGCCTCCTTTCCAGGGAGAATTGAAGATGTGTTTAACTGCTGCCAACTTTGTTAGCTGATTGATGGACTTGCTGGCCTGGCTGAGCGCTGCTCTGAAGGTTGGGTTTCCTGAAAGCAGAAGGAAAATCCCCCCATGACCACTCTGGCACTTGTAGAACAAGCAATTTGTCTGACTGGCTGCTGAATGTATTAATATTTGAAGTGAATTTGTCTGCTTGAATAATCTGGTGCCAAATCATGTAGCCATTTATCAGTCGTAAAGGGAAGACACTGCTCCTGCCCAAACCGCCTCTAGAAAGTAAAACCATCATCCTTGGTACATTGGACACAGCTGATCGTGGAAAATTACACTTCAATATTGTTCTGGCTGCTTGGTAACAAGAAGTATTTAGTAGTTTTATGTTCAAGGTTGGACTAAATTATATCTTCATTGTCCAGAGGAAATGTAACAAATGAATTTGTAGTTGCATTAGCAGTGCCAGTTAGGGAAGGGTGTCCAAGTCTTCCTAAGAGTCTCAGCCAAATGGAAATCTCATGCAACAAGTACGTGCATTGCAAGAGAGCATTCTCAGCAGAGGTCCTGGGAGGGGGGAGAATGCTCTATTTAAAAATATGGAAGGTAAACACCACCCAAAGCAATAAAACTCTGCCACCTTCAGCAGATGATGCCCTGCCCTGGCTGTGCTGCTGACAGGCGTGGTGGGATGGCAGACAGGAGCGCAATGCTGCCAGCAGGAATGAGAGCCTTCGCTGGAGCACATAGGTTTGGCAAAGCTGCCTGTCAAACCAGACACAGGATGACCACAAACCGATCCTTAAGTGCAGTTGGAAATCCAGAATGTGGGTCAGAGTGCTTTGGCAAGAGGGGAGGTTGGCAATAGGAAGGGAGGAAGGAAGGGAGGGGTGCCAACAGAAGGAGAGAGAAGCTCTATTTGATGAGCAGGCTTTGTCATCTGATAGAAAGACAGTACAGTTTAATATTACAAAAGCTTGCATTTAATAAATAAAAAGCTTTTATTCAAATCAATTACAGCAGCACTCATTGCTGGGCCCTTTTGGCTGTCAGGCTGAGCTGTAGCTCCACACAAGGCTGCCTAGAGAAGGCAGAAGACAGACTGATCTTGAATTTCATTCATTGGTTGTCATTGAAGGAGATATGGATTTGTGCATGTGCTGTTTTCTTGTTAGGTCTTGACAGAGGTTGGTACAGTCAGGCTAGAAGAGCCAGGATCTCTAGCTTGGGTGATGGCTTGTAGTTTGCTCATATCCTACCAAGAAAAAACCCCAACAGGAATAAAATGAAACAAAAGCATTGCAAGCCATTGGCAGATGGTTTTTTCATAGTACTGTCTCTATGGATTTGCTCAAAAGCTGGTTTTCAGATGCAGACTGTAATCATTCCAAAACACAGGGCTGAAATCCATGGCTGCGATTCAGTGTGGCTGAATCTGTGCTGATCCCTGTAGCAGCAAAGATACATTTTGGTTTATGTGGTGTGTAATATTGATTAAATCCCTGTGCATGGCCAACAAAGGTCACTCCCCTTACCCCTGGGTATGCAAGAGTTTCCCAGGCATTCCCACTGAACTGTGCAGACTGGAACACAGACATAATGAAGTCTTCAAGGACCAACATAAAATATCATTCCACTTTTCATGTGGCAAGGCAGTAACTCTTTTACTCTCAGGACAGTTCATCCCCAAAAGGCTTTATATTATAGGCTGATTGTTACATACTGTACAATCAGAATTTCAAGGGACACAGCAGCAGGTTAGTTCTCTACACATTTCAGCTCAACTTCTAAGGGTTACAAATACAGAGACTAATGAGATACACATACCAGTGTCTCTTCAGTGGCTGTCATTACTAACCTCATGTGTGAAAGGAGTGTTAAGTATGTGATCCAGCATGGTTCTCTGCATTTTGAGTTATCTGAAGTTAAAAGTTTCTGGGGGAGCTACTCGTCAGAGTCAAATGCCACTTCCTTGTACAGTGTCTGCAGTTAGCAGGCCTGGAAGCTCTCACGAAGGGCCCTCTGCTCTTGTAACATTCACTCATGGCCTAGCAAAAGCACCAGCAGAAGGTTTTTTGTTGTAGTTATCACTTAAAATGGACTGAATACTGTATAGATAGAGAAGGCCCAGATTTTCTGCCATACACAATTAAATGCCATGTTTTTATCATTTTGTATGATTGGGCCAATCTGCTCCACTTAGGTTAATTTTTAAAATGTGCTTAATGACATACATCATGTGCTTAATTCTGAGCACCTAAGCCACCCTATTCATTTTATGACAAATAAGCTCCAATTTAAAGTTTTTTGCTGAAGCATATTTGACTGATGTCTGTAGACCTTAGTCCCACAAACCTTTACGTGCTGTGGTGGACTGACCCCAGCCAGCAGCTAAGTCTCCACAGAGACACTTGCACAGTCCTTCCAGAGAACAGCAAGAGCAAGAGCATGGTAACATATGGGTTGAGATAAAGAGAGTTTAATAAGTGAAGGAAAGTGGAAGAAGAAATAATTAATGCCAAAGCAATGCATTCATTGCATTGCCCCAAACAATTAATACAAAACCATTCACCCACCACCTCCCACAGACAGACCAATGCCCAGCCAGTCTCCCAAAAATTGCTTCCCTCTCCTCCATCCCCATTTTGTCGCTGAGTGCGATGATATGTGGGATGGGACATCCTGTCCTTGGTCAGTGGAGCTCATCTGTCCCAGCTGTGTTCTCTCCCACTGTGGCCAGTCTTGACCACTACATGCAGGGGTAGAGGCAGAGTGAGAACTAGAGAAAGTCTTGATGCTGTTCAAACAATGATCAGCAATAGCTAAAACATTGGTGTGCTATCAACACTGCTTTATCACAAATAAAAAATACAGCACCATATGGGCTGCTATGAAGAAAATTAACTTCATCCCAGCCAGACTCAATATAGCATCATGACAGGACATGCACAAGGACTGATGAACTCATATATGCATAATGTGTGTGAGTATCAGATTGATTTTTTTGTGCATGTTGGACTAGACAAGAGGACATTAATATAAGTGTTTGTAGGACTGGGAGTTCTGACTGCATTTACTCAGGCCTGGCAGCACTATTAATGTACACCTAGCATGAAAGATACTTAGGTTTTAATTGTGACCCTCGAGCACATCATCACAAAAAACCCAATTACTAGAAATACTGCAACTGTAGAGATACAATTAAAAATCTTCTGGCTGCTACTAAAAACACATCAATACACGAGCTTCAGAAGTAAAAATAGCATTGCTTGGAAAGACTGTCAGTGAATGTGAGATATTAATCTCCCCTGACATATTCCCTCAGACAAGCTACGACAAGTATTCTCACTCTTCATTGCCAAAGTCCACCTTTTTTGTGCCTTTGTACACTGAATCCTATCAACAATATTAAAAAAAATTAAAAAAATTTTAAAAATCCTGATAGGGTGTTTGTAGACCCCAACCCTTCCAGCCTCAAATCTTCCTTCCATCTCTCTCAAGTCACATTACTGAGAAAGAGCAGCACATGCTGTATGACAGGACTGGAAGGGAAGCAGGAGCACCAGAAGGCACTGCATCTTCCAGGAGGGCCCCTGGAGGTGGAGATGTGACAGCCTTGCCCCGGGAGTGGGTGAAGAGCTGGAGAGACAGACTGGAGGAAGTGTGGGTGGCAGGAAGTGGCTTTCAGGCCTGGAGCAGAGCAGGTGAGTCTGGAGAAATAACCAGGGCAGGAGCTGCCTTTTCAGCCTTCCACAGAGAAGTCTGCTTGGAAATAGCAGCAGGAGTGAAGAAGGCATTTT
The DNA here is from genome assembly GCA_013397895.1 of Origma solitaria. Taxonomy (NCBI): domain Eukaryota; kingdom Metazoa; phylum Chordata; class Aves; order Passeriformes; family Acanthizidae; genus Origma; species Origma solitaria. The sequence goes on along the minus strand of VZRL01004605.1, from coordinate 2,249,706 downwards.
GCTGCTGCTGTTTATTGCAGTTTGCAAAGGGTTGGCAAGGCTTTGGAAAGGTTTTTCCATTAAAGTGGGCTAGGATGCTGAAGGGGAATGCTGGCTGCTGAGCAGGGGTGTGCAGAACAAGGTCTCTCATGCCAGTGGCGTACGGAAAGCTCCCACAGATGAGCATGTGAATGGCTGAGGCAATGCAAATGCACCCATCAGTTTATAATTTCACCATATAGACAAGATCTAAGCTACAAAAACCAACCAAACAAATGAGCTCCATTAGCAACGGCATTATTTTTCACATGATCTGTTGGATTTTACTGGTGTTGTGCCCCAAAATTGAGAGTGGTCATTGTCTCCCTTAACAAGCATCCCACAACAGACCTAAGCTATAACATTTTGTTCTATTCTTTATTTAATTTTTCTTTTAGTAAATGTCTGTGTCTGGCATGAGATATGGAATGCATGAGATTTTGTAGTTCAAGGCTCCAAGTTGATAAAATAAGTGTAAAACCAACAATAAATCTAAAACGATACAACAAATCATTCTGTTACAGTGATCTGTTTATAGCACTTGCTGCCTCTGAAGGCTAATGCACAAATGCTTTAACAAGTTACTTTGGGAGGCAGAGCAACCCAATAACTTTTGAATCAGAAAACTAATGAGTCTGTAAAACCTCAAGTAAACTTTAAATTCACTTACTTTCCTTTAGTCATCCTTGAGATGGGGGAGGGGGCAGGGGGAGAAGAGACAAGACAAAACAACCACAAAAGGAGACTCAGGAGCTGATCCTGCTCATCTTTGGAGTGAGTAATGCAAGGGGCTTTAGGTTTGTTACTGTCATTACAGCCTCTCCAGGCCTTCCCAAAGGAAGATGTTTGGAATAGCTGCCGCTGGAAGTGTCAATTTATCTCCACTGCCACATCTCGGAGAACAAAAGTCTGTTTGTGTCATTGCTACACGTTATTAAACAACTGCGAAGGGGCACATACAGTAAGCAGTTGGATCTGGGAAAACACCCACATACAGTGACATAAAAAAATTAATAGATATTAAAGATGAGGCAGAACCAGATAAAGGAGAAACCCAGAATGAAGATGATCTTGATGCTGCATTACACCTTTAGATTCAAGTCTTTGTGGCATAGACACCCTTCTGAAAGACACTATGTAGAGCTGGGTAAGGAGTTTTTTCTGTTTAATTTTTTCATTTTACTATATGTAGATCTTAAGCTGTTAGTACTCCATGAAGGTACTCTGCCAGGGACAGACTCCTTTTGCTGATAAAGAAGCGCAGGAAGCTCTCAGGAGTATTTCTGTTACACAGATTACCTGCATGCCCTCACCCCTCTCACCATCCCCACTGCTGCCATTCAGAATAGCTGAACAAAAATCACCTACCTCAAGTCCTGGAGAGACGGAGTTGGGTGATACACCTGGCAAACAATTTAAAGGATCTCTTTATTTATATATCTCTTCTATACTAAGCACTGAACAAAACATCCCTTCCTCTGTTCCAGACCTGGAAATGATGTCTCCCAAAGTTCTGTAGTCTACTGGGCTTGCATTTATGCAATTTCTTCTGAAAAGGGAGGTTGGATTATGAACACTTCAAATGGCTGTTTTCTTTCTGTTGTCCCCTCTAAAATGGCACCCTCCAGATAACTTTCAGAGTTCTTGAATATCAGCCCCCCATGTTCCTATCTTTTTCCTCCTCCTTTCTGATTCCTTGTATTTTCTCTATGCCTAACTCCTGAATGAACAGTGTGGGTTGGAATGCATTAGTCCAACCCTGCTGCCATGGGCAGGGACACCTTCCACTAGATAAAAGTTGCTCAGAACCTCATCCCACCCATCCTTGAATGTTTCCAGGAATGGGGCATCTACCACCTCTCTGGGCAACCTGTTCCTGTGTTTCTCCATCCTCATTGGAAAAAATTTCCTCCTTGTATCTAACCTAAATTGACCCTCTCTTAGTTTAAAACTGTTACCTCCTGTCCTATCACAACAGGCCCTGCTACAAAGGCTGTCACCATCTTTCCTGTAGGCCACTGTTGAATACTGACAGGTTGCAATGAGGTTTTCCCTGGAGCCTTCTCCAGGCTGAACAACCTCAGCTCCCTCAGCCTTTCCTCATAGGAGAGGTGCTCCAGCCAAATGATCATCTGAAGTCCTCATCTGTTTTTTCTTGGCAAAGCACTGCTTTGCCTAAGCCTGGATTTCTTTATCATTTGTATTGATTGATAGCTGTACTATGAGAGTGAGGACACAAAGCTGCTTGCTTGTGCTTTCTTTGGCTGGCTCCAGTTTTACAGCATTGAAGTTCACAGAATGCCTTTTGGAGCAACATCAGACAGACTCTGAAACATAAAATCTGTAACTATGTCAGAAAAATCAGGGGAAAAAAAAGAGTCATATCAGAAAACCAGTAAGAAACACTGCAGAACTCCTTCCTCCTTGCACACCCCCCCGACCTACCTGTGCAAAGTATGTCTGCACAAGTGCAGCATCTGAAATAGTCTGCCTGACACTGGCAATCTCTGCCCTGGAGAGAGATATCCATGATTCTTGCTGCCTTTCACGTTTGGGATCACATTGCCAGCATCACCTTCTGTCCAAGGGCTCCTCTGGCACTCATATCTTACTTAGCTTTTTGAAACATTGGATGTGTCCATGCATATTTCAATGGATGGATCACAGAATGCACTTTTTATGGCCCCATCATTATTACAAAGAAGCGTGCTTGGCTGGCATACCTGGCCTGTCAAGCTGCTTGTGAAGAATATGATGTTAGAGGCTTGGATTTTGTTTCCTAACACTAGGGTTTTAAAATGAGTAAGAGCACATTCTGCAACAGGCTGAAGTGCTACAAGGTTTATCCAAGGACCATCATTCTTCTCAGGACTGGGGTTGTTTTTCCTAAGTTTTTCAGTACCTCTGTTCAATTTATAGCAGTGGCCAGAACCTGCCAGCTACTCTTTAAAAGAGATGCTTTCCAGATGCAGAGGAAACCTATCCTTGTGTCTTCAGATCTGAATTTTGGAGTGGATTTGAACTGGGAGTTGACAAGCTGTGAGTCATTCTGTCCAAGCTGGATCTGTTAGATTTAGAGGTTCTCAAAACAGGTTGACCGATACATTTATATAGACACTGCTCCCATTCCAGATGGCTTAGCAGGATCATTTAAGAGCTGAAATACTCTGCAGTTGGCCACATCCTTGAATTGGGTTTCCCATAAAGCTTCGGAAGGCTTCAATATTGAACAGTTGCTCTGCCTTGCAATGTCTCCTTTAAACTTCTGGGTGAGAAAATGTTCTGCAGTTCCAGCAGACAGCTCAGCAAGCCATTGCTGACTCATTCCCCCTTTCTCCTGCTTTGTTGCTGCACCTCCTGCATCCATAAATGCGAGGCAATTCCCAGCATATTCAGACACTGCTAAGTGCTTTGTAGAAAGAGGAACCATCCAAACACCATGGAAGGTCAGTGCAGCCATTCTCAGGAGCTCTAATGGTGTAAAGCTGTCCTCTGGCAGTACTGACAACAGCTCTAATAACAGAGCAGTTTCACCATTTTTTTAGTAACTTCTCCACCAGTCATCCAAGATTGGTATCTTTAACAGAAGGAATTACATCCCCCTCACAGCAGTCACCCATCTCAAGAACAAGTGCACCATCACTCCTTCCACAGCAGCAGGCGGCACAGAGGGAATGGGAGGGAATGCCCAGGATGCTGTGACAAGACCAAGCACTGCCAGCGCAGCATCATCTCTTCTTCCGGGCAGGGTACCTTTCAGCTTCTGCGCCTGTGCATTTTTAAGCACACAATTCACCTCCTTCATTTCCTGGCACAGCACATCCTACTCCACTCTGGTGAGCTGCATCCAGCTCCAGGGTCCCCAGCAAAGAAAGGACATTGACCCGCGGGAGCAGAGGCCCAGAGGAGGCCACCAAGCAAAGGCTGAGGGAATTGGGTTTGTTCAGCCTGGAGAAGGGAACACTTCAGGGTGACCTAATTGCAACCCTCCAGTACCTGACAGGAGCCTACAGGAAAGCTGTAGAGGGACTTTTCACAAGGGGTTGTAGTGACAGGACAAGAGGGAATGGATTAAAACTGAGAAAGAGTTGACTTAGATTAGATATTAGAAGAAATTTTTCACTCTGAGGATGGTAAGGCAGTGGCACAGGCTGCCCAGAGAAGCTGTGGATGTCCCATCCCTCGAAGTGTTCAAGGCCAGGCTGGGTGGGGCTCTAAGCAACCTGATCTGGTGGAAGGTGTCCCTGCCCATGGCATAGGGGGTTGGAACAAAATCATCTTTAAGGTCCCTTCCGACCCAAACCATTCTATGATTCCATGATTCTATGACCTTGCTACTGGCTGGATCAACACTGGATCACACAATAAACTCACTGAAGGTAGCTCAGTATTTACTAGATTTAATCTGAAAAGAGGCTTAGTTGAAGGCACTCAGATGCCAAGAGATATTAAATTAAACAAGATTTTATCATGTATGTAATTATTTATTGAGCTGAGAGTCCATACAAGGTAAACAAATGTTTACACTATCATACAGTAAGCATTTCCAGGGCTTAATAAAAATGATTGTCACTCACTGTGCTTCACCAAAAAAAATCATTTTAATGAATAAATAATTTGATGAAATCAAAAAATATTTACAATATAAACAAATGAAAAAGCTTTGGATATATTAATCTGAGCATCCTGTCTTTTGCATTTTTTAACTGCATTTCTTTCAAGATTCTCTCTCTGAAATGGTACAAAGTGGATAGAAATTACAACTCAACAAAGTTACCATGATTTGGTACATGTCTTTCTGTTAGTTCAGATAAGCTACATATGATTCATTTATTATGCATGTGTTAGAATACAAATATAACTAAAATAATATATTATCAAAATGCCAGACAGCATTCTCCACAGAACAGAAATGTACACTAGGCTGTGACAATAACTGAGAATCACAGGCAATGAAATGTAACAGAAAAAGTACAAATTCCTTCATAAGAATATAATTGTGCTCTCTTATTTACCAGAGGACTATGCTGCTTCACCACATCAATGGCTGAGTACGAATATGGTGCTCAAGGACTGCCACGTGGTTTGGTGTGGGCTCATGGGGTGCCAAGCAGCGGCTTTAGAGTGGGAATCGGGCAGTGCAAGCGGTTTTATAAACATCTTTTGGGGCTCTTAAAAAGAGCCAATTATACAAAGCAGTATAAGCATAACACTGAGAAGTCTTCATCTCATTTACACAGACATCATGAAGTGACTTGCTTTGTTTGTGGTGGTGAAAGGAGGAGCTTTGTCTGTGCTGTTTAGACAATCAGCCAGAATTCAAGTATTCCAAAGCCACTTCATAGCAGAATTTGTATTGATCCTGAAAAATCAAAAGGAAACCACAAAGTCAGTTATTGAAGCAACTTAATTAAGGGAGTCGATATTTCTCTTCTGTTAAAATTATTTACTATCAGCTGTTGTCAATGGAACCAGTTTGCAAATCCAATTTATATTCAGATAAGATAATCTTTATATTAAACAGACAATAGACACTAGACATAGTAACTTATGGTACTGCTCACATTAGACGTGTATTTAGCTGCTCTAACACACTTGTATGAGAAAAATTGACTGCACGTAAGCAAATTGACTTGCAACCCTTCTGTCATCTATCAAAATGCTCATGTAGCACTTTATCAAAACTGGAGTTATTGAAATTCCTCCCTGGAAATGTTTATCTTAAAATAGACCCAGTGTTTAGTACTTCCCAGATCATAACTTTTATTTTAATGTCATTCATGCACTTGCTCCATTTCAGGGCAAGAGCTGCTTACTGTTTGCCCTCTATGTGTAGCCCAGACCCAACCCACAAGACTGTGCAATAGCCTTGTGAAATCAGGCCTGAGCTATATTAATTGGATTGATTCCAATTAATTTTTAGCAACTGAGAGTTGATGCTCAAGTTAGGTTCTTAACAGCTCTCCTGTTACCCCGGCTAAGTTTCCAGGTGCTTAACATGTAAAAGATCGTACGCTATTACTAAAATCAAAAAGCTATTAACAAGCATGGACCATTTCCAAGTTCTTCTGCTGAGCGCTATTATGTCAAAAGAAACCAAGTCTTAGATGCCCATATAACCTAAGTCATGAGTGAGTTGTATTTGAGGGTTTAAGGTCCTGCAAGGCTCCATAAACTGCTTGTGTCTCCTTTAGAATGAATAAAAAAAAAAAAAGAAGAAAGGAAAGAACAGAGTATTATGCAAATTCCTTTTCTGCTTTTATTGCATATATGTTTATAAATAAATGGAAATTATTCTATAACTACATAACAGATCAAAACAAGAGATCAGCCACTCATCCATTTCTACTCTTCCATGCTCATTTTATGCTGATTTACTGATCCAGCAGAATAACTGTCATTTTCAGTAAACCAAATACCTGTCTTAGAGAGCAGACATATATTATTTCCCACTGTGTTCACTCAGTAGTGTCCTTTGTACATTTTTATTATTCACTTGATGGTGGATATTAAAAGTCTCTTTAGACTATCTAGCTTCAGAGAGGTTATATTTAAATTTATTTTCTAGGCCACCTGTGGGTAGGTCCAATAACATTCGTCACCAAATGCTTTAGGCATTCCATAATAGAAATTTTGCAATACCATGTGTTACCTTTGTATGATAGCTGAAAAAATTCACAGATTTCCATACTGTATGGATGTGGCATTCAATTCTTACACTTGGAGGAAAACCAGAGGTTTCAATGAAATTAAGAGATGAATCTCTAAGGAAGGATGGTAAAGACTGCCTTTTATCTAGTCAGAAAGTGCATAACACGTATTGATAAAGCAGTCTTAAAACTATTTTTGTGAAATAATGCCATGATTTTGAGCCTTTAATATTTTACCATAAAATTTTACAAGGTAGATGAATATTACAGTTCTTGTTTCTCAGCCAGAGAAACTGAGGCAAAGACATTAATATAAGAAAGGTCATAAAGGATAAAGTCAGTAACAAGATCAGGAAAAGAACTCAAGTGTCCCAATTCCCTTTTACCATGAAGCAATCTACATGGAAATTGAAACCTGGCTAATTCAAATATTTGCTCCTACAAGGTGGCAGACCAAGACTGAAGAGATGTCGTTCAAACTCTGCTCACTGAGTGCATTATGTGATAATGGGAAAAATCCTGACTGTCCCTTGCCTTCATTCCTGTCTGTAAAATAAGGAAAACAATACTGATCTCTTTCACAAGTGCTTTGAAATTTCCTAATAAAAAAGGCCCTACAAGGCCTTTTGATGTCTTCCAGACATTCCCAATACCACTATCAATTTACTAAAAGGTACTTTTATATCTAAAATAATACATTTAGCTTTTTCGATTAAAAAAGTTCTCTGCTGAAAAATGGACACAACTGCCTGATAAATCTGTACCGGGAGAACTGTCACAAATGGGAATTTATAGAGAGCATTTTCTTTAACTGTGCATCCGCATGCTGGTAATTTTCTTTTTATTTCTATAAAATAAATGAATAAGAGATCAGTGAGTTCTGTGGACTTAAGCTCTGGGAGAATGGAGAACAGCAGGCCTGCCAAATCTCTGTCCAAACTATACTACATGAATGAAGTAGTAAGACATTTTCTTAATATCTAGGAAATAAAAATGTATGGTTCTCAGCATGATGATTCTCCTCCTGAGAATATAAACTAGAGGAAAAGAAGCCAACCAAGCTGCTCCCTTCCACCCCTGAGGAAGCTTGATAGTTTCTCACTGATACAAGACTCACAGCTCCACACTGCTGGCTCATGGCCCTGTGGTGCTGCTTGTGAACTCCCTCCTTGCTTTGCACAGCTGACAACATCTGGCCTTTTTCCACCTGCCTGGCCACAGCTGGGCCTAGGGGAGGGTTTGGGACTTCACAGGCAGGCTAGGAGAGAGCACTGTGATGGGGGATGTGGTGGGAGTTGTTCTCCCACAGGAGAGGTGAGGCACAGCCATCCCTGTGGTGGGGGTGATGGATATCCCTCCCTGCCCACCTTCACCTGTGCGTGAATGCCTCACTCTTCCTGTCCATTCTCCAGTGCGTGTCACACTCAGACCTCACCAGCTCACCTGAGAGGTCCTCTCCTAAAATTACAAGAGGATGGGCCAGCTCAGCAAGATGTCTCCTACCTCACCCCAGGCATGCCATAGAAAAGTTGCTGAAATGACCCCATACTTGTTTAACCGGAGCTTGCAAAATTGGCTCTGATTGGGTTAACATCCCTGAAAGTGCCCAGATGCTGCTTCCTCCTGCCTGTGATATTAAATCAAATGCAGCTGCCTCTTAAGCAGCCACCTCTGCAGCAGGATGTTGTAAAACAGTGTCTTTTATAGCCCAGGCTTCAGACCAGGGTATCACGCTACACCCATCTCCAAGTACAAACTACACACTGGAGTGTAAGAACCTGCTGGTTTAAGCTGTTCTGCAGCTCTTCTGGCACAGCAGCTGGCACTTCAGCAGTTCTCCATTTAGAAAAAAAGCTCATAAAACACTCTCTAGGAAAATAATTGCACATGGCCCCTTGTTTCTGAACTTCTTTAATCTTTCTATGAGATAGAGCGACCGTAATTAAATGCAATATTCTGGATGTCAAACTGAAATTCATGGCTTTGATAAATATTAGGCGATTAAGCTATTTATAAAATATATAATTTGAAAATCTGGCATTTAATTTTACGTAACTATTATTTCTACCATGCAAGGGCTGCTCTCCACTTGGTTCAGCCTGCTAGAAAAGAAAATTAATAAGGATGTTCATCTGAAAGTTTAAAACTCTTAAAAAATTCAAACGAACAGAGACAAAGTCTCCTTGGGAAGAAAGCAGTGTAAAAATACTCTTACAAGTGAAGTGACTTCATTATCCCCTTTGAATATGACTTGCTTGCTTTGTGAACAACTCCCACTGCAAATCCTGGAAATCTTACTGAGTCTTCTGAGAAAAGGAACATTTTCTATTTAATGGTGCAGTTAAAAAGCTCATACCAGAAGGTCCACCATGTTAGGCTTATTATTCCTCAGTGTCTTCACAGCATGGAATACGTCAACAGCCCTCTGATGTCGAAGCATTTCACAAACAATGCTGATTGCACAAAATGTCCCACTGCGGCCACCTCCATTCCTACAATGAAAGTGATAAAATGGCTCAGTTACAATGCACTCTGTGTCACAAGTTTGTACAGCAACAGGGATGGCGCCAGAAGGCATGAGTTCCAGCAGGGAGAAACCACAGAACATTCCTGGCCCCAAAGGCTGCTGAACTCTATGCAACACATGATTTTTAATTGGAATTAGCATGCTAAAAGGTCTCAAAGCTATGATTCAGAAGTCAGCAGGCTGACAGCCTGGAGGGAATTGAATGGCTGAGTTTTGCACCACCCTTCAGTGAACACTGGAGACAGCACAAAGAGGATGCTAAAATAAGGACAAAGTACTTTTAGTTTCAGTTCAACACCACTTTGCATTGTAAACACACATGGCTGCAATGAACACCAGGCCTGGAAATGCTATAGAGAAAGTGAATCTTTGAGTTCTTTTATTCCAGATCCTGGTGTCTTCCTCCTGGGTGCAAAGGCATTTTGGAGGAACCACAGAAGCATCAGAAGTCTCATTTGAGGGGGTCGTGGTGGCTGCACACTTGGTATGGCCCTGGGTGGTGCTGTCATGTTCCCCTGGCTGACGATTTCAGCTCCTGGCAGAAGGAAAAGGGGCTGGCTGCCTGGCAAGGACTGCAAATGTATTCCCCCACCACCCACAGTATCAGACGATGAGAACCCAAAGTGAATTGCTAACAAAGAAGCCAGGCACAAATGTTCATATGCATGATCAAATACAGTATTTAATAATACTTTATCCCTGGCTATTTTTAATCTTCAAGAGAATCTCTTTCTTTCAGGAAACCCCATTATTTTTACACTTATTCTAATCAGAATCTTTATGCTGTGCTTCACTGAAAATAATAAACCTTAATAATTACCAGAGTGCAGACTAGTTAGGTAGCAGGTCTTTCAAACCAGCTTTGCAAATGGCTGATTTTCAAAGGAAGAGACAACGTCGCACATCTGTCACATCCAGGCACTATGAAAAGAACGCTCTCTGCTGCCAAAACAGTGCCTGATATTGTGGGACTGTTTGAGAATTTTAATTAAAATAAAGTCATTTAAAAGGATTATATTAGAGCTTTTTCTTTCTTTACTGCCTGGAAGTGACGCATCTGTGATGTTGTACAACTATTTAATATCATCAGCCACCTCAGAGATAACAGTAATTTGCACTTCAAAAGGGTCTTTTCAGCTAAAGATCTCAAAACATTAATTAATCACACTGCACAATGCTCCTTTGATGAAAGTATTATTATCCCCATACTACAGATGGGCAAACCGAAGAGCAATGACTTGTTCAAGGTCAGTGATAGTGGGAATTATTAATATACTCTTAGATTTTCCTCCATCATACTAACATGGGGTCTCAACTTCTGAACGTGGTTTTCCTGGTAGCAGGTCCCTTCTCCATCACGGCACCATCTTTAAACAGATGTTTAGAGGAAGAGGAATACAACTTTAACTGCTGAAGACTCAGCCTCAAAAGATCAGCTACTTCTGAGGGCAAACAGCACGTAGAGGTATTAAACCATATCAAAAGAAGGATGGTGGCAAAGTGGATGAGAGTCTGCATCAGTGGAGCATAAAGTCACAGGAGGACAAAAATACATACCATTAGAAGAGAAAGGTAAGGCAATCACAGGATCATTGTAACTGGTTGGTCACACCAGTTTTACTCCTGTGCTTTATGTCTCGAAAATGAATCACCCCTCCAATACTACTTATTTCTATGGTCCTTATCTGCAGAAATCAAAGGTACATTGTTCTCAAGGCACATTTTTGATTTACTGTGAATAAATATGCAACTTTCCCATTTGCAAGAGTCACTGGACATTTTTATATAAAAGAGAGTTAACTTGAACCCATCATCTTTTCATAGGGCTCTAACAAAGGACAGATGGGGAAACTCATGAATCTACATTAAAATTACACAATTCCTTTTGCATTCAAAGCTTTTAAATGAGCAGTCGTATTATTTATTCAGTTCCAGATTAGACAGATGCCTCTTCACCTCTTCACAAATCTTTTAAAGCCTGGCACAAATTCTGTGACAGTATTCCCTTATTTCTCTCCTCTGTTCCCAGTACTTACAAGCAATGTACAACTGTGCGTCCCTCTCCCCCGTTGTATTCCTCCTGCCACTTATCCACCTGACGGATGAGCTTCAGGAAGGAGCGTTTAGAAACCGGAGTGTCTCTGTACATGGGCCATCCCAGGAACTGGAACTGCTGCACCATCCGATAGCCGTCTTGGGGCTGGAGAGATTCAGACAAAAGCAGGAAAAATAGCAGTATTTTTTTGGCACATAATTTAGATATTTGCATCAGTGAGGGAAGTTGTTCAAGCAGATGATTGCTGACAAAGTGCTAATGTAATTTCAACTGCCCTTGAGGATTTATGACTTTTAATTTCCAACAGAGTTATTAGAACAAGAGTTTTTAAGCGGAGTGCTATACAAATAGGCTAGAATACAGCAATAGTACATCTGCATGATCAAGCAAATAATTAATTAATACGATAGGATGAACTTGGTAGCAAAGACAGAGCTGCAACACAACTTCAATTACACACTGTTTTCATACGTAAGCTTCAGTATATTTAAGAATGTTTATGTTTGCTGGTTTTTTTTACAAGAAAGGTCAAAACCTCTCAAGATATTTTGAAGCAGGAAACAGCAAAAAATACAAAAGGAACCCTCAGATGTTTCTGGCTCATAAAATATATCTAACTACATTTTATTTTATTGTATTCTACTGCAGTAGTCAGAACCCCTCTGGTGAAATGTTACTGAACAGTTGCTTTATGGTGATTTAAAATAAAAAAGGAGCACAGAACAAGTGATCGTGGCAGAAAACTACAGTTCTTTGAAAAGGGCATAATAAACATGCACATGAAAACTGGTTTTGTAGCCTAGAATTTGCCACTTCTGTGCAAAGTGAGGGCATTTTAGTGCCATTCTTAAAATAAACAATACACAGAAACATTGACATTACATTTTATTCTCTAGAGTAAGAGTTAATAAAGACGATGTGAGATTAACATGATATGGGAATAGACCAAACTGGATGCAGCATTAGATGTGTTCTCCAATTGGTTTTGGGTCCTTTATGTCAAAATTTGGTATCTACTGATTTCCTGTCCAGTTTCTTTCAGCTGATGGCCCCTCTTCCCAAAGCAGATCGGCCAGACACAGTGCCTGCTGAAGGTCATGTTAACACTGCTGGAGGCTCTATCTTTTATATTGCCACATTTACTGCAAATGCCAGGCCTTCACAGTATTAAAGAAGCACCTTGAAGCTTTACAGTCTGTTTCCCTGTTTCAATATTAACATGTTTTTGGTGTCTTTCACTGTTTTGCAAGCTACCAGGTCCCAGGGAAGTTCTTGGTTTTTCCTGCAGGAAATGCTGCTTATTCCTAGCTACAGCTCATTGGTGGTTGACAGGAGTTCATTGCAAAGGCTCCCTGGATGGGAAGAGATGCCTAGTCTGTGGTGGGATCTTTTTAGCACTCAGCTTGAAAGACGTGCCTCATTTAGTCTTCTGTCAACTTTATGGGAGCATAAAAGCTGGATACAAGAAACAACTTGTGCCTCTGAAGGGGTTACATATTTTATGAAGTGCGGTTAGTGGGATAGGATATTCAATAAGAGCCTGGGACTGCTATTGAAAAATATGCCTAGTATTGGTGCACAGCTTTCTTCATGTGACACAGGATACAAATACGCAGGATGGCTAATTTCAAACTATTGAAAACAGCACTGATTTCAGCATTTTTTCACTATCATACAATCTGAATACTGCATTTATTTCATTTTCATTTAACACACTTGAGATATGCATTAAAATATTTTTTACTTATATTATACATAGAAGGCCTTGTTTTCTCTTTGATTGTGGTGACTCAGTATTGCGCCACTGCTTTCAAATAAATAAGCTGAGAAATGAAAATGGTTCAATGTGAGTTTAGCTTTCATTTTTTTCATTTGAGTAGACTCAACTCATCTACTGAGACAAAACTGTTTTGCAAATAACATCCTTACTCTGGCTGCATTATAAATTCGGAATATCCGGCTGATGATGTCTTCTTCTAAGTCAGCTGATACAAACTCCACCTGAATAGGACCGTGCCGGTGGACTCCATTCTCTGGCCAGTACTGAGGACAGAGCTAGAGAAGACCATGGACAAAAAAGAAAACAGTGAATCACCTTGGATTTCATGCTGCCTCAACATACTTTTCTGTATTTTAATTCGTGATACATATACTACTGATATACTATACTACTGATACATATACTCTTGCACAGTATCTTTATAAAATGCACGATGCACCAAGTTTGGTTTTGAGTACTCTGCTTTCATAATGCCTTTTCAGGTACCTGAACATGCTGTTTCTTGCTGCTCTACTTGCCATTGCCTGGTATTTGGAGTAAAACACTTCTGACACTCAACAGTAATTCTACAATACATTATGACAAGACAGGGAGAGGCTAACAAATATTGCCATATCTTGGAGACAGAGGCTAAAGACCAAAGGCCTGGTATCTGCAACTGCCCCAAATAGTTGCTAATAATTCAAGCTGCATTAGAATGTGTGATTTATACAACAAAGGATACATCAATTCTCAAAACTCAGGATTTAACTTTCACATGCATTTCACCCGTGACCAATGATATTGGCTAATATCAGCATTGCTTTCAACTTTCAATAACTGCTTAATTTCATCTTATTAGTGACACCTGAAAATATTAATTATGCTTTCCTCAGTTCTAAGAAAACATTACTTCTAGGATCTAAAGATCACAAAGTAAAATTACCACTATCTTGCACAGTTTTAGAGTCTAATAATATGACAATGGCTTAATCCAGGAACCAATTATCATTTGTGTTAGTACTTTAAAGATTAAATCAACACTTTGCAAGGAGGTTTTTGAAGCTAGGCTCTGCCTGTCCATTTTTTTCACAAAAATCTTAATGATTTTTTTTTTCGGCCAGGGTATTTAGAGCAGTTCGAGCATGTAGCTTTTGTAAGCATTCACCAAAATTAAATATGAACTCATGAAATTTTGTTTGCTTGCAGAAGCATTGATGTCATATTTGGAACTTTTTATTTCATTCAGTAAAACAGCTGTGGGTCTTCATTTTGCTGCATTGCTGTTGGTGATCCAGAGCTGAGCTGACAAATCACACTTACTCCAGATGTTGTTTTGCATTTCTTATAACACTTAGTCCTCAACAAAGCTGTTTAGAGATGACTACATTTTAGGAAAACATAATCATTTACTTCATCAATTAAAAAAGAAAACAGGGTCTGATTTGCAGGAGATCACTTTAACAAGTTAAACCCATAAATTTCAAGTAGTAAAATAAATTTTCTTTTTTTTTTTAACCCCCCTGTGATTTGGTCTGCTGAGACAGCTGCTTTCCAAATATTGTCTAAATCTTACACAGATTTTTATTATGAAATATGCTAGTGTACAGGATAGCAAAACGCAATGCACACAATGGGTGCAAATGCCAGTGCTCAGATCATTTAACATGCACAATTTGGTACACATCTTTCAAATACATAGGAATACTATTCTAACAGATCTCTGAAAAATGCTTAAATGGTAATAAGGAGAGTTGTTTTCTGGGGCTGTTTTAGGAAGCTATGATTTTCAAGTTCTAAAGAAACCAAAAGCATTTAAGTCTGCACATTTTGCATGCAAGTGATGCTAGCGACTCTCTTCAAGTCAGAGTCACTATGAAGGGTTGAATTTCATTTCCCAATAGAGCATAACAATCCACATAAATGGTAACATCTAAACAGAACGGTAAACACTTCATATATACATAAATAATAATAACAGTAATTATTAATAAATCTGAATGGAATGCATGTTTTTAATAAGCTTTGCACTCTCTCCACTTCTGTTTGCTCTGAGGGTTTTGAGATTTATTCTTAATGAAAAGATTGTTACTTGCATTAAGAGGTAAAAGGTTTAACATACTGCAGAGGCAGATGCATTAACTGCATATCCCAATAGCTTTTAAATCCTGTGAGGTGAATAAATGCTTGGTCTAGCCCTGCCCTATTGTAAATTCAAAACACAGCCAACAAATTAAAAAAACTCTGTTCAGCAGTCCCTAACAGTCTGACTCCCTTGAGTCTTTCCTTATTCACTCAGAAAATAATCTTAGATTCATGAATAAAAGTTTTGTCTTTCATTTCTATTTTTCCTCCCTGTAGACAGTAAAGGGCTTAGAATTAGAAATTCAGTCTTTATAACAGTCTGTGGAATTCCTACACATTCCTTTGAAAGACCAAACGGAAGATTAGTATCTCTTAAAAACAAATTCTACATGTTAAAAAGAAGAAGAAACTTTTTAAAAGTATGTGCAATACTGAACAAAGCTAAAAAGATTCTTGATAATTTAAAAAATAAAAATGACATGCAGTCTGCTATAAAAAATTACCATTGCTCTTAACCAATAATTAACAAATATTTACATAGTAAGAATCCAGCTTACCACCACATTATTCCAACCGAGGGCTGGCGCAGTTTGTTGTAAGTAAGGAAATGATATCTTTCTAAGGACTTGGAATCGTGCAGCTGTGAGCCAGGCTCTGGGACACAGTGATTAATCCTAGTGATTAAATTGCCAACCAGTAGGTTCGGTTTTCCAATTTTCTGAACAACATGTACAGCATGTGCAACTCTTTTGTAAGGTAATTACATTCCCCTACACGTTTTGTTGCCCTCTTTTCTCTTCCAAAGCATGCTTAGTCTCCAATCTTCAGTTCCTCTCTCCTAGTTTAGTTCCTATCTTCTTGCTAATGACAATGTCATTTTGTGCAACACACACCACAGATTTTCACACTGGGAACACCTATTCCCTAGTAAGGAGACCTAGGTCACTGACCTGTTTCAGGCAGGCTAATAAATATCTGTTGGCTTTTGTTTATGACTTGGGCAATTATTAGCATGTTTCAGACTTGAGTCAGAATTCTACAACCTAATTTTTGGATTTTAGCAGCTCTTCCCAAATCATGTTCTCTTAGAATAAATTATATGTGCATGCACTTCTGTGTGCATTAACATTTTGGTGGAGAAGCTGCTGATGGTCTGATTTATTCCTCTTTCCCTATGTGTATCCGCAAGCTACAAATCAATTTTTTCGTGTGTAAGTATTTAATGTTGTTTTACAAAACTAATTACATCCTAAGGCTGTTCTATAATGCTGAGGCACTAGCACTTCTCTTTTGAACGAGGCATTTTTCTGGACTTACTTGTGCAGGATCCACATCATTCAACATAACTATTGAAGTGCAGTGATAATCTAGGACCAGTCTCCAGAAATCTTTGACGGTATTTGGTAAGGGATGCTGTGTAACGATAAAAGCTGATGGTTGCTTATAGCTCTGAAAAGAAGTAACAAGATGATGAGAAGAATGGTAAGAGATAAAAATCCATTTAGCAGAATGTCAGTCATAGCCCCAAAACTTCAGGACTCGAAGCATTATTTCTATTTTCTATATTATTAATATATTGTTTTCAGCTCTTTCCTGAGATCTTATATGCTTCAAAGTTAATAAACTGTATTTGGGCAGGATATAACTTCTGCAGATGTTATATTTCTAAAATGTATTTCATGCCACAGGCATAGAATAAAATCATCAGAGATTTTTGCTTCCAATGCAACTCCTACAAGATTTTGAGCAACGGGTTTGTTTCGAGCTGTTAATGGACAGATTAATCTTGGCTGTTTGCATTTAGCTCTAAATTTGAATGATGCCTGTGAAAGGAAATATCTAGTTATTCTTCACAAATATTTTTAAAATTCTGGTCTATCTGACAGCAGCAAGGATACCCAGGGGATAAATTTCAATGCTCTTTGTTTCTTTTAGTACCAGAGTATGTCATTGACTGAACTGTTCGCTGGAACTTTTCCACTGTGGATCTCAAGCCAGCATTTTCACTTACAACCTTCTGAGTGCTGAAAGCCACCCATGCCATACTGGGGCAAGTGCTGGGAGGGGGTGCCATTGCCTTCATTAAGGAGGGAAGGGAAGTTTCTGCATGCCTTGAACTGAAGCATTTGCACCACAACAGAGATCCAATCGCTTTGGCTATTGCAGGCACATGGTGTGATTGCTGGGGCTGTCCTGTGCAGGGACAGGATTTGGACTTCAACTTGGCAGGTGGCAAGAGGATGGTGCCAGACTCTTTTTGGTGGTGCCCAGTGACAGGACAAGGAGCAACAGCCATAAACTAAAACATAAGAAGTTCCAACCTCAATGGGAGGAAGAATTTCTTTACACTGAGGGGGGCAGAGCACTGGCACAGGCTGTCTAGGAAGGTCATGGAATCTCCCTGTCTGGAGACACTCAAAACCCACCTGGACACATTTCTGTGTCACCTGCTCAGGGTGACTCTGCCTTGGCAGGGTGGTTGAACCACACGATCTCCAGCGGCCACTTTCAATTCTGTGATGCAGTGATCTTTGTGGGCCACTTCCAACTCAGGACATTCTATCATTCTGTGATTGTTCTTTCAGAGATGGTCAGTGAGGAGAGCACAGAAAATGAATCCTCCGTGTTTTGGGTACAGATGCAGACATCCAAAACTTCGGCCCTTTGTTTCAGCACACTGCAACCAGCAGGTATGGATGCTGCTGGTATATCAGGCAGCTGCTTTCTATCCTACTGGTCCTGTCTTGCTGGAAGTTTCACGCAGATGAGAGAACCCCCAAAGGGGTCTCCATTACTCAGTCTATTAGAAACCTCAGCAGTTTTTTTGGGAAAACTATCCTCAAACTCATTCTAATACTGAATAATGAAAATTATGCTTGCTACCCCTTTTTCTTGAAGTGAGCTTTGAAGGCTTACATGAGATGATTCAACAGCACCTCAACTGATGCAAGTGGAGAGGGGGAAAAACTTCATTTTGCTTGCTGGAGATCAAGTGTTTAGAGGGATGGACAAATGTCTACTCTTATCCATCACTGCAGGGATACTGCAGAAGCCTGGCTAAGGTGTTTCAGGCGGAAAGCAACCCAAATCACCTCCTCCTTCGAAGCCTTTTGCCCAGATACAGTTCTGTATGTAGCTCATTGTTTCAACAGTGAAGAAGGGAAGTGTCTTCAAAGTGAGTACTAAGGCACTGCTCTTTCTGAGCATTACTTAATTCACAGAACAACACAGTAGTGAAGTCTCCAGGAAAGAAGGCAATGTAACAGCACGGTTGCAAACTGCAGATTAAGGAAGCTCTGTTCTAATATGAAATGTCATTGACCTACTGTGAGAACCTAGACAAGTCACTTACACTTCTGTTCTCAGTTTCTCTACATAGATAAACACAAAGATACATTTTCCTACATTTTCACAGCAGTGAACTTATTTTCAGAAAACGCTTTGGGAACTTGGAAGGAAAGAAATGAAAAGAACTGCTATAAACTGTTATTACTCTAGCTTCACTTTTTAAAAAGGCCATTTACAATGTGTTCTTTCCTTGCTAACCTCTGTTTTCTTGTTGTTTATGTGTTTGACAACCATAATGACTATAGCTGTAAATCGTCAAAAATAGGCTATAAATATCTACAGACTGTAAAGGCAGTTTAAGTGTGTTTTTACTGTTATTCTATTACAAGGATTAGTATTGCCATGGATGCTCTCTGAAAAAAACTCCACACACATGAAGAGGAACCATTCATTCAAACAGAAATAAACGGGAAGGCTGAAGTAATGGCTTGTGTACTATCTTGTGTTGACAGACAATTATTTTTTTGGTTAATTATTGTTTAAATTATAAACAAAGGGATCTGAAATATTGCTGCAAACCTTATTATTCTATTTAACTGCCTCAGTCTCTTAATAGGTAACTCTTGTTTTCCTAGGCCAGATGGTTAAAAATTCAAGCACTAGGGAGAAATCCAGACAGATTTAATTTATCAAAACTCCCTGAATTGCTCTCTGAGCATGGCTTTGGAACCTTGGCTGTGACATAACAGATGTGTGATCCTAAATGCACTTGGGAGTTTAAAGATTTTGTGCCACACTTTTGGAAAACAAAACAAGCTAGAAGGATTTCAGTCTTCTTAAGCTGACTCCATTTCCTAGCATGGCTCAGTTTGGAGGGCTGCTTATTGCCTTTTTATTATTAATGATGTGGCAGAGACTTACATCCATCAGCGCAGCATTGATGTAGTTACTGCTCTCCCCATCTATAGTGATGAGGAAAGGCAGGCATCTGTCTGGAGGCAGCACATCCATACAGCGGTTCTTTTCGTGGTTTCGCGGCAGAAGCGCGATGCTGCAGTCTTCCACGCGCAGCGTCGGAGTCACCATGTTTAACGTCTTTCAAAGAGAGTAAACAATGCAACAGGAAAATTAGCACAGCACTGAAAGCAACCCAAAACATTTCAGAATAGATAGATCAGCTCGGCATTCAGTTTCAGTGGGAATCAATATGCAGAGAAATGAGAACACATTACAGTCAGCAGGGTTTGGAAGAAGAGAAACCCTGGAAGCATACAATTATGAAAAATAACCACAAAGACAGCTGCAGAGTAGCCTGCCGTCTGGAAAAAGGACAGTGGAAGGATCGACATACTTCCCCTGAGTAAAAAGAATATTTTACTACTACCCCATTGCATTATTTTATGATTCAAAGTAACTCAGCAGAGATGAGTGACATGTTATTTTTCCCTTTTTTGCAGTCTTTCCCTCCTAGACCTGTTGCGAAATTCATATGGCTACAAACACTTAAGCAGAAGACTTTAGTATAGCTGAACTCTATGGCTTCTAGGCAATGCTAGCCACTGCTTACCCTAAATTCCTCTTTGATCTGGCTCGAGTTTGTTTGAGGATCCAGTTTATTCATTTCATAGTAAGCAGACCTAACTTGAGAAGCTGGAATAGATGTGTCCCCACAAAGACAGGCTTCCAGGATGGCATCATGGATGAATACATACTGTTCCTGGTAAAGCAATTAAAATACACAGTTACTGACACAGAGCGCATAGACCTTTAGCATTTTGGTAAATAAAACATAACAACTAATATGGTTGCTACTTCTCTCTTCAGTTTACCAGCACTGAAGCAAGACCAGAAGGAACAACCACAGTTTAAAAAACTTTATCCCACTCATTTACGAATGAATACAGAAAGATTGGTAAAAACTAACTACAAGTAGTTACAGAAGCACAGTAACACTCCATAGTAAAACTCAGAATTTCTGTTTCTAGTTTCCTCACTCCTCTGGGCAGTTCTGTAGTTACTAACATGTAACTAAGCCTCAACAAGATGTACTCCAGAATGAATCCTTCTCAGTAAGGAATCATTCTGTTTTTTTTTTATTTTTTAAGAAACGTTGTGAACCTTCAGCGCAGCATAACTGTACACTTGTTTGGGCAGGAGTTCTTCACGTTTGTGCAGGGATTATTTTCTGCATGTGACTGAATAAACAACTTTCTGGAGGGTTCCAACTACAAAGCTCTATCTTTATGGGCTCTATCTTTACTCTTCTAGAGCATCTTTTCTTGCAAATACCTCAGTCTGCACCATGTTAACTCTCCGGGATCGAAGCTCTCTCACGCAATTGTAAATGTCTACAACACCTTCTCGTTCTGCCATATCTAGCATGATGTCAATGACAATGAAGCATCCAGTTCTGCCAGCACCAGCACTAAAGTAAAAGAAGAGCATGGTTAATGTACAGCAGTGCATTGGAAATGTGAAAGGTGTAAGGGTTCATCTCACAGGTACTTGATCAATAGGATGATTACTGAAATTGAACTGAGCATTTGCAGGACTTCAGACTCAATTTTTTACTCGCATTTATATATAGTATATATATTTGCTATATGTGTGTATATATATATATACATATGTATAAATATGTATGTAGTATTCTTGTTTATAGTTCTTGTGAGTATAGCTCCAGTGGCTTCAGCAACCTGTGTGGGGAATACACAATAAAGGAGAAGCAAAAGTAGGTCTTGAGTTGAGTGCAAACCACAACAGAGAGATTTGTGTTTTACCTACCTGCAGTGAACAACCAGGGGGCCGGCGTTTGGCGGACTCTTGGACTTGACCTGCCGTACAAATCCCAGCAGGCCTGTGGCATGGTACGGGACACCGTGGTCCGGCCAGCCCGTGAAGTGGAACTGACGTATTTCCCGAATCTCATGAGCACCTCTCTGTTGAAAAGGCAAGGGTTGAAATCTTCAAAAGCCTGAGCTTTGCTGAAAAGCATCCACCCCCTACCAACACAATCTGTACAGACTGCTGGAGAGCTTCCTCATAGCAGGAGAGCAAGTTCAAAGGTTAGATATCAACTGGTTTCAAAGCCTTACAACAAAATTAAACAAGTAAGCACAAGATTGGTCAGAAAGTTTTAGTGACAAGAGAAATGCTCATCTCTATCTTTAAGCACTAGGCTGCTTGCAAACTGTGGCCTTAAGATGCATGGCATGATCACAGAACAGGTCAGCAGCAAGGCTGAACATAGAGCACAGATGACTTTTTCTCCCCCGGCTCTCCGCAGGGGTTTTGCTGCTGACTTCAGGGAACTACCGCTTCAGCATAATTTTCCTTATCATCTGTCTCCTTCATTGGTCTGAAAGAAAAAGCTGAATAATAAGAAACCTTTTTGCACCTTCAATCATAGGAGCTGTGTTTACAGCCCTCCACATGCTCACCCTTCAGGTGATTTGCCACAGCCTACAAGGATATAGATATGGTGAGACAGGTATGAATGAGAAGCCGATTGTGTGAGTAATTTCCCATGTGATTTTGGGGAGCAGTCTGGATATTAGAAGTGTGTATGCTAAGTTTTATTTTCTTACTGCTTGTATTTTCCCTTCCCCTTCTAAAAATGTAGCTGCCACTATTTTATTCTCATTAGAAATCCACAGACTGGAGGCCATCATACATAGCTCATAAGCAAACAGCAAAATTATGTCATATCATGTCTAGGCTGGACTAAATGCCAACAATATTAATAACTGGTAGTTTACAGCTTTTCTTCTTAAAGATGCATTTCCTGTCTTGAGCTGGTTTGCATAGAAAAGGTTTTATTCTCTTTGAAGAATAAGTAATGTAATCTTCCTAATTTATTGCTGGTGCATTAGTCTGGGATTTTCAATGGTGGAGAAATTTTGGACATGCCAGCGCTACAGGACTAGAGAGGACATAGTGTATCTTGGAGTCTTTGATGCTCTGACAGCTCAGGCTGGGGGTCTGTGGAGACAGGGCATCTGCTCAGAGGAATACCTCATCTCTCCTGGAAATGGACACAAAAAAACAGGCACAGGAGAGAATTAAGAGCATATGAGGCAGTGGTGTGGACTGAGGAGATCACAACCTTGCAACAGAAATGACCTTATATTCTAAAAACCAATTTTAAAGCATAATGAAACCCAGGAATAGACAAAACAATTTACATTTAAGACAGTCTAGCAAACACATTCAAATACAATTTGGACTCTGCTTTCTGGGGATTTTAGAGTGTGTTCGTTAACACATCTCTGTTGCTGTAAGCAAGGCCTTCAACTCTGTAGAGAGCTCTGCTTAGGCAGAGTATCAGTGTCTCCCTTTTCTATTCCTTGTAACAACTGCCCATGATCCTCCAAGAAACAAAGATCCAATGCCATGACTACACAAGCTGAGGAGTGAAGTGAGTATTCCATACAAATTCTTCATGCTGTACACAGCCGAGATTTTCAAACAATTTACAAAAAAACCAAACCGCCCCTCCAAAGCAATGTGCCCAGCTGCAACAGAGGTCAGGTTATGCCCTGTGCCTTAGTCCTTATGTCCTGTGCCTTAGTAGTGAAAAGGCTGTCTGTCAGGCTGACTGAGCTTTTGTCTGTCATTGGTAACAGCTACTAAGGAAAGGTTTTGCACGTAGGGGCCTTTTATAATGAGTTTTCTTATTATATTTTAAAAAGAATGATTTTTGTATCTAGCTTTTCTGCGGGTTTCTAAACCCAAAATAGCACACAACTGCATGAAATCATAAAAGCATATGCTCAGCTGGTAAAGACTGTATTTTCTACTTTTTCTTGCAGCTGAAACAAACAGAAAATGGTGTACACTGCTAAACCCTAGGATGTTACAAAAAATTCTACACAAACTTATGTTGCTGCTGTATGTTACTATTCATGTATGACTTATTCATCTGAGTTAACTGTTGTGCTGTAAAGAAACTGCTCCAAAGGAACTACTTATCCACACAATGCAAAGCATATCTAGGAAATGGTCTTCAAAATCACACTGCACTTTTGGGTTCAATTTTCTCAGCATTATCCCCCTACTACTCAACATCCATTAAAAAAAAAGAAAAAGTAAGTGATCAGTTTATCTTCAAACAAATCAATTTCTAAACTGTACTTTAGGAGCAGGTAGGAGATGTTCATCAACAGACAGAAAGGATGGTCAGAAGGGACTGGAGGTCTCCAGTCCAACCTCTGACTCAAAGTGGGCCTATGGCCAACACTAGATCTGTCTAGCTGAGCCCTGATGATCCCCAAAAATGGAGATTCCCCAGCCTCTTTGGGTAACCTGCTCCGGCACTGCATTACCCTCCTGAAGGTTTCCAGTGCAAACTCTCCATCCTGCAACTTCTTGGCCATCGGCCCTTGCTTTGCTATCTACTACCAGTGACACAAAAGAGGAGAATGTGACTCCTCTGATTGTCTAAACATCTTTGAAGTAGCTTCAGGCTGCAATTAGATCTTCCTTACCCCTCCTCCTTATCTCTACCACAATTGACAAGGCCAGTTCTCTTAACTGCACCCTTGCAGTTCATAAGTGCTAAATCTTCAGTCATTCTGGATTTCAGACGCTGTCCCCAGATGTCACTCTATACTGACACAGCAGGTTAGGCCACCTAAGGCACAGAACTTGGCAAATTTTCCTGTTGAATTACTGAAGTTCCTGTTGGCCAATTCTGCAAGTCCTTTGGAACTTAGGCTCCAATGATAAGTGTTAAGGGTTCCAGTATCACCTGTCCCTTTGTATTATCTCCATGTTTGGTTAGGGTGTTCTCTGCTTCATCATGCACCTTGACTTAGAGGAAGTGAAAAGTATCAGTCCTGGTGTATCAAAAATATAAACTTGAGAGAATTATGGTGAAAGAGATGCACAAACCTGACCTTCCAGTACCATTGGAGCTGTTAAAAAAAATGGAAAATGGAGTAAAAACAAATGTACTTTACTCAAACTACACTGACACTACTTTTAGAGGCTTACTGAAAAACTACCAACTATTAAAAAGCAGTGTCTAAATGAAATCTTTTCAGATGGAGATTTTTAAAAAGAAATAAAATGTTTAGTGCCTTTTATCTCTATCTGTTCTAATGCACTTATTCAAGACAGTTTGGTTATGTTCAACTGTAAAATCCTCTAGGTCTTTTCTTCAGTCCCAGTTAAGAAGCTAAAAGCTAACATCAAAGCATGAGCTTAAAATTTGCAGAATAGAAATCAACCAGCGCTTCATCTACTTCAAAGTGTAGCTAACGTTTCTCATCTGTTTATTAAAAATACCTAAATGCAAGGAAACAACAGGCTTGAGTGAATTCAATATACAATATGCATAGTGGTAAACATGATACAAAATTTCAGTTCATTCAAAGCACATAATTCTATTATCATTACCCTCAGGTTGCTGTATTGATGCATATTTAAGTATTAGATTGAAGAATAAAACAGGAAAAAACCCTAATTCCTTTGTTACTCTGGACGTATGTACAGAGACCCTGTGGGGTAGTCTTTTTGGCAGTTTCAGGTACCTGGTACTGCAACTAAATCAAAAGAAGCTTTCTAAGCTAATTAGCTGAAAATCTACTCATGGTAAGGGAACATTACTTCAGTGTGCCATTAGGAATATCTAACCTTCCAAAGAGGCCCGTTCCTTAGCATTCTGCAACTCAAGTGAGTCCTGATACGTACAATTAAAACATTTCTGTCCTTTAATGAAGTCTGAATTAAACTGCTGAATTGCCACAAAATGCATGGTACACTTCACCACTGACTGACCCTGCCTGTTCTCACTTTCACTAAATACTTTATTTGTTATTTGTATGTTTTCCATATATCGCAAGCTGTTTGGGGGAGCTACAAGTTCCACAAGCTACAAAGCATCAAACAAATGCATGGCATTATTCTAACAGTCAAACAACATGCACAACATACTGATTGGAATGCTCCACGTGGAGATGGATTCCACATGAAAAGGGAAATTGCCTTGAGAAGAGCAGTGGTTTGTTACAGCTGTGTCTCTGCAGACCAGGCACACCCTGGCCCAACAGATAACAGTATTCTCCACCACACGCTTCTGAATAATGCTGCATGCAGCCTCTGGTACAGACAGAAAAGGATTGTGTGGAACATAAGATGGGAAAGCAGCACAAATGCGTTTTTCAATTGATTGCTGCGAGGGAGGCTTCGATTTCTCCTAGGCAAGGAACATCACTTTTTCTAACTCAGGCAGGGGCCAACGGTGATGAAAAGCACAGAAAAGTTGCTGCATTTAAAGAAAAACACAGCTTACCATAAGAGGGCGGTAGTCGTTTACCCAAAAATACCTACAAACTCAGGATGTCAGTCAAAAGATTTAACTTTCCCTTGTTGAATCGGTATGTAAATTACTTTGGCAGATACCAATTTTTACTATTAAAGAAAACTGAATTTCGAAACTTACCTTTTCTACAGCAAATGTTCGAATCACATATTCAGCCAGGAGCTCTGTTTCTATTAGGGTAACTTTAATGTCTTTATATATCTCTGTGTCATCTGGCCAGTATTTGCAGCATTTGACCTTTAAAAACACAAAAGAAATTAAGGTTCATTTATTTTACAAGGTTCATACAAAATCAATTTTGCATTCTGTGCAATGATTTCTGATTTAAAATGCAATCATGTGCAAAACAGTCACTTTTTCTGCATGTGGAAATGTTTAAGGGACATTGCCTCTTCTCTTTTTAACACAGCTTTCAGAATTGCAGGTGAGCTTTGTGCTATGGTTAGTGAAGTAAGGCCAATTTGTTTGGAGCACAAAGGATATTTATACCCTGCACAGTTCAGTTATGGTAACTGTTCATTTCCTGTGCTTTCCAAAGCAGAGTGTGCCCAAAGGGACTAAATACCATGAGAAGTTTTCCCCCAAACCTCTACTTATTGATTTGTCTCAAAAATATCTTTCTACCTTCTAAAATAAAAGTGTTTTGCAGACAGGAAGGACACCTCATTGCAGTTTACAGCTTCCTCACGAGGAGAAGAGGAGGGGCAAGCACTGATCTCTTCTCTGTGGTGAGCAGTGACAGGACCCGAGGGAATGGCCTGAAGTTGTGCCAGGGGAGGTTTAGGCTGGACATCAGGAAAAGACTCTCCTCCCAGAGGGTGTTCGGGCACTGAACTGACTCCCCAGGGAAGTGGTCACAGCACCAAGCCAGACAGTGTTCAAGAAGTGTTTGGACAACGCTCTCAAGCACATGGTGTGACTCTTTGGGATGGTGCAGGGCCAGGAGTTGGACTTTGATGATCCTTGTGGATTCCTTCTAACTCAAGATACTTATTGTATGATTCTCTACTTTTAGAAAAGTACCTGTTTTCTCAGATTGTCATTCAAAAGGAACTGATGAGAGGTCAAACAGCAGAACTCAATGCTTGAAGTCAAGAGATGAGTTTTTTGCCCAGGCTTTAACTATTTTAACTCTATATAGCTTAACTACTAATTCACTAGATAACTCCAAACATTATGGGTTGGGATTCATTTCCCTTAGCTCAACCTAAACTGCTATTTTTCAGAAGTGGGTGGTTTGAGGACTGTGTATGATGATGTAGATAGCTGTCAGACTTAAGAATTTTCTCCTCCTTCCCATTTGTGTGGACAAAGTAGTGGGCTGGGAAGCTAACACATTACTTACATCTCTCTCTTACTCTGCTTTATCATGGTAATAGCTATGCTATCACCACTGCATCTGGCCATCATCCAGTAGTGCAGTACGTGCTAGGAGTGGCATCTGCTCTACATCTGCTGCATGGAACAGTTTCTCTCTTTCTCTCACCAAAGGGAAAATTTAAAATGGATCTTTTAATACATGTAAATCTGGCTTACCTAAATATGCACTTAAATGGATCGGGTAAAAACTCAAGCACTTTAAATATTCAATGGAAAACTGATAGAAAGAAGAAATTAAACTTCACAACTGATAAGAGTATTTCTCAAACCCATTTTCCTGCAAAAATACTTTACTATCATGCCTAATCTAGAGCACAAGGTAAAACAGATGAACATGTGTATAACCATACAGTAAAAACTATAATGGATGATTCAAATTATTTATTTATACAAACTCCAGGTTCAGTATACAAAGGATTACACAGAGAGTCAAACCCTGTCCTGTCAAGAAGAAAAAAATACTTTCCTAAGCATTAGTTTCTAGGATGTAGCTGATAATTGTGTACAACCCCTCTTCACTGTCTGGACAGATGGGAGGTCTTGCCACATCACAGTAGTGACACTGGCTGGTAAAATAAAAAGTTTGTCCAGGCAGGATCAATAGTTCTGGCCCTTTTTCTGACTTGTTAGAAGGATAAAATTTAAATCTGACTCGGACTGAGTTGAAGGGCTGGAAAAACAAAGCCCCACATCAGGATCTGCTTCAGAGAAAAAGAGTAGTCTGGTCAGCAGCCTTGGCTCCCAGCCACAAAAATATACAAGCATCCTAACAGCTTGTTCCTGCTTACACAGCTGATGGAAAGCTCCTAGAGCACCGCTAAAGTTCAGGTAGCTTCATAAGCAGGTTTTTATTTATTTTTCTATGCTTGTCTTTAGACCTAGTAACCGCATTAGTATTGACTAAAAAAAAAAAAAAAATCTTCATAATCTTCACATTTCATCTGCTATTGAGGGTGGTTTCAGGACAACTGGCCAGACCAGAGTTCCCTTCCATGGCGAGAGGCTTGGAGCTGGGGCCCTGGACACTGCCTGGCACTCCTGTAACAGGGGCAAGGGCAGCAAGGCTGCTCCCCCTACCATGCTCAAGAGACAGCAAGCTGACAGGGTGCCAGTGGGGAGGAGAAGGTTTCTGCCAGCCAAGGACCAAGCTGAGGGCCATTCCCAGGATGCCCGAACAGGATCTCTGACAAATGCGTATTCATCTCTAAAGCGTTATCTATCCCCTGTAAGCAATGAACAAACATTTCAAAAGCATTAAACATTGCTGCGAGCAGTTTAGTAGTTACTGCTGCTATCTATTGTTGCATCTACTTGATATTTATTCAGATCTTATCTTGTTCGGATGTTTTTCCAAAAATCCTCTCATAGAAGCTAAGTGAAAAACACTGAATGCTCATGTTTTGTCTGTGTTGTTAAAATAATCCAGAAAATTCACATTGTTCAAATCCCTCAGGCCAGCAAACTGACCCTTTTATAGTCATTGCCGGGAGCTCTTTGAAACAGGGTTTTCCTACCTATGGCTAAGATGATTTTTTGACTCTTCATGAAGAGTAAGACAATTCACACTGCCTCCGGGCTGGAGCAACACACTGACAAGCCCTCCCCTGGAGCTGATTCCCTCTTCCTGCCTGTTCACATATCTGTGCCATAGGTGGAACCTGAGCCACGCGGAGAGAGCCAGCACACGTAGGAAGGGAGCAGCTGCAGCAGTGATCCCAGGCACAGCACTGCTCACCAGCACGTCTCTTTGTTGCTAACTTTAGCCTTGCTTCTTTCTGATGTGTGCCTGCCATCCTTGAATTGGCTCTAGTTTAGCAAAATAAACGATCGGGGAGGGGGAAAAAGCAACCCTGGCTGAATTAAATTGCTCTT
Organism: Origma solitaria; assembly: GCA_013397895.1. Lineage (NCBI taxonomy): Eukaryota > Metazoa > Chordata > Aves > Passeriformes > Acanthizidae > Origma > Origma solitaria. The sequence goes on along the minus strand of VZRL01004605.1, from coordinate 2,220,747 downwards.
TCCTTGAAGGTAAACATGCCTGTTTCTAACCTGCTAAGTTCAGACAGTCTGGTTTATGACTAAGAACTAGGGACAATTCAGAAAGACCAATTTAGAAGAGCCCAGTCCCCATGTCCTTATGCCTCAACCGCTGAATTGGTTTCCACTCTTTTTTAAACCTTATTTAAGATGATACAGTGGAATAATTAGGGAAGCATTGGGAGATGCCGCACAGAAGTTATAGCCTTTTGTGCCCTGTGCAGCTTGGGCCTGCCGGGGATTTCTTACTCTGCTACACAGGGGATTTTGGGCATGGAGCAGACTGGAGCTGAGCAGAAGGATCCATGACAACACAATTTCCTGAAAACCCTCCCAAGTGGAATAGGGGCTGTAAAAGCCATGGGAAGCGTGCCAGAGCTGCAGTCAGAGCCACAGACCAACTGATGTTTCACTCACTAGGAGGGGGAAAAAAACCCCAAACCCAACTTCATTCTAATTCAGGCTTTTTTCCCCACTTTTGGCTCTTATTCTGCAATGCTCTGCATGTGCTGAGCTCTGGACCTGAGAACTCTGTGGACCCCTGGTGAACCAAAAGTCAAGCAAATGCTTAAAGATCCATCTCCCATCTCCTCTAGGACCATTCAAATAAATGCAAAAGTGTCTTAAAGACAGAAGTAGATTAACTAGTGTAAATCAAAATCACATTTAAAAATGCTTATTGGATCAGGGCCTTTATTTGAACAGGAAAAGACAATTGCAACAAAATAGAATATGGTTTTACTCATTAAATATGAGAAACACTGCTGGTAACATATGTTCATTTTTTCTTTTTAGCACAGCTTTAGCTACCATAACTTGACGAATCTCTTTTCCATTTTATAAACATTTGGTACGTGTTTTACAAAAAAAGCCTTACTAACAGAAGGTTTAACTAAATAATTGATACATGATTCCAGAACTGAATATTAAATGCACTAGATCTTTTTTTCCACACAGTTGCTACCATAACAGTAAATATCATCCTCAAAGCAGAAAACATAATTTTGAAATCTCATCTGAGCAGAATTATAATTGAGAGTTTGTTCACATACACCCCACATTTATATCCTACCAACATGCCAAAAAATACAGATGTTCATCACAAGATGAGATAAAAGGATGATTGCCAGAGACATAATTAAAATGCTCTGGTTTAATCTATTCATCCCAAGGTACACTGTCCAATTGTTTCAAACATGTTTATTTTACTAATAATTTTAGAAATTTGGAGAAGAGAATTATCTACTTCCACTCTCTAGTTCCACCCCCCAGTAAAATAGTCTAATGTGTGAAACTTAGAATTAAAAATGAAGGTAGAAAGTTGTTGTTGCTAGTTCTAAATATAACAAATAATGTAGGCTGTGGATGGCTAATGAACACAAATTGTGACTTCCGAAGCTGTATATTTAACCATTTGGCAATGTGACACATGTAGCTAAAGGCAGTAGGAAAGTCAGGTCAGTAATTCATTTACCTAGAATTTTGGAATAGGAGTAAAATTACAGACTTAATATGTGAGCTGGCTGTGAAATACACTTTGTAGTCCATACAGAACAGTTTAAATAACTCTGATTATTCAAAGTTTCCAATTTCCTTTGATTCTGAAATATTCTTAGCAAGAGTGGGATATAACTGACTATACCCTGCATGGATTGTCATTAGTGAAGAGCAGTATTATACATTCTAATTTAAAATTAATCCTGAACTAAGTAATAACGATAAGTCAGACATAAATTTTGAAGTGAAACCTCTTGGCTATAAAATGAAATAGCCAACCAACCTCACTGGTAAAATTTTTAACAGGTTTTACAGATGTAGCTTGGATAACATCATTTATTTGGCTGACTTGGATTAAAAGAACATCCAATAATTGAAACTATTTTTATTTAAATACTTTTCAAACAAAAAATGTATTATGATATAAGAACATTTTGTATGTTATAAAACAACCTTTGACAGAAGATAAAACTCACTCTTCCTCTTTTTCATTTTCTTTTGTTTGCTTTAGAGCAAGTCTGTTATTAGTTTTATACCTAATTTTACAGTTTTCTACAAGAGGTGTGGAAGACTGTTGAGAAATACAAGATTTGAGATACTGTTTGGCACTATCAGACCAATGGGTCTTGGTAAAGTCAGCCAGAAGTCTTTATGTTGTTCACAGCTGCCAGGGTGGGGAGAGATGTCTCCATGAATTTTACTAGCTCAGTCTAACTTCTTCCAGAGACAACTCAGAGCTGACATAGTTCTCCACCTTCCGCTGCCCTAAGCTGTCTGGTGGGTGCACTCTCATTCAGCTTCTGCCCAGAAGAGCTGGCTTTCTGGACATGTCCAGCAGCAGCCAATAAACTAATGCTTTCCATCTGAGAAAAATGAGTGTGAGCCCTTTCTTCTCAAGACTCAGGTATTCTGCTAGCATGCTGTCAACCTGGCAGACTGGGTTAGTTGAAATTTAGATGACAAGCCAAATCCATAATGTGGCCTTGCTTTGACCATAAAGAAGATTAGGTCTTAGAAGAGTTGCTTTAGGGTAAGGCAATCCAAGGTAAAGCTGTTCCTGTATTCCTGCCTCCATTGTTAATACCAGCAGAGGAATGTGGATTGTCTCTATTTCTTTGCTTATGTTTAGGCAATTTTGTGCATCGCAGTAGAGCCCTGGAGGAAGAAAGGCTGAGCACAGAACACATGAGAAGGGTGGTCCCATGCCAAGACGAAGGATGGTTACAGGATTAGCTGGAGTTCCTCAGAGCCTCTCTGAATTCCTGACACAACTGTGAAATCATGGGCCTATTTCTCAGATCCTGTGCTCCAAACCTGATGTGCCAGCACTGAGCAGCACAGCCTGTGCTCTGAACCATGCTTCCGTTCCAAGAGCAAAATCATGCCATTAGCTGGGGCCAGAGCACCACCCAGTTAGTGGATTGCCTTCTGGCTCTGAAACGTGATCATCTGATGCTAGCTTAGACAACTCTACATGTTGCTCTACTGGGTAAAGTAAAACCGTGTCAGTGCCTCCAGGATACTTCTCCCTTCCCAGAAAGACTGAGAGATAATTTCAAGAGACTGCTGAGGTGAGGAGATTTGCAGTTATAAAACCATTTTGCTAGCTCTGACATTTCAAGAAACTGAAGCCCTCCCTCTGCAAACTGCACCTCAAGTTGCATCCTACACCTTGGTGGCACTTCAGTTAGTCCAACAAAGGGGTCAATGCATTTGTGTATCCTCAAACCTCTTTTGTTCATTTCTCAAAGTGAATTATCTCAATTGGATTAGTAAGCATTAAGATATTAATCTGTGTTGATTAACATTCTTTGAAACATAGCTTTTACTGGAGATGAGAATGCAACAAAACACTGAGAGCTGAACCCACGTCTGCTCTGAGTGACATGGGACAGTGCCGAATGCTTGTAGCTTGATGTTCTGTTTCATGATGCTAACATTGCTAATCTGGGCACATCTTTTTAAAATAATTGCAAAGAGTCCTTCCTTCTCTTTCCTGAAGAACAACAGACAAATTTTTCCCTAAGGGCTCCTCCCCTACTGTGTATAATGCAGTAATGCAAACGTGTTATTTCTGGTTAAAAATCTAGAAAGATGAAATCTGTTTTGATGACTAGAAGGGTTCACTGACTTGAAAGATTAACACTAGTTTTAAATTTTGATTGGTTTTCTGTTTTTATCATTGATATTCTTTAAAAGTATAAACTGTACTCTATGCAATAAGAGATACCGGAATTACAGTGAAACCAAAAGTATAACAACAGAATGTGCTTTTGTACTATAAGCACAAGTCCCATTTTTTTTGGTAAACATGATTAGGAAAAAAAATTTCTGTGGATGGGGAAGGACACTATTTATGTATTTAAGAAGCTGAGACTACAATTACCTGGAGGAAGGGAATGGATTCATAAAGCAACCTTTTCCCTCTTATTTATAAAATACAGCTTCTTTCTTTCAGTAGAAAAGTTAGAATGAAATCTTAGTCACCAGTATGCATACAAACTCTTTGGCTCACCTCCTAAGGAGCATTAACACCAGTATCCTGAATTAATTCCAATGTAGGTAATTTGGCTTATTACATTTAGAGGCAGTTTCAATTAGACAGAGTGTTCCTCCATTTATACTAAATACAAATGCGCTCTTTCTGAGATGTGCTGAAGAGTCCCTGTGTTTCACCTCTGCAAGATCACAGTATTGGGTGATCTGAATCTTAAATACAACTTGAGTTTACCTTTGTTTATTAGAAGGATATTCTGCATGGAAGGTTTTCAAAACTCACAAAATGTGTAAGTACAAACTTCTTAACAACTTTAAGGTTAAAAATTTCATTTTCATTCTAAGCGTAGGTAGCAAGTCCATTGGAAATATCACACAGTTAAGTTGCTGAAATTTCCTATGAAGTTTTTGTTTTTTTCTTTCAATCTTTTTTCAGTAAGAAGTCTTTGGACAAGGTTTTATTTAGCAGTTTTTCTTGGATGTTTAATCTCTGTTGATAACACAAATTATCATCAGGTAGATCTGAAGAAGACCTGGTTCAACATAAAGCCTTTTGGGTTTTTTTTGTTAAGGAAACATATTTGAATCTGTTTAAGAAATGCCTCTCGAATGCTGACAAATGCTGCACATCCTGAGAACCCAAAGACATGAACATACGACTACTTAGGGCTGAGCCCATACATGCTTTCCTAGGAGAATGACTCTTTTCTGACACGATTTATCTTATAACAAGTCACGCTTTTCAGAAAGCCAGCATCAAGGAGATACTCCCTCTGTCAGAAGACCGTTGTATGGATCTCCTCACTGTCACGTGGAACGCAACACTCTTTTAAGCATGAACAGTTGGAGTCATCTCCGTTTTTGCAACAATGCAGAGAAGTGCCACATACATAACATGTCAACCCCAGGTCCAGGAAAACAAGCCAAGAATAGCCAAACCACCACTGTATTCTTTATTTTCTCCTGTGCAAATACAGCCCTTCTGGCTCTGGGGAAGGAAATGTCACCTAGGAAGACTGAAATGACTGTGAAGAAAGCACTCCACTCCTGAGGGATAAGATGGCAGGGAGAGGCTCTTTGGGTAGCACAAAGATGTGGGCGCAGGCAGAGGGGCTATTTACCAGTTTGCAGCCGACCTTCATTCCCATTTGTGTCACATGCATTCTGTTGTAGTCAACCTTACTTCCTTTCACAAAAAGGGTCTCTTGTATGCTTATTAACACTATTAGCACTGGCTGTTTTCTAATTCTGGATAATAATTGAGAAACTCTAATTACTGTAATTACTATGCTCCTGGGGTGAGGTTTTATTTTTTATAATTATTTATAGTGATTTTGTTTGTGAATACTTTGATATATTAAAAGCATGATAGACAGTCATAAGTCCTGGCAGGGCATTTATTTATCAACCACCTCCACTGAATTTCATCAGTGCATTTCACCATTTATTAATCAGATATTACTAAATTTCTTCTGCCTCAAGCAAGTGGGAGAAAGCAACTACTTGCAAATGACAAATAATTTGACATGCCGAGTTTGATTCTGCCAAATAAGTATTAGTACCAACCCAACAAGAGCAAAGATTGAGGACACAGCTAGATGGCACAACTGAATATATTCCAATCTTTCCAATATGCCTCTTCAAGGAAGACAGAAATGTTTCAATGTGTGCAAACACTCAGACAAATCAAGAACAACCTCAGACTTTGGCCGGTACATAAACACCTTGATCCCATTCCCATTGCTTTTCTACGTCTTTTGGAGTTTGCCCTCCAGAGCAGTCTCTTGGAGTAAGCAAGATGGTCTTCTATTTTATGATCACCCCTACACTGGTGGATCAAAATTTTTGTTTCTTATAGAATAATCCACCAGATTATGCTAAGTCTCTTAGGTAAAGATGCTCCCTGAAATTACACTGCTATCTTCAGTTGATCGACCACTTACAAACACAGGCATGGAGGCCTCTTGCATTAATATAATTCAAAGTACATTACTTTCAAATAGCTTGTTGTCACACTGATGTAATTATACGAGTCTTGATTCTGAGTTATGCTTTTTATCCATTAGTGTGTGCCTTGGAAGATTCTGATTCTTGGACCATTACTATTAATTACTTGTCATTTTCTTTTTGTGAACTTCATTGTGAGTGAAAAGTTGTTGATCCCAGCAAGAGACCTTTTTCAAGGTTGCCTCAAGGGCTGCTTATTTATTTAGGGTTTTTTTGTAAAAGTTCTTATGTCAACCTAGGCCGACCTTAACTAAGCGCCACTTCATCACCCTTTATCAAAGGACTATTCATGCAACTCAGCAATGCTTTTTGTAAATGACTGTGAGACCTCATTTAGATTTTTAATAAACAGTCACATTCTAATGAGGTCTTCATAAAACTGACTAAATATGTTTAGAAATCATTAGCTTAAATTATCAGTACAAAAGTCTCCTTAGGGAGCTCTGCAGATTTTGGGATAGGACTTCTGGCAGATGGATTAGTGTAACAGCGCAAGCTAGTTCTGAATTTCCACACAAGCAGTGTAAATGTGAGTGACTGGGTAACAGGCTACTAGATAAAGAGCTAAATGTCCCTCAGGTGGGTTCATTAAAGAGAGAAAACAATCAAAACACATTTCGGTGCCATTTAAATACCAGGTGCACAGCAGTCTGCAGGTGCCAGAAACACTGACAAGGGTCCCTTGCTGGAACACACAAGAGCTCAAAGGGATGCGTGGTTCTGACAAGTGTGCCTCAGATAATGACAGATATTGGCAGATGTACCCAGACCCTGCTGGAGGGTAATGCAGGGACTGAGTCATTTGCAGCAGGTGCCTGCATTAGGGACAGCCTCATGGTGATTCCTCCAGCAGCAATTAAAACAGTCCTGATGCATAATGCTCCAGGGCAAGAAGCAAGTTCCTAGCACTGATTTAATGACTATCCAGCCAGCCCTAGTAAACAAGTACACATACGCCCCCCTCAATGATTAATTCATGAAGGCCGTGCACTGTGTGGCAAATGCTAAATTTTGAAAATTCCACTTCCCTGAATATACAGAAGAATTTTCCTCCTTGGCTTACAAAGGGTCAACACAGTTAAAAAATAAAAATAATAAACCTCTATAAATCTTATACCAGTGATAGCAATTGAAATAGAAAACCTCAAGTTTGGGAACGTTATAAAGTTTGCCCTACAGGAATGCTACCAAAAGGTCCATTAAAATCATTACAACTCAAGGTGGCACAGAGCTTGTGTTAGGGGTTGTGGGACAGATGGTGTGTTTGTAATTTGCCTCCTTGTTGCTGATGATTCCAGCTCTGGGAGTGGCACAAAAACACCAATGGAGGAGTGACTGCATTGTTCTGTGGCTCATATGGTTTTATTTCCATTAAAAGCTCATTTCAATTTCTGCTCTCTGATCTCACCTATGCTGGCCTCCAGAGAAAGTAAGAACAAAGTCATTTCCACCACTGCCAGAAACAACAAAGCCGCAGATCTGTATCCCACTAGGACTCTTGCACCCTGAAGAAATCTCCATGGTGGCACAAACCATTACTTGCTGCTGTGGAAATGTGCTGTGCACCTAAATGCTGTGAGCAGAGGCTGCCAACACTGGCACCAGGACTGGTGTCTCCCTTGCTGACATCCGACAGTTCGCTCTAATTGGCGCTTCCAAATACTGACTTTGGGAAAACAGTATGTGGTTTCATGCAGAATGCTATTTTTGCTCTCAGGCTTGTTTATTCATACCCTGGAAACACATCCCTTTTAAAGTTGTTCGCTTGGGTACTTATGAATGTGTATAAAGCTTTAACAAAGAGGGTTGCTGGAGAGCTTCCTATTCTTACCAATCCATCTGTTTTGAATTGATATGTGACCATCCAGCTATTTCTACCTTCTTCCTCACTCAAGGGACTGAATTTTTAAAGTGGCCTCCATGATCCCTCTTTGTCTCTGCAATTAGTCGTACATGTGTTCCTGCAGCAGGTGTTAATTGCAGTCACAATCCCCATCTTTCTTATATCTAAAAATAATACTGGCACCTGATCTGTTAGCAGGCTTGAGCACACAGATATCTAAATGTTAGGATTTATATTATCAGTTCACAAAGGACATATGGAAGAATAAACGGAGATCGTAAAACTGGACTTGTTAAAAAGGACTTTAACTCACAGCACATAAACAGTGCTCCCTCTCCTAATGCAAATGCCATAGGGCAGAGGGGGTATCAGACACTCCACCAGTGTGAAATTAAAAACATCTCTTAAAACCATGCGCCTCAAACCGAGATGTGTGCACTTGACTTCTTATTTCAACACTTCGATTTACAATAATTGCAGTAGCTCCCATAAAAGCAGTGGGAGTTTCTTTCATACCAAATGAAAGCTATATGCCAAATTCCCAAGCAAATTTTCTTGAAAAAAACATCCCAGATGAGAACTAAGACAGCAGCGCACAGACAAAGCAGTAAATGAAAAGACTCAGTTATTGACAATTGTGAGAAACAAAGGAAAAGGTTCTATTCAATATGTACTGAGAACAAAATTAGCCATGAAGATTAGAGTAGAAGGCCGAATTTCAAAGTTATCAAGCAAAGAAGGAGAAGTACGCAATATCAATCAGGTAACTTAAGCTTTCCTTTACTATCCAGCTCCTGAACGTAACCTCCTGATCAACAAAGTTGGTGCACAAATGCATAAAAGTAATTTTTCTGTTTTAGTCCAGAATGCTTACAGGAAGAAAAACCCAAACAAACCAGATCAATTTAGACAAATATACCAAGAAGCAATTTCATAGTTTAACTATGTTTTTCAGATGCCTGTTTCAGTTACTCCCCCTTACCCTCCCTTAAAAAAAAAAAAAGAGATGATTCCATATTTTGTTCTGCAACAAATTCCCTGGTTCTCTTAAGAGAAATGTACATATCTGAGATATGTACAAAGATACGACACCTCCCCTCTTTGTCAGTCTTTGTAGACTGCTGTACAGAATGCAGCTTTATCAGTTACTTTTTCATTGTGCTAATGTTATCAAAGCCAAGCATCCAAGGCATGTTTAAAAATAATTGATAACGAACCTCTCAGCACACGCAGTCATACATATTTTATGTGCTATACTTAGCATGTAAGCGCCTTGTTGGTCTGTTATTTAATTTCAAAAAGCAAACACCTTGGACGTCTTTTCATCTTTTTAAGTACAAAAATCACTTACCCTTCCCACTTCTACGAGATTAGTAACCATGATTATGCTGGCTGTGTTTTCATGCCATACCATTCTCCAGAAGTCATATATTGTCTCCTGCATTGGTCCTGAAACAATAAATCAAATGAAAGGTTACTATCTGAAAGTCTCATGATTGGAAGCTTGTCTCTGGGGAACTTTGTGGAACCGTGACTATACACATATATTCATATCACTATCATCCTATTTTTCATTTAGGGTCGGACAATTTCTTTTCTGTCATCCTACCTATCTGCATTTAAGTATTTTTCTTCTGAAATAGTGTTCTGAAAGAAAGTTAGTTCTCCAGCACTTAGGTATTTATCTCCATAATACCCAGAAGTGGAATTATAAAAAATGGATAACATCACTCTTTCTTTTAGCAATTGGATGATAACCTAGGGAAGGTGTATTTGGAATGAAATGAGCCTCAATGGACTATGTGGCCTTTCCTGGTTTCTAATATTTTTCTTAGTATACACTATCCATCAAATTAGCCCAGCTCCTAAATTGTAGTTCCTGAAGTGAGACAGAAGTTATAGTTTTTTTGCTGCAGTACATCACTTCACAAAACAGTGGGGAAAGCTGCAAAGAAACCTGACGTGCCATGGCAGCCCGTCCTCTGCAGTGCTTTCCCTGACACCCTGTGTGCTTCTGTTCATGAACACAGAGGGCTGCCTCCAGCATAGCGCTGGAGCTGGGTACCAGCTCACAGGAGATGCTACAGAAATGTAAAACGTTGAGAAAAAACACATCTCTTTGTCTGTACCTGGTCCTGTCTGTTTGAAGCCTATACGTCTTACCCATGGTGCTCGGTGTGCCACCCCAATTTTAAACCAGTGCTTTAGAATCACTGAGCCAATAAGAGTAAACAATATAAACTATAAGCTTAACATCCATACTGAATCCATTACGGAACTGTCACACTGCAGTAAGCAATTAGGGGCTTATTTAGAGGAATGACTTAAATCAGCTAATTGGAGAACAAATGGATAATGTATTGGCCTAAATGTTCCTCTAGTAAAGAAGCCAACACTTTTAAGGCATTATGAAACCATACACTGACAGATTTGGGCATACTGGCACCCACATTTTATACTTTGAGCTCCCTTTGAAAATAAAATCTTCACTCTGAAATAAAATATTTAGTGGAAAATGTACTAACATATATTACTATATTACCATGGCAGAGGGCTTGGACTAGATGGTATTTGAAGATCCCTTCCATCCCAAACCATTCTGTGACTTTGTGACTCTATGATATTACAGGCAAGCCAAAACAAACCCACTAGGCAAATTACATCACAGTTATGATGTAACTTACTTAGATCTGAAATTTAAGACTAAATAGACTAAAACTCTTGAATTTTTTAAAAATTGTCTTTATTTACAGCAATTCCAAATTGTAATTTTTCCACCCATAATTTGCACAGATAATTAAAGACACTATGAATTCTCCCCCTTATTTTATCTGTCTTTAAAGACGGTGCATATACTGTTAGTTTCCTTGTAGTCACTCAACTTGTCTTTGTTTTGGTTGTTCATGTAACAGGAGAAAAAGCCATTTAAAACAACAGGAAGCTATGACTGTTAGAATGTGAGAAAAGTCAGAAGGTCTTAGAGCAGAATTAACAGCAGAATCTAAAACCACAGTTTCTGAAATTACTAAATTCAAGCTGATGTTACAGCTGCAAAACTGAACACCTTTGTTTTCTTCTTTTAATTAAGAGCACAGAACAGGTGATACTTCTGTGAGATTTCATTCTGAACTACAACAGGAGTCAAATCACTCTTCATCATACGGGCATTTACAATAAGTATTTTACTTCTTCCTAAGTGTCCTGGATATGTAATACAGTCATGGTCCAAGTGCAATTTTGAATGTCACAGTAATATAATTAGTATACATTATAGTGAAAGTTTAGCTAGTTTGTGTTTGAATATTCTAGGATTCATTGTAACTTTCTTTGGCAATTAAAGTCACACAGCACTGGAAAGGTTTTGTGCCAGTTGCCCCTACTGATATAAGGAAGCAGAGTATTCTACTCACTGTAGGAAAATACTACTACCTCTGTATAGCTTCTTCCTTCCTCTCAAATCTGAAACAAATATTCAGCTAAATTACTACTGCTATTATCTTTCAAGGAGCAGAGCTAAAAGTAGAATTCGGGAAAGGTGGTTTTCCACAAAGAGCAGTGTCCTGGAAAAAGTCTGCAAGTTCATGACACATTATTAACATTATGCTTGATCAAGGACAAAAAATAACAACATTATTCCTTTAAGAATCCTGGCTTAATGGAAAAAATCTAGATGGCTCCACTGCATTCCGTCTCCATGGGACTGTGTGATGTTTCAAGAAATTTAAACTGAGTATGTTTTTGGTAATGCTGCAGGAAAGGTAAGAAAAGATCTTCTGTCTACCAGGTCTCATCCCCTTGCAAGAAGCCAGAATCTTTGAGAAACTGAGGGGCAATGTAGCAAGTTTCTTCACGTATTAATTCAGTTTTCTTTCCTACAGATTCACTTGAGATACAAGACAGTTGGGCCCTACACTGTAAAAGTCATTCCTTTTTGGACAGCTATGGGATAACCTGTAATAATTTAATCCAGATTTTTTTTCCCCTATGGACAGCATAATTGTGTTGTGATTTAAAGATTCCTACATTTCAAATCAAGAAATCACAAACTACAACTGGGAAAAGATCTTAGACACTAGTTTATTCCTGTAGATTTTGAATTTGTCATTTTCTATTAAAAAAAAAAAAAGTAATACATTAAAAGAAAAAGAAATCTTTAGAAAAAGCAATGTCTTTTTTCAGGCCAGAGGAAGAGCTGAGCTCTGACAAGTCTTTCAAGCTTGATTCCAAGTATACTTCTAGAAGAAATGTCCTATTCTGCAGTACAGAGTATGCTCTTCTCAATCTTACTAACCAAATAAGACAATCATAATTTAAAGTGCTTGACAGGATTTCCTGCTCTCCATTCATAGTCTCACATATTTTCTTTCTTTTCTGCTCTAATTCTCGAATGTAGCCTCCAAACTTCTTTCACATTGAGGGCACCGAAAGAAAAAAACCCACCCCAAAATCTACCTTAGAGTCTCAGAAAGTAATTCTTCTATACCCCATTTTTCTTTTCTTCTTGACATTCTAAAAAATATTTTCCGACATATGAATAAATTATTACTTGTCTCCAGGGAGAATTGAAAAGCATTAGAGGCTAGGTAGGGCTGCGGGATTTATTGTCCTAAAGAATCGAACAATTTGATTCCTGAGACTTGTGGTGGGGGGGTGGGAAAGAGCCTATAATTGTTCTAAGCATCAGCTTAACAGATGTGTGCACAATAGGCAAAAAGGTTATTCTCAGCAGTCGCCCCCTTGCAGGAGGAGAAGGTCTGAAGAGAAGGTACTGTGCTACCCAACAGAAAGCCTGTGGCGCACCCCATTAGCTCCACAATACAGTACTTGGTATCAAAGATCTCTGCTGGGGAAAAAAAAAGAGAACAGCAACACACTGCACCCAGAAGATGAAAAGCAAAGGAAAATAAGAAAAAGAAATCAACCCTCCAAACCCCCAGCTAATTAAATGCATTATTGAAAAAATTCAACAGAAACGATTGGTTATATATATTACAACCATTGGTTGTATTACCAGCAGTAGTTAGTTGCTGCTCTGGGAACACAAACATATTAGGAAATGGAACATCACACAGCTTTTAAGAACGGTTTAGGCTCTTTAAAACTGCTTTTGTAACCAGAGTTTTCTAGAGCCCCTATTTCTGCTTGCCATTGTGAGACCCAGTTCTAACAAGTGGTATTGCTGGTGGGCTATGTGCTCAATTTGAATGTGATGAACTAGCCCAGAATATAGGAAAAAGTGTTCAGATGTAGGGAATAAAGCAAGCACACGAAGAAACAAGCAATGCCTGAATCCTGAAACACACATGGCACTTACTCACATGGGACTTTTAAATCTGTGGGTCATTTTTCTATTTCTAGAAAAGCAAGCAGCTTAGACAAGAAACAAATAGCTTCTAAAATATTTTTCTAGCATAGAATGTCAAATCCACAAGCTAACATTTGGGCCACCTGAGACCCAGTTCAGTGATAGATATTAAATCTAGAAACACGCAGAAAATGAACAGATACCCTTAAGCTCCAAAGGCTCCCCAGCGACAGTGCATGGGCAGTGGGAGCCATAAATGTGTGCTGATAGAGGCAGGGGACTGACAAGATGCAAGACTTATACCTGCAAGCAGTTAAATTCCATCCTGAGGAGAGAGAAAAAATGCTCCTTACAGTGAGTAGACGCAACCACACCCCATGAGGAGGTGATTATAAAATGGTCCTTCACCTACTGGTTACTGCAGTTTCTGAGAGCAATGATACCTGCCTTCACTTTTTACTGAAGCAAAACCTGCTGCTCACTGCTGTGACTACCTACAGCTTGACTACTGAAAGACGCTTAGCTAATATGCCTACTTAGAGGGAGCTGCATTTTAGCCCTCATTCTTTTACTGTGTATGCTCCCTTCAAAATGAACCTGAGGTACAGTGAGCGTTTTCTTATTAAAAGATATGGCTGCATGGCAACAACAATAACAACAAAAGCCCAGAAGCAATGATTCCCTTTGCAACTACACTGTCAAAAAACCCCAAACCCATTATGTAGTAGAAATTGTCTAAAATACACTCAAAAGCATGAACCCAGAGGGGAATAAAATACTGGGAGAGGAGACTACAAGCTAGCAGATTAAGAAGTTCAAGAATTCTTGTTTTCCTAATAAACCTCTTGAGACAAATGTAGCTGTTAGTAGGATAATTTATTTCACAGGAGGAAGCAAAATTACCAAATTGCACTGCCAGTCTAGAGATCTGATAATCCATAAGCACATGTTATCTGCTCTTTTAAGCATGCTAGAATTTGGAGGTAAAAACTAAATACCCTTTCAGGAAAAGGTATGCAAAAAACTGCAGCTAATTGTCACTTTACACTATAAACATCTCTGACTGCAGGCAAGGGAACATCTCCTGTAACTGGAATATATTTTTTCCTTACTCAATAAGGCAAAGTGCCCAAGATTTTACCAGCAGGAATTTGCAGGTGCATCATTATGTGCCCAAGTTTTCTTGACTGTTTAGTTCTGTTAGTCACCCAATTACCCCATGGGAAGCTCATCATTGGTCAGCAGCTCTGCAAACCTGGGACACCTCCTTAGGTGACCAGCTGTAGGCTAAGGACTGTAAGACTGAAATCTACTTTTTCATAAAGTAAACTGTCTTCATCTTTCTATCTAAAATAGTCAGCTTACTGTAAAGAAAAGGTACAGATCCCAGCTGTGCTGACTTAGCCAACTTGCAAGATAAACTGCTGGTTCAGGATTTTTTTGTAATTCCATGGCCACACAGCAATACAGCTGTTGCTGAATCATCTTTGCCCTCCCAAATGAGCTGGTTTCTGAATGGAAGGTACTTTGAAGATCTGATCAATTGCTGATAATCTGATTTGTCAGGAGCAGACTTCACCACTGGCTTGTTGAATAGTTATGGTAGCATGCATTGAACTTTCACTCATGCTTCCAGGACTTCTTAAGGGTTTAATGACTCTGTGAAGTTCAGAAAAAATCTCTGCTATAAAAGCTTCAAAAACTCAGGCAATGATTATGCAGTCTTTCTGCCATAAATTCTCTCAAAATAGGTTCAGACATTTGTTTTCTACTGTAACATATACCCTTAAAATAACTTTAAAGGTTTACACAAGAACATTTTCAAAGGCACATTATGTATATCCCTACTACATGAACAATTTTGAAATCTGAGATAAAGCTGTAGTCAAGATATCACTATACCATAAGGGCCCACTGCTCAGCACTAGCTATCCGAATGTATACAGATCAGTCTTTTGTGGTTTTAGGTCTCAAGAAAATAATGCTGAAAGAGAATCAGGTCACATAACCTGGATGTCTTCTAATTCTTTAATAAAGTCCTGCCAAGTCTGTTCCAGAAACTAAAACAGCACTGAGGGTAAAAGGTACACCCCAGTGCCATCCACCTGTTCACTTACACTGAAGTCTCCTCCAGGCCTATCACGGTAACAATTAGCACGCTAAAAAGCAACAGACATTTGTACTGGCAAAACTTGGCCACTAATGCTTTAGTGTAATTTATTAGTTGCTAGTTTCTAGTTGTCATACACATTTTATACACTAAAGAATCTCAATGAAATTAAACAAAACCCCCGTAATGAGCTGAAAAAACACATCCTGGCTTTTATCCCTTTATTTAATTTGAATTTATATATAATTCCAATGTCGAGTGTTATGATATTTGAAAAGCACTTTCTAACTTTAGCCTTCCAAGTATTAATTACTACATGATCTTCAGCAGGGCTATATTGTAGTTATATAGCTATGCTGGATTTCCTGCTCAAATCTTCCCAAAAATGTCTCTTGCCTTGGAAAAAATATAAATAAAGTTGTGGATGGTTTACCAATGAGGCTAGTACAGGTATGTTAGGCCAGCAAGGAAGCCTGAGGCTACGGCTACTCTCTTGAGAGGTACGGAAAAATCCTCTGCCCCAGTCTTAGACCTTATTTTAACAATTTCTCCATCGCAGTAGATTCAGAGATTGCACAGAGAGAAGCCACTTGCAGGCAGAGGCAGAAATGAATTCATAGTCAGGTAAGAAAAGATACCATTTTGTTAGCAAAAATTCTCCTAGAACTTAATTCACAAACAAATAAAATTGTTTGTTTTCTCCTAACACTACTTTTAACGCAGGCTTCAGAACATACCACATGTAGCAAGTATATCTGAGTTGCAGCCAGTCCACCATTTCTTTTTTTGGCCTTTTGCAGTGATACCACCTTACAATGCCTATCCCCCAATACAACAGTACGCAGCAACACTGTTCCACAGTCACTAAGAAACAGATCTGACCTAATCCTGTTAGCTTGACATTTCCAGAAAATGCTGCTTATGAAACAAGCTGAAATGCCTTATTGGGACAAATCCTGCCCAGTGCACCTACTGGTAACATAGAGGCTTTCAACTGTATCCTTTGCCCTGAAAAACTCAGCTTTCTCTCATTATCAGGCAAGGAACAGCACAGTGAATAGTAATTGGCTGATTTTCAAGCACAAACTAAATCCTACCTGCATCAAGCTAGCCAGTCGGCAAGCCTGGCTGCCTGCAGACTGCTGTATGTGAAAATTGGCTTCACAAAATGAAACGTACAAAGTGCTTTCAAGTCCCATTAGCTTTCAACAAGGCTTAGATTACTAAGTGACTGAGGAGCATGTGGTAATTTTATGTATAGTTCCCACAGGACTGACCAGTGCTGTGGCTGGCTTTCTATACTATCTACTCCTATGTTTAAGGAATCAGCACTAGACCTCTTTCAGGAAGAAGATTGACCTGTAAATTCTCCATCTCTTTCCAAAAATAAAAAGAAAATAAAAACATTGCTATTTACAATGTACAGTAGTGGGGAGCCAGAGTCCCACTGTTTTATGAAATAATACAAGTGTTTCACAGATAGCTAAAATAAAAAACCCTCCATTCTGAATTCCCAGTTTAATATAGAGATACTTAAAAATATATATCCTTTGAGCAATGATAAAACTGATTACTCCAGAGATTTTTTTCTTTAAAACTGCTCTTTTCATAAAACTAGATAATCAGTTTGAAAATGCATATTTTCTAAGTGTATGTATATTCACATACACGTCAACTGTTGGCTGGAGCTGGATAATTTCTCTTGCTGGCATTTCCTCTGATCCTACTCTGCAGTGATTCTGTGGCTAGTCAGATGGGGGAATGTGGTATTTGTTCTCTGGAATATCATATGGCATTTTCTTTTCTTTATTGATACAGATCTAACTGGGCTGGAATAGTGCACATCTCAATGCATTATTTTGTCTGCATTATGGCACCATCTAGAAATCCCAGCCTGGGACTGGAGCTCCACTGTAGTGGAAGTGTGTTACATATTAAATGCCCATGAACAAAAGGTGTTCATGACCCTCACAGTCAAACACACCTTGCAAGACAACAGAAACAAGGTAGGGTTTGAATGAACTGAACAGTCTTGGTACAATATATAGCAACCACAACATGACAGCTTCAACCATTTCTGAATTATCTTACCTGTCCCATGTTAGTATTTCCACCATCTTCAGAAATAAGTCATTGCTGGACTTATTTTTAAGTCTGAGACCCCACTTTATTTGTGCACTCTTGACAGGTGCTATTTAAGACATTTTTATAACACTACAGCTAATGCTGCCAGCTAAGTTTCCATCTAATAAAGTGTTACACACTTATTGATTGACATTTCTCCACAGCTAGATTTCCAATACCAGCTCAGTTTGTTCTATTTGAACAAAATAAAATGAAAATGTCATATGGTTTCCCAAAGAATAAATAGCACATTTCCACAACACCTTTTGACTACTCACAGAAGTACTGCAGACTGGTAACAGAAATTGTCCAGATTTAAACAGTTAGCCTGAGATGAGACAAAGCTGAATGTAATAAAAGCTGTGTACATAGTACCACTCTCCCTGTATGCACCCTTATGCCACTCAAGAAAGCTGCTTTTTCTGATCTTAACTGCAGGAAACTAAAAAAAAAACCCCAACAAAGCATCAAAACAGCATAGTTGTAGTTTAATATAGTTCATCCAGTATAACTGAAGAACTCTTTCTTTCATATAATTTGGCTGCCCCACAGCAGAGATGTTTAATGGTCTGTTCCTCTCATTAACATTTTCGCAGACTGGGTATATCCAGTACCTTCCAAAATACATGTAACACTCCTGGAGGTTAGGAATTCCCTAGTGAGGGTTATGTGGGATATCTGAATAATGCCAGAGCCTTGAATCTTTACCTTGCCCCTTTGAAGAAAGACAGCACTGCCAGACAGTGGCTTGCAGGGAGTGTGCTTCAGGTTTTTCTTCTACAAAACAGGAAAACTTTGAATAATGTAATTGTAACTAGAGGTCTTGATGTATTTTCTGGTGCAGTGTACTGGCTGCAGAGAAGTAGGTCTCACTCCTACATGGACCTTCTTTCTGTCTATGTACTACAGACATTTTAATTGTTTAATTACAGTCAAGCATGTCAGAAGAATGATAGGGGACTCATCTGGGAGCTTAAGATACAGGTATGAACGTGTTCAGATGAAACAGCAACAAGAGGTATTGGCTCTCTGCCTGAGGTCACAGCTCTGACTGAAGGCTTATTCCAGGAGGCTTGACACCATGGTTCAAACCTGGAATGTCTTTGTGAAAGCAGTCCAGCAGAAAAGTTCCAGTTGCTGAATCAGTGCCTTTCACTAAGAAAACTGTTTTTCTTTCTAATTTGTGCATTCTTCTCAATAAGCGTGATTTGCATCATGGAAATATGAATACCTATTAATCACTCATTCTAAATAGCTCATCTGAGCTTGGAAAGACTAACACACACATAATTTTTTTTGTAAAAAACATGCTGCATCTAACATTTACAAAACAAAAGTCTTAAGTAATTGACTTGTTGGACTGAGTTCTTCATATCAAGTTGTAATGCAGAATCAATTTTGATGATGGATGAGAAGTTTAAGATCATTTTATCCCCTTCAATAGAAGGTTCCTTAGGGAATGGACAAAAGAACCTAATTAGTCTTTTGCATTTCTACTTTCTATTTCCATGTTGAGTCAATCATAAGCATCAGGATGTAATAAAATCATCACTATTCTCTAGCTCAAAAATATGAGTTCATTTTGGCTACTTGTTTCTTTTATTTTTCCCCAAGGACCTTATTGTGAAGGAATGTTGCTCATGCATGTGAGCAAGATATTCAGATGATGTATTTTTCAAACTTGTACTGGGAGTTTAAGTGCATTAACATGAACACTTTACCTAGATGAATAAACAAGATAATTTAGTCTACATTAAAGCATAAGTAAAAATGCTAGAAAAAAACCTCAATCATAATTTATTGTCCTGGTAAGTATCTCATGAATGAGATGTATCACTCACAATATATTTTTATATTTAAGGGTAGAGGAACATTGGTACATTTATTTCTTCCTCACAGAAACAGTCAGTATCAAACAACTATTAGTCAGATCATGATACATAGTAAAGTAATTAAAAATAAATGTGTATTCAATATTTTTTCCTTTAATATCAAGATAATTATGGTAAAAAATGAAATCTGCATAACAACAAATTTTCTCAACACAAAATTATTTGCTGTTGTTTTTTGGGACCACTTGGTTATTTTCAACACTTCAAGTAGGAAAGGGCAACGCTAACATTTTAATTCTGTTTTTTCATTATATTTTATGGGAGACTGCAGTATTTGATATACACTGCAAACAAGGAATGCCATTGTAGCATGCCAAGTGTATTTGTACTTAGTACAGACACAATACATGAGCATACTTGCAACAGAATGAGATTTAGCAGCAGCAGAGGGAATCTCCACAGTCAACATCTGAATATGCAACTGTATGGAAGAATACAGATGGACAGGGAAAGAAATTAATCCAATAAGCCTCTATCTTTTCTTTTTTTTTTCCAAAGGCAGTGCTTCAAAACCACCCGGACTGTCATGTGCACTGGTGGTCATATCAATACAGAGATTTCAGTTGCCACCAAAGGATATATAAGAGAAAAAGGATGACAGATTTCAAAGGTTTGGATATGGTCACAAGACAAAAAAACCCCCTCCAAAACCAAAAACCAAACCTGCCTTACTTGTTTCTTGATACATTTCTTTCTGAAATATGTTCTGTGTTGTAAATTTGCTACACTCCTTTTTTTTTTCCTAGCAGGTGAGAAGACCAAAATCCTTCTTCCTCCAGACTGTTGGAGACCATCTGGCAAATAAACTTCACGGAAAAAAAGGTGCTTTGACTACATGATTTTTCTGACAAACTGCATTTCTCTGCCTCTCTTCTGCTTTAGCATTACGCTTCACTGATTAACAGGTGTGTTAACAGTACTCTCAAGGGTGATAGGTACCCTCCCCATCAATCCCAATTTATGACTGATTCTTTGTCGAAGATGGAAAACTTGTCATCACACATCAGCTTTCCATAATTTGCCTCCACCTAAAATACAGACATGCAGGTGAATTTCTAAGGCTGATGCTGTATACATCTTCCTCGGACAAAAAATGGATTCTGTGCATAACATAGGCAATTAGAAGTCTGAGCAACACTAATAGATGGTTACTAATAGATGGGTTTATTAAAAGAATAATGTTCTTTTCTGAAAGTGTTTGGTTCACAAGGACAGTTTGCTCAGCTCTTGAGATTCAGAAAGATGGTAACTTCCTTGTTTGCAAATTTCATAGTTACATATTTTTAAAGAGGGCAAATATATCAATTTTCACACAATCTTCTGTTTTCAACATTACAACCCTGAAACATTTCCTTTTGCCTGATTTGACTCTAATTATTTACTGTAGGCTCTCATTTCGCTTACTTCTTTATTCTGATATGCAAAGATCTGTTGTAAGTTTTCTAGTCTGATTTTCACAAGAGAGAAATCAAACCAACATCTTGTGTTTGAGAGAGAGATCTATATATGCTTTGAAGACCTTTATGTCTGATTTACTGCAGTTCAGTCTGTGGGGGGAAGAGGACAGGAAGAACTGCTTTTTCTTCCTCTGTGGCTTTGACAATGGACTAGAGAAAAATCATCATTTTCTCACACTTTTTTTTTCACAAGCCACATTGACAAGCAAGTGAAAGAACTGCCTGCATGGGATTTACGAGTTTATGTTGGCAAATAAATATTCAATAATTATTAATATAATATCTAGAGCTTGTTTGTACTTTCGGAGAATTTCCAAAGGTACAGGAAAGGCAGGCATGTATTCCATGCAAAATGTAGCCACACATGTGAAAAATGCAAGTGCCTTCACCTAGCAATGAACCTATCCGCAGTTTTCTAACACTGCTCCTGCTTCACTTGGTCTATACACAAAGATTCAGGGAAATGACACATTGCAACAAAGCCTAAGTCAACTTTGCATCTGTTAGAAAACTGTGCTCGATCTGCATTTCAATCCTTCTATACTGAATGGGGTGTTTCATTCCCTGCACAAACAAAACTACCACACAGCTGATTATGACAAAGACAGGAAAACACAGAAATCATGAAAATGGTGAAAGATAACTGTTCTGACAGTTATCACTAAAACCTCCTATTAAAAATGAAGAGGCAGAGAGAAACTCTGGTATTCTTATGCACCATAAAGTAGCACCTTTTCAAAAGTGTTGACTTAGGTGGTTACTAGTTTTTAGTACACACTGTTTCTTTTTGTCCTCAACACTAGTAAAACTGCCAATTTTTAATAGATACTCAAATGTAATCATTATCATGAGTCTTTGGTGGGTAATGGTAGCAAGAGAACCAAGGTGAGTTTGCCATATGGCTTCACAATATAACCTGGAGATGTCACTTTCATGTGTAAAGGCTCTATAACTTCTGTATGCATTGGGGTAGGGGCAAAAAGTAACTTTTTTGGCATTTGTCAGCACTATTGCAAAACAGGTTAAAGTGGTTCTGGAAAGCCTTGCCTATACAAAGGGGGGCTTAAGAATGGACTCATCTCTCTGACTGAAGACAGATGGCTTCAACCACCTTTCTAACGTTTTAAAGATTAAGAAGTAAAGAACAGCATCAAACATAGTTGAATCTTCAAGATTAATACAGGTACATAGAATTCAATCACTTTGTATATATATCAGGAAAACAGCCTGGCTGTTTTCAGTCCCACATCCTGCAAAAAATGACAGCATCTATAAAACTGAAAAATAGAGGAGAACTATTTTGCCTTGCTGTTATTCAATTTTCCCTGAAGTAATTTCAGATGTTAATATTCATCTGGAGGCTAAAACCACAGAAGCAAAAGTTTCTTTGTAAAGAGAAGTGTGGAGCTTCCACACTGCTGTAGTTGTGACAACTTTTTGCGACATAAAAACAAAAAAACATGCCAAGGAAGTTAAGAGTATTGTTATTCAATGCACTATTTCTGCTTCAGATGCCTAAAAGGGAAGTTTCAGTTTGAAAGAAAATGTGTTTTTGTTTCTGAAAACCCTTATTTAAATGTTCACACAGCACATACAGTTGTGTGTGGAAGAAAGACAAGTATTTTGCAGAAAAGAGAAGGAATATGAAAGGGGTTATTAGAGTGGCAAGTTTATGCTGCTGTAGTGAAAGCTGTAAACATTTTCCTTGTAAATATTTATTTTCAAGTTTCTAACTTATACCTAAAAAACTCCTCCTGACTGAAATTTGACTTGATGTCTGTCTCCATAATAAGCAATACAGAAAGCAATTTAGCATCTGCATCTTTACAACGGCATACAGAGGAAAAATAAGAGGTTGAAAGGCTACACTGGGCCATTGCATCTAAAATAGCTTTATTTTCAAGAGTAACTTTTTACAGTCATTAAGATATGCTCTGAAGTACTTCCACAAAACGTCCCAGATCCAGCTCCTCCGCATGCTGCAGCAAGCAGAGACACTCTGAACTGTGGCGAGTATTCTAAAGTCTGAGATGCACAAAAGAGTGTCTTTTATATATAAAGACATGCAGCTTGCATGTGAGTATCTGCTGTTTCACACATGACTGATCTGCTTGAAAACCAGCCCTGGTGGAAATGGCCGTGAGTGATGCTGTAGAACTGTGTTAACATTCATTTGTCACTCATCATTTACAGTTGCTGGTTCTGTGGTGGAAGAAGCACTCAAACCCTTGACAGAGACTTGCCAAAAGAAGCTACAACATAGCTCAGTAAACTACCTGAGCTTCAGGAGACACAGAACAAATAAATACAAACCAAATTATTTTTTCCTGCTCAGCAATCAAGGTGAGACATGCTAGATCAGAAGTCATACAATAGACAGAACATCCAGCAGTGTGTGTGAGAATAAGCACTGTGCAGATACACAACCTGATGCTTTCACGGAAGGACCTGGTTAAATTTCATTGATTACCTAACTCCTGCGAAAAAATAACCCTTAGCTGCCAGTAAATTGAACAGATCATACAAGAGCTCGATATTCTCCTATAAAAAGAAAAATTATATCCATGGGAACAAGGGATATATAAAGCAAAATAATGAGTTTTAAATTGAACCAGCCTGCTGGTTCTGCATGACCCAATATGCTGGCTTTTGACGAGGGATTCTTTTTAATCATGGTGACTCAGGTGCGGATCCCATCTGTTGATGCCAATTACAGCAGATCGCCAAAAGTCTTTATTAGCTGCAAATTCAGTCTACCACTCACATTATACTTATCACATAAAGGATAATTGATATTAATTTTATAATTGAAATTGCACACTCTGAATGTATTACTCTTAAAAGCTGAAGTAAAATAATATTTGATTTTTAGTTGAGAAAGCCTCCATTAAGAAATTCTTTTAAAAAGCATTTCCCCCCGCTAAATCAAGGTAGCAGCAGGATGCTGTGAATGCCAAGGTGGAAAGCTACCAGTCTGCAAGTCAGACTCTGGTTAGTATGGAAGACAGTAACACTTCAATAAACAGGTGATTAGGCAACTCCCAGCTCTGTTAAAAGCAGATTGGTAGTCTATTACAAACTGATTAAATTTGCCACTTCTTCACTTCAAACAATTATATTTGCTCATTAACACTTGATATGTTGAATGCAGCTTAAGAACACAGGAAAATTAAACATCAATCATTCTAACTCCTCAGAGGTTTAAAACTGACTCACATAATGATATTTTCCTTCAAAGAACAATAGGCATGTGCACCTGTGAAAGCTGCTGTGGAGGAGAAAAGGGAGAATGGGAAAAGTTATTTAAAGACTGATGAAAAGTAGATACCAAGGGATTTAAACATGCAGCTTAACTGTTGTGCTGCACTGATATGTTCACACACATCTGATGAAAGTGCGTTCTAAAACAGAGCATGAACATTGCTGGCTGCACTGCAAGCTGTGGCACATGACAGGCTTATTAGTAAGGCAGACATAGAATAGAATCATAGAATATCCTGGGACCCCCAAGGATCATCGAGTCCAACTCCTGGCCCTGCACACAAAAGCACAACAGCACGTGCCTGACATGTCAAAATGCTCCTCGAACTCTGGCAAGCTCGGTGCTGTGACCACTTCCCTGGAACATAGGAAGGCATAGTGTGACATGTGCAACAAATGTGTTTCTTTCATAGTTAATACAGAGACTTAAGGGAGTTTTGGAGATTATTCCCAGTTATTTGATCACCTGTTCAAAAGACAGAGACTGCATCTTACTGGAAGTCTGCTTTGTCAGGAAGCTCAGATACTGGAGAGTAACATTAACTAGTCAACAACTATCAGGATGTTGCAGACAACCATAAAAAGCAGAAGAGTATTTTTAACCCCATTCTGATGATGGGAAAACTGAGATAGAGGAACAAAAAGAAACTTTCTCATGATTCTTCAGCAGGCCACAGACAGAACCAGACAGAACACACAAACTTTTGAGGTCAGTGTTCTTCATTCCTCCAAACTGGAGGTACAAACCCGCTTTCCAACTGGCCTTAAAAAGATGTTAAAGATGTAAACCACAAAAAACATCACATCCAGATAATGTTGAGCTTGCTTTAAATTGTATGCCTATTTTAAAATGAATTTTACATTCTTCAGAGAATCTGTTTCTTACTCATTACACCATGTGAGGGGTTAGGCATCCCCATGTGCACTTAGCTGCACCTACACAGAAGACATTGATGGGACCTGCCCCAAAAACTGACATTTGTCATATATCTTTTACATCTTGGAAGAAGATTAGTTTCTACTCCTCTTATTCTCTTTCTTGACTACGTACTCCTTGACACCATATGAGGAAAAAGTGTGGCAAAGAAACTGTTGGGACTTGCTGATGGATCTGGTAAACAGACGTTCAGCACATTTTTCATATGTAATTACATACTTGGTTTTAAGACCTGAAAGTACAAAACTTCAAGCTCAGTATTTGCTATTCAAGTATTACGATGATTGTGATAAAAACTATGATAAACATTGTGATAAATCAGTATTTAAACTTGCTTCAGATGGAGACCTAAAAGAGAGATGTCTGGGAGATGTTCTGGTGAACTTCTAATGAAAACTTATTACAAACTACAAGTTTAAGGCCAACTGTTTATCTTTTTATTTTACGTTTCAATTAAAGGTGAAAAGCAACAACATATTTAGCTAAAGGTTAAATGGAACAAACCATTTCTTCTTGGAAGAGGAGGGTGTAAAAGTCCAAAAGGAATTAATCAGATGCTGCATTTTTGCTCCTGTCATCCTATCTGGCTGAAACCACAACACTGGCTTGTCAGTACAGACTGTGGACTAAAGAACATGGTGGGTGGGCAGCACAAGTGGCAGACGAAGCACATATAAATGGCTTATATATCCTAAGATCACGAATTCTGAGAGTGCAAAATTCTGGTCTAAAAGTGTAATATTGACAGTAGAGAAATGGTTCTAGAAATAACATCTGCGTCCTCTTCCATTGTCATCTGACACAAAGCTGGCACCACTTTTGAGACTGTGGAGAGCTGAGGTACAGCAAGGTAGAGATACAAAACCTCCCACTGGTGGAAGTGGGGACTGGAGGCAACACTCTGGGGTATTTAAGAAACAACTTAAATCACAGCAAGACCCTTTACCTGACATGGCTAACATTTTATCTGCTTTGATAAAAAAGTAATTAAAAAATATACGGGACCTCTAAATCCAACACGTTAATATTATTTGGAACATATTATACTCAGTACTCCAGCTGGGTCCCTTAGAAGGTTGAAATATCATCCATGCGTGGAGCTCAGCTTTTTCAGATCCATGAGGAAATGCAGAAAACTCTGTCACACACATCCTATTACAAAAAAGATTCCCTCCAAGCAGTGGAGGAGCAATCAAATTTTCACACATATGCTATCCAAGCACGGGCAGGAGATTGGCATATTGTTCAATATTGTGACTAAGTAGTCACTGAAGACTCATTTTTCCCATTTGTTCCAGCTCTGAACTTGACCAAAAAAATAAATAAGGACTGCGTTAGAATGCGTAAATTATGTCTTTGAAGACAAGTACAAATCGAAAATTAATTTGTGTGTTGATAAAATAAAAGATTCTTTTTCTCAAGCAAGCTTTTAAATGACGGCCTGTAAAACTGTCTCTGTAGAACCCTGTGATGAGTCCTCCTGCTGGTGTTTAAATGTCTTTTGGTCCTCTACCAAAACTTGCTAGCCGAAGAGTTTTGTATTTTAAGGAACTGGAGCCTACTTATCATTGAAGAGTTAAGAGAACATACATTTTCATGACACTGCTGTCTCTCTGAAATGTTTACTGACTACTTCTGCCATTACTCATTTCTTTTTTCTTGAGTAACATAATGCTGAGTAACTTCTCTGAAAAAGGATGTGTTTTGCTTCTTTTACTCAAAACCTGTTTTAACACAAAGGTAAAGGACTACTTACTTAAAGTACCTGAAAATTCAAAAATTCAGTTTCCTCACTCCTACCTGACTGAGCCAACTCTATCCTAGATATTGACTGTGGCAAGAATGCATGTCAGAGAGAATAAACTGCAATCCAAGTACCAAAACCTTTTAGCCTCACATAACCAGAAAGAAAGGGTGATAAACTTACCTTGTGTAGCAATGTAGTGATTTGGTCTATGATAACCCTAGAATAAATTGAAAGGAAAAAAAAAATCAGCAATATGCACCTTCGCTATGTTCCTATGGGTGAAACTCCATTTATAGTAGCATTCAGTAAACATCACAACAGTACAAATAATGTATTAGATGCATAAGCTCTTTCCAGTTGGGAAAGGGCAAGTGGGAAGGGGAACAAAAACAAATATGTTTTCTACAAAATACCTAAGTTGCAGCCTTGTACATTAGAGGCCAGAAGTAATATGTTCTTTCAGTCCCTTGTTGGCTCTGCTGAAAATGAACAGCATGAAATCCTCCTAGAACTTGCAGTTAATGGCGTCGGGTGCTCATGGAGTCTGAGATATACCTTCACCTATTGCTACTGACTGCAAAGCCTATTCCTTTTTTAACAGTTAAAAAATGTCAGATTTGCATTCAGCCCGGGGAAGGCAGGGGAGAATGGTTTTCACTCTGCCCATGGTGACTTGCTTATGTTTTATTTCTGAATAGTAAAAAGGAGGATAAGTTCTTTGATTAAATCATTTGGTATGAATAGACTTTTTCTGGAAGAACATAATACAACTCTATTTCTCTGATGACAAGAGCAACTTAATCACAAGTTGGCCAAGCAATAAAGACCAATACCCCATGCGTTCTTTCCAACATTGATCAGGTTGCCAAAAAATTTAATGATAGCATTTTTATAGTATTTGAATTTCTGATGTGATGGGAAATGTTTAGATCATGTGCTAGTATGCTGATAAATTCAGTTACAGGAGTATTAATATTTGAATAATGGTTATGATGCATTGTTAGTCATCAGCAGGAAGAACTTAAGGCAGTAGCATGCATGCCACTGCAATTTCTTTGTGAAAGAGCAAGGGGAAATGTAGTGATACAAGGCGAGAAAGAATCAAAACAACTGAAGATACTTTGAATATTACAGAAAGAATAACATGAATTACAGAGTTGATTTCTTTACATGACATTAAAGCAAAATTTGGAAGTCTAAGAGCTGAGAAGTGTTCAGAGAGCTGCAGAGTGTTTTTTTTCTCCTATGTGTTACCTAATCCTTAGTGCCTGGGATCAAACACTTCCATTTCCCAGTGAAAACAAAAAAGCATGGGAAGAAATACATCATAACCATTGTGTCCATGATGGTGCCATGTTATACTGACAGGAAGACAACTCTATTAATAACTACATGCAAGAGCAAAATTAAAGCTGCTTCTGTAGTAGGAAAAGCAATGTTTCCAATGGAAACCTGACTAGTAAGATTATAAACAAACATGCTGCGTTTTGGGGTAGACTGGTCTTTGGAGGATGCCTGCAGTCCTCCAAGCTTTGCAATGAAGCCATCTGCTGAGGATGAGGGAAAGACTTTTCTGGTTCTCAGGCATTGTTTCTTCTAGGGCCGTATTCTCTCTATCCTTTTGTACTCCATCAGCAAAAAAAAAAAAAAAAGGTTTCTATGTAGGTATCTATCAGCATTTTATACGAGAGTGTAGGATCCAAATCTTTATTTCTCACATCTTGTAATATTTTAGGATCAGATCCAAATCTGACGCAGGAACATACTACTAGCCTAAAACGAGAACAATCCTGAATGTTGGAAAAAATGTGAAAATGAATTAAAATCTAAGTCCCCAGTGTGACCTCTCTCTTTCCATTCACGACAGATTACTCCCTTCAGAGTTTAGTGAGGCATTTAACTAAATGTATTTCCATGTGCCTTCACTGCCTGGTGACTGCTATTCTTTCAAATAGGGACTGAGCAGAAATCTGAGCTTAGTTTAATGATTCTTGAATGTGCTAATGAACATCAGTAACAGGAGGTATCTCCAGAAAGTTCCCTCAGACTTCAGATTGTTACAACTGAAGTACCTACTTTTCTTGCACAGCTCTATTTCCTCCTCCACTTTCTGAGAAAAAACAACTGTTACATTCCTGTTTCATACAAGTAATTAAATTTGAACTGCAAACTCTGACACCATTTTTCAAAGATGTAATTGCTGAACAAGAAATCTTTAGGAGGCTGAGTTTCCTATGAAGCAGCACTTGTTTTACTTAGCCTAACATCTAGCGTTCCATGTAAACAAGTAAAATTACTAACTTTGCTATCCATAGACTTCTGGCTTTAGATAAATAATATTGGCTTTTTAATGATTTTCAATTCTACTTTTGAGCTTCATTCTTTCTAACCAAAAACACCTTGTCTCTTAAAGAATTTATTCTAATGTAAAACATTAAGTTAACATGATGCAGAATGAACAAAGAAGCCACTTTCAATAATTAAACAGCCTACATATTTAATGAAATGTCTTGCTTGCATTAGAAATACTGGTTAACAGCTGCAGAATATACTTTGAAGGCGACTTAAAAGTGCAGAGATGACAAGAGACTGCAAATATCTGCATTAGGCATTACAGAGTTTTGTCACATTAATATGCAAACAGCTTTCTTTTAAATGTGGAATGATGCCAAGCTGTTGACAGAAAGTGAAAATAACATTTTGCTAGCCCATATAAGCACCAGCAGGCAAAGTAGCCATACAGTGTTCCTGGCAAAGTTTCAGTCTAGTGGCAGGTGGAGGAAATGACTCATTTAATTTACTGATTGACAAAACCTTTGAGGATTTTTTCTTTCTTTAGTACACACCTAGCTTCCAAAGATAGTACTCTCCAGTGCTAAACAATGTTAGCAGCTGATATTAGCTGTGATATCTATTACAAATTATGAATAATGTGAGAATAATAAGAGTTCCCTCTTTGACTGAACACAATGTTAAGCTTGTTGACTACATCAGGATACGCACATCGATATAATTCCCATTGATGTAATCAGAACTTGTTTCTCCTTCAATAGGCTGCAATCTCACTCGAGAATGATCATCTGAAATAGGAAAAAAGTAATTAAAGACATATTCAGTAACAAAGGCTTAATCAAAGTATTCCTTTAAAGTCAAACTAAAACCTTAGCCAATTGCAAGTTCATGCTTATTTTGTTGTTCATGAAAACTATCTACATTTAATTCTCATTTCATTCATAGACTTTCCAAATCCTCTCTGATTTTCTGTATGAATGTTTTAAATCTTCTAATGTGAAACTCATTACATTTATGATTTTTGCCTTGACACCCCCTGCTTTTGTCAATAAAATAACATTAATTTGTCAAAGGTTTAATCATTTGGAAATGCTTCTGCCAGTATTCGAAAGTAACTAAAGTCATTCAAGACATACTGCTACCTCAGAGTTTTTGAAGGAAACTCATTATGTTTTCAGTAAGGGAGAAAGCAAAATAAAGTAATGGCAAAACCCAAGCAGTCAGACAATGGCTTTGTCACTGAATTTTGCTCCACTGTGGTCATCTATATTTATCCAGGAATGTGAAAACATTTCCAACTTTACTTTCTAAATTCCAATCTGAAACACCATGGCATGAATTAATCTCATGCCAGCTGCCTTATTTTCTCTATGATATAGCAACACTGCTAGAGGCTGGTTCCCAGCCTGCCCAAGAATATCTGTAGGCTGGCAGGGCCCCTTCTCTTTGTAAGCTCCTCTTGATTCCCTTAGCTCAAAAGCAACCACACAAAATGGCATTTTCAGAATGCGGCATGAGTTGTTGATAAAACAATTTGAGGGTAGGATCTCAAGGATGGAGAGATGGTAAGTACCCACTTTACTGCTGCTTTGTTTACGAGGTACTCTTGCTAATTAGATACCTGTGTATTATTGTTTTGCTGCCTGCCTGCTGAGCTAATATTAATTGCAGCTGATGACAGACCTTCATGACAGTCATTATTTTGTTGCAAATGTAAATAATCATTAAAACACCTGAAACTTGCCACCCATGTTCTGAACAGCTATTTCTGCAGCTTTAAAATTCCTAAAAGATAACAAATAAATGAAAGAACATGAAGTGCCTTAAAAACCCAACTGCATTATAAGCAGCATAAGATCAGCCCACATTACGGTGGAGGAAGAAGAGGCCAAGTGCTTCTTAAAATAACATTGTTTCAGAATTACAAGTCAAGAGATAAATTGGTCAAGAAAAATTCTTTACTTTGTCCTCTTTTATGCTCCAAGTCTTAGGAACTAGAGATATCAGAGCCTCGTTTATTTTCCTGGGATTCCCTCGGGAGAGAGAAAGGGTGCACTACGACCCCACACACAGCAAATCAGAATGAATTAAAATTCCATCTCCAGGTTCCAGACATGTCTTACATTGCTATTTTCTTGGGATTATTTCACTCAACAGTCTTCAAGAACGAGGTTTTCAAACATGCTGGAAATATTTGAATCAGTTATGTTAATCAGGTCCGTCTTTTCAGCCTCTTTATTCACTTTTTCAAGAATAAAAATTTATAGAGCTGTGACTCTCCATTACATAACCCCTGCTTGTCTGACTCTATCAAGCTGTTCTTATCCAAGTGCTTTGCTATTCTCTGCTTAATTAAGCTATTTATCAATTTCTTCAGAACAGAGGTTCAGCTCACAGGACCTTAATTCTAAAAATCCATCTTACTTGAGAAAGATACTAAGGAACTTTCTAAGCTCCAGCCATGGCTGCTGCTTTTACAGTTTTGGGACCTGATCCAACATCTGCTGAACTCAGCAGACTCAGAAGTCAAGCTTGCTTGGACTCACGGGGTATCTTCATCCATATTTTCATGATTTCCCACATCACTGCCTTACAGGCATTCTCAACCAGAGCAACTCAGGCTAGTAAAGATCTATACTTTTGAATTCCTTGAATTACACAGGGCAGGGTTCAGTTGTCTAAGCACAAACATCTCATGGCACTTTATATAGCCACCAGGATATACTGCCTAGCTTTTAGCTGCCACTGTGGAATAACGCATCTCTCATGTGTACTGTGCCGCATTTGTTGGTCTTGCACAGATATCCCAGGTCACCTGAAATGGCACCACATGTCTATATTTAGGTAACTGAAACGTGTACTTGATCACTTGCACAAAAATGAGTCCCACATTGGGCAAAACATGCTTAAATTTCCTTATAAGAAACACCTTAAAAACTAACTTCCTTTTATTTGTTTTTGACTGAGTTATACAAGTGAATAATATGCAGTGGTATATTTTCTTTACATTTCTTGTATTTTGTTACTTTATTTACTCCATTCTTTCTTTGCAATAGCTCTTTCTTTGGATTAAGCAAAATAAGAAGGCACTTCATACCTACATCTTCATATCATCGCTTTCCCTTTTTTCTTCTCGTGTGAGTATTTTTTAGCACTGCATTCTCAGCTGATTTTCTGGGAATTCTGGAGGTAATGGACTGTCCAATACCTATTTATTAGCAGTGGAACTGGAGTGACTTCCTTTTTTTACTGCTTTGAGAATTCATGTTAACTCCTTACTGCATGGCAACATTTGTTAAATTGAAAAAAAATCCTTATGTCAACACAAAGATGTTGCTGTGCCTAGGCTGTGCTTATGTCAAGCAGATTTAAAACTAAAAGGTACACAAGCCATATTCTTCAATATGTGTGTTGATTCATAAATAGCCTCAAGGTTAACTGTCTAGATTTTTATACTTCAGCTGCTCTTGATAATTTATGTAGCTTTAAAATACTCTCTTTTCCATTTCATTGTTATTTTGATACCCTTCCATTAGGAGATCTAATTTAACTTTCCACTGATCACGTAAGCTTTCAAAATTAGTTATCTTAGAATAAATTTGTCTTTGTAGAATATGGCAACAGATAATGAATATAAGCATTTTATTCTCCCTCTCCTCATGTTACCTACAACACATATATGCCATTCTGCAGACTGTGATCTCTAACAAGGCCCTGGAACGGCTGCTTCATTAGCATGCCTGGCCAAGGACTCTTTCTTGGGATGTGTCTTGATGATTCTCTGCAAATCAAACCTTTTGTAAATGTCTCACCTGAAATCTTTAGCTGCTTTTAAAAGCTGTGATCAATACTCTCTTCTCATTTAGTCAATATTGAGTTAGGTGAAAATAAATACAGAACCCCTCCCACTCCCAAATCACCTCAAGATCTCTCCTGAGGAAAAAATGAATAACTTTCACCAAAATCCATGCATAACCCCACACAATTATGGTAGAAACATAATTTTTCTTTGGTGAAGAAAGATTCATTTAGCAGATTCATGCTGGGTTTAGTTGCTAATGAGAAAACACAAAGTTTTTTTTTGTTCAGTAAAGAAGGAGCATGTTTCTGTGGGTGACTGGACTGTGATCATGATTCAGCTTTTTGATACAGTGGCTCACAAACTGTAGCCACTGTCATAGGGTGGGTAGGGCACGCTTGTAGCCAATTAAATGCACATCACTTGGGCAACATAAAGCATATTGCAATTTTGACAAGCTGCTGCAATGCTGGCCACTTGGTGCTATTGTTTTAGTTCCCTCTGAGAACAATAATGACTACAAGCAATAATAAAACAGTAGTATCTTGGGAAAAATTTAAAGAAAGAGGGTAAATGGATAGAAAAAAAACATGCTTTGCAGAAAAAATATACATTTCATTATAATCATGTACCCATAGTCAGTGGCATCTGAACCACCGTATTTTTTAAAGTGTTTGAACACAGCATAAAAGTGCAATTTATTAAAATGCTTTTAAGCTAAACCATATACTATATACAATTATCTGGGACAGATTTTAAAAAGTAGACCATTCATATTATACTCTCAGACTCTAAGAAATGCAATCATTTATCCAGGAGAAAGACACATAAAATAATTAAAGAGTTAACTACTCCATTTGCATACATGTATTTAACGACAACAAATGACAAATTAAATGACAAACTGTGGGCAGTTTCAGCTTTTCTTTTAAGATACTGCCTTTAATTCTAGTAGATCTTAATTTTAACTTGTGTTTTCTTTGTTTTCTCAGCTACATAAACAGGAAGTGTTATTGATAAAAACTCCATCCAGCTCCTTCCCTTTGCTAAATACTGAGGACATTTCAAGTAAATTGAGATCTAAATGTCGTGAGTTATATTTGGCCTCTCAGAAAGCTTTCAGAATCACTTGTAATTGTCACTGATTTGTGTACCTAATATCTTTTATGTGTTCTCCCTTGGCTATTCATCACTTGATTACCTCAGACATAAAGCACTAGCAGTTTTCTAGTTTTCTTCAACCAAAGGGTGTCAAAGTGTAAGACGATGTCTAACATGACATTAAAGAGGGGACTGACACACTAAACCTGACTACAAAAGAAGATCTATTGTAATAGGCTTGGAATGGAAACAAAATTTCACAAAGCAAGGGTAAGCATAAAACTGCTTTGTATTTTTAATTTTTGCCTTCAATATTTTTCCTTAAATGATTAGTTGTTACTCATGTATGCATTGCTACATCCTCACAAAATAACAAGTTTGTTACACATTAAATATTGCTTGGAGGGAAACAAGCAAAACCACATCTAACTAACTTATCTGCTTTTGCATATGCACCAGCCCATCATGATAATCACATTTCTCTAGAAGATTTAATTTCCTTTTTCAGTATCTAGCACAGTGTACATCCAAAACACACACCAATACTATCACGTCCACTCAAAACCATGTGGCAGATCATCTCTTGCTTAATTTGCCTCTGGCTCCACGTGCATTTCCTGTGGGTTCTCATTCTGCAGCAAGCTACAGAGCTGTTTTTTCTTTGCAGACAGTCTCAGCCCAGCTGGGCCCTATTCACATCCCCTACTGCAGATCACTAAGATGGGACCTGCTCCCTGGACACTTGTTACACATGCACTGCAGAGAGGACCGCCTGAGGTGGTGACTCAGAAGCATTCAAATGGGCTCTATTTCTGAACCATCTCTCCAGATGACCTGTCCTTCTCTCAGTCAAGTCCATGTGGTTCACCAATGAGGAAACCTAGGCAGATACGTGCCTAGACAAGCATCTGAAATAGGTGCTGAAGTTAGTACAAATATGCATTACATACTCCTTCCACAGGTCCTCCAAATGTTCAATCAGCATGGCTTAATCTGCTATGCTGTCCCAGGTACCTGGGGTTCTGTATGATTTCTGATCTCCAGCAGTATCATTGTATGATCCCTCCTTAAAGACCATCCTTCATTGTCATGCTTACAAAACAAGGTGATGGCTGCTTATTTCTCTGCTTATACCTGATCAAGATTATCTGGCTGGCTGTTAGAAACACATACCCTCCATATCCTGAATTTCGATTTTAAAGTGAAAAAATAGGGAAGGGATCATCTCCTACATATACACTGAGAATTTACCCTTAAGTGCAACTACGCCAATGTGTAAATAATGTAATTTTGCTGAACTTGATTTATTTTCTGCCTCCATGTTAATATGCAGCATCTTGTCACAATGCTTTGGAACTCTCATAATGTGAGATTTAGGCGTCAGTCAACAAAGCATGTTATCATCTCCTCAAGTTATTTGATTATTAGTATGTCTAATTTCTATTAAGCCTGGCATTTTTAAGTGGAAGATATGGGTTACCTTTCTTTCCTTAGAGTCTGTCTAGCACAGGCCAGTATAGTTGTCTCTGTTGCTGTGGAACACCTAAGCAGCAGTATTGTCTGCTCCTACAAAACCCAGAACCTAATCCCAAGGTATTGGTGAGATCATGGCTACTCTTGTGCTAAGCTGACAGGAGCATTCTGGGACCTGTTAGAGCTGAGTACTGGTTAAAGGTGCCATTCTCTGTGAGCCAAATGTTGATCACAGGTTGGAATGCATACGGAAGGGCAGTTGAGAAAATGCATGAAATCTGACACTTTTC